>BSBK01001551.1:1877500-2429113 GCA_027943335.1 Chamaecyparis obtusa | reverse complement strand
ATCTAGCATGACCTAATATGACCTAATACTTGACCTAATATAACCTAACATGACCTAAAAGACCCCTTAAGACCTCACATGACCTAACATGACCTAAAAGACCTCTTAAGACCTAATATGACCTAACATGACCTAATAAGACCCCTTAAGACCTAACATGACCTAAAAGACCCCTTAAGACCTAAAATGATCGCTTAAGACCTAATTTTACCTCACATAAGCCCTTAAGGACCAAACATGACCTAATATGACCTAATAAGACCTAACATGACCTAACATGACCTAATATGACCTAACATGATCTAACATGACCTAACATGACCTAATATGACCTAATAAGACCTAATATAACCTAACATGACCTAAAAGACCCCTTAAGACCTAATATGACCTCACATGACCTAACATGACCTAAAAGACCCCTTAAGACCTAATATGACCTCACATGACCTAACATGACCTAAAAGACCCCTTAAGACCTAATATGACCTCGCATGAGCCCTTAAGGACCAAACATGACCTAATATGACCTAATAAGACCTAAAAGACCTAATATGACCTCACATGACCTAATATGACCCCTTAAGACCTAACATGACCTAAAAGACCCCTTAAGACCTAAAATGATTGCTTAAGACCTAATTTTACCTCACATAAGCTCTTAAGGACCAAAAATGACCTAATATGACCTAATAAGACCTAACATGACCTAACATGACCTGATATGACCTAATATGACCTAACATGATCTAACATGACCTAACATGACCTAATATGACCTAACATGATCTAACATGACCTAATATGACCTAATAAGACCTAATATAACCTAACATGACCTAAAAGACCCCTTAAGACCTAATATGACCTCACATTACCTAACATGACCTAAAAGACCCCTTAAGACCTAATATGACCTCACATGACCTAACATGACCTAAAAGACCCCTTAAGACCTAATATGACCTCACATGACCTAATAAGACCCCTTAAGACCTAAAATGGCCTAAAAGACCCCTTAAGACCTAAAATGATCACTTAAGACCTAATTTTACCTCACATAAGCCCTTAAGGACCAAACATGACCTAATATGACCTAATAAGACCTAACATGACCTAACATGACCTAATATGACCTAACATGATCTAACATGACCTAACATGACCTAATATGACCTAACATGACCTAATATGACCTAACATGACCTAATATGACCTAATATGACCTAACATGATCTAACATGACCTAATATGACCTCACATTACATAACATGACCTAAAAGACCCCTTAAGACCTAATATGACCTCACATTACATAACATGACCTAAAAGACCCCTTAAGACCTAATATGACCTCACATGACCTAATAAGACCCCTTAAGACCTAACATGACCTAAAAGACCCCTTAAGACCTAAAATGATCGCTTAAGACCTAATTTTACCTCACATAAGCCCTTAAGGACCAAATATGACCTAATATGACCTAATAAGACCTAACATGACCTAACATGACCTAACATGACCTAATATGACCTAACATGATCTAACATGACCTAACATGACCTAATACTTGACCTAACATGACCTAACATGACCTAATATGACCTAATATGACCTAAAAGACCTAATATGAGCTCACATGACCTAATAAGACCCCTTAAGACCTAACATGACCTAGAAGACCCCTGAAGACCTAAAATGATCGCTTAAGACCTAATTTTACCTCACGTAAGCCCTTAAGGACCAAACATGACCTAAGATGACCTAATAAGACCTAACATGACCTAACATGACCTAATATGACCTAACCTGATCTAACATGACCTAACATGACCTAATATGACCTAATATGACCTAACATGATCTAACATGACCTAATATGACCTAATAAGACCTAATATAACCTAACATGACCTAATAAGACCTAATATAACCTAACATGACCTAAAAGACCCCTTAAGACCTAATATGACCTCACATGACCTAACATGACCTAAAAGACCCCTTAAGACCTCACATGACCTAACATGACCTAAAAGACCCCTTAAGACCTCACATGACCTAACATGACCTAAAAGACCCCTTAAGACCTAATATGACCTCACATGACCTAATAAGACCCCTTAAGACCTAACATGACCTAAAAGACCCCTTAAGACCTAAAATGATTGCTTAAGACCTAATTTTACCTCAGATAAGCCCTTAAGGACCAAACATGACCTAATATGACCTAATATGACCTAACATGACCTAACATGACCTAATATGACCCAACATGATCTAACATGACCTAGCATGACCTAATATGACCTAATAAGACCTAATATAACCTAACATGACCTAAAAGACCCCTTAAGACCTAATATGACCTCACATGACCTAACATGACCTAAAAGACCCCTTAAGACCTAATATGACCTCGAATGAGCCCTTGAGGACCAAACATGACCTAATACTTGACCTAACATGACCTAACATGACCTAATATGACCTAATAAGACCTAAAAGACCTAATATGACCTAATATGACCTTGCATGACCTAATATGACCCCTTAAGACCTAACATGACCTAAAAGACCCCTTTAGACCTAAAATGATCGCTTAAGACCTAATTTTACCTCACATAAGCTCTTAAGGACCAAAAATGACCTAATATGACCTAATAAGACCTAACATGACCTAACATGACCTAATATGACCTAATATGATCTAACATGATCTAACATGACCTAACATGATCTAATATGACCTAACATGATCTAACATGACCTAATATGACCTAATAAGACCTAATATAACCTAACATGACCTAAAAGACCCCTTAAGACCTAATATGACCTCACATTACCTAACATGACCTAAAAGACCCCTTAAGACCTAATATGACCTCACATGACCTAACATGACCTAAAAGACCCCTTAAGACCTAATATGACCTCACATGACCTAATAAGACCCCTTAAGACCTAACATGACCTAAAAGACCCCTTCAGACCTAAAATGATTGCTTAAGACCTGATTTTACCTCACATACACCCTTAAGGACCAAACATGACCTAATAAGACCTAATATGACCTAGCATGGCCTAATATGAGCTAACATGACCTAATATAACCTAACATGACCTAAAAGACCCCTTAAGACCTAATATGACCTCACATGACCTAACATGACCTAATATGACCTAATATGACCTAACATGACCTAAAAGACCCCTTAAGACCTAACATGACCTAACATGACCTCACATGACCCCTTAAGCCCTTAAGGATCGAACATGACCCCTTAAGCCCTTAAAAACCCTAACCCCTTAAGCCATGACCCCTTAAGCCATGAACCCTTAATCCCATGAAGCCATCTAGCATGACCTAATATGACCTAATAAGACATAACATGACCCCTTAAGACTTAAAATGATCCCTTAAGACCTAATTTGACCTCACATGACCCCTTAAGGACTGAACATGACCTAATATGACCTAATAAGACCTAATATGACCTAGCATGGCCTAATATGAGCTAACATGACCTAATATAACCTAACATGACGTAAAAGACCCCTTAAGACCTAATATGACCTCACATGACCTAACATGACCTAATATGACCTAACATGACCTAAAAGACCCCTTAAGACCTAACATGACCTAACATGACCTCACATGACCTCACATGACCTCACATGACCCCTTAAGCCCTTAAGGATCGAACATGGCCCCTTAAGCCCTTAAAAGCTCTAACCCCTTAAGCTATGACCCCTTAAGCCCTTAAGCCCTAACCCCTTAAGCCATGAGCCCTTAACCCCTTAAGCCCTTAAGCCATGACCCCTTAAGACCTTATAAGACCTAAAAGACCTAATATGACCTAATATGAGCTAACATGACCTAATATGACCCCTTAAGACCTTATAAGACCTAAAAGACCTAATATGACCTAATAAGACCTAACATGACCCCTTAAGACCTAAAATGATCCCTTAAGACCTAATTTGACCTCACATGACCCCTTAAGGACCGAACATGACCTAATATGACCTAATAAGACCTAATATGACCTAGCATGACCTAATATGAGCTAACATGACCTAATATAACCTAACATGACCTAAAAGACCCCTTAAGACCTAATATGACCTCACATGACCTAAAAGACCCCTTTAGACCTAAAATGATCGCTTAAGACCTAATTTTACCTCACATGAGCCCTTAAGGACCAAACATGACCTAATATGACCTAACATGACCTACTATGACCTAATAAGACCTAATATGACCTAATATGACCTAAAAGACCCCTTAAGACCTAATATGACCTCACATGACCTAACATGACCTAATATGACCTAATAAGACCTAATATGACCTAACATGACCTAACATGACCTAATATGACCTAATAAGACCTAATATGACCTAACATGAACTAACATGACCTAAAAGATCCCTTAAGACCTAATATGACCTAACATGACCTAAAAGACCCCTTAAGACCTAATATGACCTCACATGACCTAACATGACCTAAAAGACCCCTTAAGACCTAATATGACCTCACATGACCTAATAAGACCCCTTAAGACCTAAAATGATCGCTTAAGACCTAATTTGACCTCACATGACCCCTTAAAGACCGAACATGACCTAATATGACCTAATAAGACCTAATATGACCTAGCATGACCTAACATGACCTAACATGACCTAACATGACCCCTTAAGCCATGAACCCTTAATCCCTTAACCCCTTAAGCCATGAGCCCTTAAGCCATTAACCCCTTAAGCCATGACCCCTTAAGACCTTATAAGACCTAATATGAGCTAACATGACCTAATATGACCCCTTAAGACCTTATAAGACCTAAAAGACCTAATATGACCTAATAAGACCTAACATGACCCCTTAAGACCTAAAATGATCCCTTAAGACCTAATTTGACCTCACATGACCCCTTAAAGACCAAACATGACCTAATAAGACCTAATATGACCTAGCATGACCTAACATGACCTCACATGACCCCTTAAGCCCTTAAGGACCGAACATGACCCCTTAAGCCCTTAAAAGCCCTAAGCCCTTAAGCCATGACCCCTTAAGCCCTTAAGCCCTAACCCCTTAAGCCATGACCCCTTAAGCCCTTAACCCCTTAAGCCATGACCCCTTAAGCCCTTAAGCCCTTAAGCCCTTAAGCCATGACCCCTTAAGACCTTATAAGACCTAAAAGACCTAAAATGACCTAATATGAGCTAACATGACCTAATATGACCCCTTAAGACCTTATAAGACCTAAAAGACCTAATATGACCTAATAAGACCTAACATGACCCCTTAAGACCTAAAATGATCCCTTAAGACCTAATTTAACCTCACATGACCCCTTAAGGACCGAACATGACCTAATATGACCTAATAAGACCTAATGTGACCTAGCATGACCTAACATGTCCTAACATGACCTCACATGACCCCTTAAGCCCTTAAAAGCCCTAACCCCTTAAGCCACGACCCCTTAAGCCCTTAAGCCCTAACCCCTTAAGCCATGAGCCCTTAGGCCCTTAACCCCTTTGGCCCTTAAGCCATGACCCCTTAAGCCCTTAAGCCATGACCTATCTAATCAATCTAAACAAAAAATAGAAATATAGACCTATCTAATATTTATCTAATCAATCTAATTTGATAAATTGAAATTAAAATTCAAGTAGAAAGTAAATTGAAAGTTCTATCTAATCAATTAAAATTCAATTTACCTATCTAATCAATCTAATCAATAAATAGAAATTTATCTAGACTAGAAAGGTATGCAATTCAGGAAATCAATCTATTCTAATCAATTGAAAAAAGAATCAATCTAATTTCAATTCAAATATAGACCTATATTTAATCAATCTAAACAAAAAATAGAAATATAGACCTATCTAATATTTATCTAATCAATCTAATGAATAAATTGAAATTAAAATTCAAGTAGAAAGTAAATTGAAAGTTCTAGTTCTAAGAGAGAGAGAGAGAGAGGGGAAGGGGAAGGGTAAGGGGAAGGAGAGAGAGAGAGAGAGAGAGAGAGAGAGAGAGAGAGAGAGAACTTTCATCAATTAAAATTCAATTCAGGTTTAATCTTGATCCATAAATTCAATCTAATCATAAATTTCAAATCAAATTTAATGTCTACATATAAGTTTCAAATAGGATTTAAATTAAGTATGCAAAAATTAAAATCCTTCAACCTAAAGCTCCTGATACATGTAGTCTGGATCCTCTATATCCTTTATTATCTCCAAAAGTTTTTCATGCTCTTCAATAGGCAACTTCCACTTTTGGTTTTTACTTGACCCTTTTTTTGACACAGTTTCAAACTGCAATTTCATCGCTATAACCAAGTGACTATAATGTAGAACTCTCTCTCCGTGCATGTATTTAACAAATTTAATTCCATTTTTGTCGATCTTATCTTGTTGATAATAGGTGCCTTCAATAACAACTGAACCAGTCAGATATTTTTGTCCATCACCATCAACAACTTGTGTTTTTCCTTGGTGCATCTTAGTAGATAATAATCTACACCTTCTATATTCTCAAGATCCACAACCACAACAAAAATATCACTTGCACAATTTATAGTTATGTGTACAAGTAAATGTTAAATTTAAACCTCAAGTTCATATAATATATATATATATATATATATATATATATATATATATATATATGTATACACACACACCTAGAAATAAAAAATACGCACCTGTAACAACTAAATCAGAAACATGTTCATAGTCAGCTGAATATATAGGATCATGGATGTCTATGACATTGTCATCATCTTCATAAGGAGGTATTCTAATTAACACTTTATGATCCCATATTGAAACATATCCATTTGCAATATTAACACATTGACTCATTGTGTTGTTGTTAAGACAATCTTCACAAAAGCATGATTTATCTCTTAGTTGAATCAGTGGAGGCTTGTGTTGTCCCGTAGCCATCACTTGATGCAAACTTCTAATTCCAACAATTGATTGACAATTCTAGGGATTCGATCGATCGATATCTGGATTGGATGGATTGATATATAGATCTCAGTTTGAAATCATGAAAAATGTGAAATGCAATATATATAGATCTACAACAAGTTAAAACACACATACATGACAGACCTATACATGTAGTTTCATGAATTTGAGTTTGAAAAATAAAATAAAATAAAATAAATACCTATCACTTCCCAAAAGTAACGTTTGTTGTATTTTGTGTCTCGAGCAGCGAAATGATTTTGACACCATTCAACAATTTTCTTTGAATTCTCTATCATGTTACCTAGAGAGATATATTTTTAACAATTTAGTATATATATATATACACATGTGTACATGTAATGTAAAGTTTTAAATAGTCTAGTCAAGTAAACAAGTTGAATATTAAATGTATGTACACATACCTTGAAGTTCATGTTGTCGGAGTGCACGCTTCACACATGCTCCTACTCCATCATGCTCTCCTTTTCCATGTCCACTTTCAAAGAAGTTCCAAACAAACTTAACGTTGTGTCTAGCATGTTGCATGGCTAACCAATTAAAGACTTTTGCAGACTTAAATTGACCTACAATTCAAATAAATACAAAAATGTATTTAAATGTGACACAAATATATATAGAAATGCTCAAAAAAAAATTTAAAAGAAAATTTATAATGCATGTACGTACTTACCTGCACACCCATCAGACCAGATCCAATGTTGTGAAGCATTTATCCCACGACTCGCAAGATTGTTGAAAAACATGTTGAAACAATGAGCCACGTAGCTCCTATCATGAACCCTGTCATCACTAATATAGAAATGAACCTCCTTGATGATAATGCATTCATTTTGATCTATACCAGATTCTATCCCATCCAAATCGTATTGTGCATGTCTATAGGTCACATGCACAAATATTGCAACTTGATCAGAATGATAATATTGAGTCTGGAGCTCCTTTTGAGGGGAAAATGTATAGTTCTCCGCAAAATCTACAACTGAAAGAATACAACCAAGTGGGAAATAATTTTTGGAATCACGAAACTGTTTAGCTTGCCATCGTGTACCATGACAATGTTGGATATGTGGATAAATCATAGATCGAAATCTGTCCATGAACTGAAGGTACGGTAATTCACTCTCCTTTAATGTAATTTTTTTTTATTCACCTCCTGTCTTCGTTTGGTATATCTCATATTCAAATCTCTTCCATTGGACTGGTGTTGTAACATCAATATTATCAAATTGTAAAGAAAATCGCTGCAAATTTCCATAATTATTGCATTCATTTTTTATACACTAGACATTAAATTCATTTGAATCTTCTAATTTATCACATAAAATGGACTTTACAAATTCTGTTGTACTTCCAGTAACCATACCTAGATTAAGTATTGCCATAACCCTTTTATATGATTGCAAGTATAAGTGAAACTCAACATGATTTTGACAACAACATGTTTCACGAACCTTATTTATGCGTACGAAGCAAGGGTGCAACATCTCAAACATTCTCTGACATATTTTCACATTTGAAAATTCATGCTTGAATGCTTCAAACAATTCACTTTGTGTAGTATCGACAAAATGTTCTGGATGTGAAATCTTCATACTGGTTTCTTCATCGTCCATTTGTATAGTGTCCCTTCTATTGAAAGAAACATGAAAGTGGTTGGTCCAAAAATCAATGACCCATCTTCTTACATCTTTAGAAATTTTATCTTTACGGGGAAGTCTACAAATTTGTACCTAGTTCTTTTCAATATTCATATCCAACATATTTCTCTTCCTAATATATCTCTGTATAGTTCTTTGAGATACGTTGAGTAAATCAGAAATTGCTCAAACTTGATTTCTATGTGTCAATTTCTTACTAGTTATCATAGTCATCAAGGCTCTTCTAGCTGCATTTGAATCTGGTCCTTTATGATCTGCCCTGTTAACAACGTTCAGTGCATCTTGTAAATTTTGAATTATTGTCTCTTTTACTTTACCTCCTCCAACTTTCCTATTATCAATACCCAACAACTCCAAAATCGGAGTCATTTCTTTTTTCTTGAATAACTTTGCAAACAATTGTGCTTTTCCCACCAAAGATTTACTCTCAAAATATTCCATCCACATATTTTTGAGATGTAATTTAATAGTGCTTTCAGGTACCAGGTGTTCCGGTTCAATTTGACTAATAAGTGATTCCTCATTCATGTCCATCAAATTCTGCATTGTAGGAAAAAAATGTATACTTCGACTACTACCAATATCCTCCCCTAGTTGAGTTGCACCTTCTACAGCGATAGGTTCTTCTTCAACATCCATCGGTTGCTCTTGGACATGTTTTGTATGACCTTTCATTTGGTCATCCCTTTTACGATCATACTTCCTTGTTCTAGTCCTTTTATTTCCCATTGCTCAAATATCTAAGCAAGATTTTTTTAATTGTTTTACTATTTCATCACTGAAAAACTTGTCTTCAAACTCCTTCGAAATCAAAATTTTTTTGTAACTTCCCCAAAAGAATGACTCCTTGCTTCAAAATATCCTTATATCCTAAAATAAGAATGTAAATTCGCAATTGATATATATTTTTTTAAAAATATCACGCACATATATAGCCTTCGGATTGAAAGGACGGGTCACTCACGTGACCGGTCGTGAGGGGCCGACATCTTAGGGGACTCGGCCGAGTCATCCTAAGTGGCATGCCAACTTGGCAGCCAAAACTTAAAAAACACCAAAAATGCACAATTTGCACTTGTGGTGTTTTTTTTCTCTTCTGCAAATAAAAAAATTCAAAAAACTAAAACTACCCTTTTGTAGATCTCAGAACTACAATTCTAAAAATATAAATTTTATATAATATCAATTGGAAAATGTTAAACAAATTTGTAAAAAACTACATGTAGGTATATAAAGCTTTGAGAAGTCGCCGATTCGATAAATTAAAAAAATAGTAAATCAATTAAAAAAAAATTTAAAATTAAATGAAGCACTAGAGAAGAGAATCTTCTTCAAGAATATATAATTTATTTGAATTTTGGAAAAATTTTGATAGCTGAAAAGTGGCGGGAGACAAAAACTATTGATTTCGTGTAAGTTGTACTTTGAATACTTATAACAGACAAATTATAAATCAAAAACACTTCTTTCCTTTTTGTTGCACTAGGTATACATGTCATCTAAAACATATTTTGAAATTGGAGGAAAAAACAATATTTTACTTATAATTATTTGACGGGAGGTAAACCCCCTGATTTACTGTATTTTCAGGACATGAAAAATAGACCTTAAAAATAAAAATAAAATATAAATTTATGTCCAAAATAATTTTTAAAAATTATAAGCATAAAATTCATCCTATTTCACACATTTCATTAGTTTACATCATCTTCAAATTCTAAATAGAAATGTGAGTTTTATGCCCTTGAAGTTTTTTAGTTTTGGTGTTGTTAGCCTCTTCCTTTGTAAAAGGGTGACAACTTATTGTGCTTTTACCCTAATATAGAAACCCAAGAACAAGGGTTGAAAAAATGTAACTCCAAATAATAGAAAATAGAACTGAACTATTAAAAACAATAAAACACTTAACTCAAATATCAACTTTACTAAATTTTGAACAATTAAATTCTTAATTTGAGTTCAACCTTGTTTTTATCAAATTTTATGCATTCAAAAGTGCATAACTAATTTTAATTAATAAAAACATGCAACTCTAATTAAATATCACTTAACTCCTTTTATGCATTTAAATATCAATTTATATTTAATAATAATTAAATTCCTCAATTATTATTTTTCTTTTTTAAAAATAAATCTCTTTAATAAACATAAGTATTTAATTAATTCTCATTAATTAAATATTCATATATTTAATATTTCAATATTTTATAAGATGTAATTAATTAATCTTAATTAAACCCTTAATCCACTTTAATACAAAAAAAACCCACATCAAACTACATGACATGCAACAAGAAGGAAAATCAACCAAATCAACATGCAACAATCATGACCAAAGGAATGGTTCACAAATTCACGTCACCTCGACAAATTCAAATAGGTAGTAAATCAGATAATTGTCCACTATTTTAGGACAATTAATAGCTTAGGTTGGGAGTAGGAACTGTATGTTATCTCCCCTCTCTTACCATTGAGATATTACAATAGGGTACACTCATCCTGACAATTCAGGGAAGTCGATGCCTAGTACCTGCAAACATGTCATCACGAAGACGAACATGTGCATGCATATAATCTATAGACAATGGTAGGGATCAATACATCATGTAGATCTCACAAGCAAGTAACTACAAATCTGTCCCTTACCATATCAAACACATCAAAATAAAAGTAAAACATACATATAATCAATGTGAATACAGATATAGGGTTAGTATATCAATAAATCCATAAATACAAGTGATATCATAACATCCAAATAATCATCATGACAATAACCATAATCATCTTGCTCCAAACACATGATATCACACAACTATCTAATGGCACATAATATATCAAATCACAATGTAATGTCGTACATCAATATTCTCAAATATCATTGAAATAACTAATGCACACATGAAAAGTGGCCTAAAAGAGTTTGGGCATCAAATACTAAAAAGAAAACTATGGACTGGGTATTATAGCTTATGCATGTCTTCACTCACATAAATTTGATCATGGATGTCATATTGAATGCTTGAATGCTCCTTCATTGCCTTAAATATTATTGAACACTTGCTTAATTATTGATGAGAGAATTGAACTCCTTGATGTGTGGTCCGAGAATAAAATGTTCAAAAGATGTGGCGAGACTTGCTTTTATACCTAACCTCACAAAAAATGTTAAAAAGTTGAATAAGGCTAACATAAGGAGCACTTTCCCGCTCAATTTTTTCTTATCATTAGAGGGTTAAAATTTGTGCTCCCTCTTGGTTGGACCACAATGCTAGGTTACATAGTATAGGGGATCTAGGGCACTAGACACCTAATTAGTTGAGGAGTACTAGGACACTATGTCTCTTAGACTAGGAGGACTAGGGTGCTAAGCACCTTATTCCATATCTCTTAGGTTTAATTTTGGTCAAGAAGCTTGAAACAATATCGAGCATCTGTATTTGGTAGTGTTTTGAAAAAAATGAGTCAAGTTTGAGGGCATGAAGAGAGAAACACTAAAGAAAACTTGAAATGAGTAAAATTGTATGATGATGCAATTTATGACACTACACATACACTTATATATAAGTAAGAATTACAGTAAGATATATATATTAGTTGGAGAAGACAAACTCCAAAATTAAAGAGTGTACTAATCATAGGCAAAGACAAAAGGAACATGGATGTATAACAAATTAGAAATGAATAAATTTTGATCTTGTCCAATTATTATCAAGTTTGATTTAGGAAATGCATACAAAGTAGAATCTCTACAAGATATTAATGTGTCAACATTTTTAACTTTCTTGATTTATATGAGTGTGATGGAATAAATTCATCAAACCATGGCCAAATGAAGGATTTAGGATTTTAAGAAGGTCCACACAAATAGCTAAGGAGATTGAATAAATACATGTGTATAGAATTGAGTGAAGCATAATATATAAACACAGGGGATACTTGATAGAATATAAATAGAAACCAACCAAACACTCTATTTTAATGTTTAGAGAAGAGGTTGACCAACTAGGTTTTCCTTTTTCACACAATTTTTAATGAATTTTTTTTCGAATTTGATTATTAATTTATCCAGGTTTGTCATGCAAGATCATTAGGGCACTAAAGAAATCTTCATCGACCAAGAATATTTTTTCTAGTATCTATTTATTTTGTAGGCACATTACTAATTTTCTAGATATTGTATAGTAACGCGACTCAATTTTGTACCATTCCATCTCATCACGTTTATGTTTTTAAAAGTTTCAAGTTTTATATTTATAAATACAAGAATAATCAAGCGATCAAAATTTTTGTAAGTTACCTTACTAGTTTCTACATAATGTGTAGTTGTGATTTAATTTTTAGGCATTACATATCACCATGTTTATATTTTTCAATACTTAGAGTTTCATATTTATTATTTAATGATCCTAAGTTTTGTTAAGGAAACTTCACTTAACCAATATAACATTCTCAAGTGATTATTCCAAGAAATTAACAATATGATCACGCTATTGGATTTTATTAAGGAGCATTGGGGTAATTTTGTGCTTGATCCCAAAGTGAAGGAGGAAAAGATCCTTCATAAGCATGAAGTTTTTTATAAGAAGAATATTGCAAGTGTTAGTAGGAAAGATGACACTTTGTTGTTGGGCAATTGGAAAGTAAATATGGAGAGTAGAATACAGACTTTAGAGAAGAATATTCAGGAGATAAAAAATAAACTTGCTAAGGTTGTACAAATTAGTTGTTGCTCCATCTAGAACATTGTAGAGGGTATCCAAATACTTTTCAACATACTACATTCTCTGTACATGAATATCAGATTAAGGAATGGGATGGTATGAAGGTGGCTATCACTAGATCTAACACTTGCACAAGGATAAATGATATTTTAAGGTGAAAAATGTGAGCTAGTTAGCTTTGCTGACGTAGAAGGTCAATTCTACAAAAGGGAATTCGAAGCTATTGAAGTCATTAAGGGCATGGAAAATTGTTCATATCTTCTTATTTTTCAATTAGCTTGATCTTCGTCATTCCCCTTGACGGTGCTAGTGCATTGCTATTTTTTAGTTGTGGGTTGTGCCTAAGCTAGGCTTGTCTTGTTGCTTATCTTTTTCCAACATTTTATATTTTGGTTTCAATGATCCTTCAAAATCTAGTTTAGTGTAATCTTTAACTTTTGGTTGATCTCTAATGTCTTTCTTTTTACCAATATTTTGTAAAGGGTTTTAGGGTGCCTTGAAAACTTGTTTTTCCCTATAATCAAAATTAATTTTGTAAGGCATTATAATAAAATAATGATTGGTTACATTTGAGATTCAAAAGTACATGATACATATAAAATAATACTATTAAATATAATTTCCTCCTTATTACCCCATGTTGCTTTCCATTTGAGGAGTTAATTGGGGCCAATACCAAGATATCCACCATATAAGGCAATTGAACAATGCAATAAGTATTTTAAACTTGCAACAATTCTTAAATTTACCCGCTTCATTATATATTTTAAGATAGGTCATGTACAATCTAAATTAAATTCAAAGAGTCATATATATCTTGGA
Organism: Chamaecyparis obtusa; assembly: GCA_027943335.1. NCBI lineage: Eukaryota > Viridiplantae > Streptophyta > Pinopsida > Cupressales > Cupressaceae > Chamaecyparis > Chamaecyparis obtusa. The sequence goes on along the minus strand of BSBK01001551.1, from coordinate 2,414,875 downwards.
AATGAAAATGCTATATGTTTTGAGTGAACTCATATGCTACACAAGGATGGTTTACGAACTTCTAAAGATAATCAACGAGAAAAATAAATAAAATTTAGAGCACTTTGATTTTTATTAGGTTGATTGATGATCTTGCAACCACTACTCTTAGTTTCTAATCTTGTGTGTATGTGTATCTATCTATCTATCTATCTATATGTATGTATATCTATATATATGTATGTATATCTATATGTATGTATGTATGTATGTTTATATACATACATATATATGCACATGTATATATATGTATATCTATATATATATTACATACGTATACATACATATACATACACACACACACACACACATATATACATACATACATATACATACATATACATATACATATATGTGTGTGTGTGTGTGTGTGTGTGTGTACACACACATACACATGTACACATACACATACACGTACACATACACATACATGTACACGTACATGTACACGTACACGTACACATACACATACACATACACATACACATACACATACACATACACATACACATACACATACACATACACAAGACTTGAAGACTATCAAGAAATAAGAGGAAGATAGAAGAAGAGGTTGAGTTGTAATTGAAAGGTTGAAGTCTATCACATAATTACAAGTTTTTTAAAATATTATGTTAATCAAATATATCTATTCTTTACATATTAGTTTTGTTGATTTCAATTATAATGTTAATAATATTATATTTGAAAATTCTATTCGCTATAAGGTTGTATAGTTCTTATTTAGATCCTCTAATCTCAGCTACATTAGAATCAAATTAAAAAAGAAAAAACACTTGAAAATGTAAACTAAGATGACAAATGACAAATCTAGTGATCAAGATCAATTTTATTATTTGTCAATTTTTGCACAATAAATGAGTTGAGACTAATATTATATATTATAATATCAAGCTAGAAAAACAAGTTTGGAATGATATTATTATTTTTAATTATTATGGATAAAATTAATGTAAGGTAATTAGCTAAATATTTGGTTAGGATTACTTTTGTGCACATATTTATAATTCACGTACTGAGATATTAGAAAATAAGGGTTAATTACACAAAAAAAATTATTCAGAAGTTTGCTAAACTCTTTAGTTCACTTTTTTGAATGTAGAGTTGATGTTGTAGATTTGATTCTAAATTGATGCATGGAAATGAAACTATGATTCATATATTTGATTTGGTTGAATATTGTTGCTTCAAACTTGTTTTTATTAGATTAGCAAGGAAAGGGCCCTAATTCGATTCATACTAGAACAACAAAATGTCACAGAAAATAACAAACACAGGAACATTAAATTTTTAAAAATGCCATAGAGAACACCTACTTGTTGAGCCCCAACACTACTAGTTTGATGAGCTATATAAATAAAAATATTAATTTGGAAGACTTTGATTCTTATTAGGTTGATTGATGATCTTGCAACCATTACACTTAGTTTCTACATCTTGTGTGTGTGTGTGTGTGTGTGTGTGTCTCTCTCTCTCTCTCTCTCTCTCTCTCTCTCTCTCTTGAAAACACACACACACACACACACACACACACAAATAAATACAATGGAAAGAATGCTGCCATGTAGTAGAGATTAGATCTAAACAATGGAGTATATCATACCATCTAGATGCAATTGTCTCTAAATATGTGATCAATTATGTTGATGCAATAGATTTAACTCAACACAAAAACCAAAGGAGAATTCATATAAGACAAAACCTCATGTAGTAGATGTTGCAATTCCCTGCAATGTTGGATTGATGAAGAATAAGACCTGATGGATGAATGTAGATCTCCTTCCTTGATGTCAAACTCCTTTGCTTGGCCTCTAATGGGGAAAGAAGCTAGATCTATGGAAGAAAATGCCTTGACCACATGATGAAATGAAGACTTGAATGGATGCTTGCTTGCTTGTTTGAACCTTTAATGCATAATAACTTGCTTGATAATGATTTCATGAAGATAATATGTAATTATGGATGTGTGTTGTTAAAATGAGAGGAAGAGGTATCCTTTTATACACATTTTGTGGCTCAAATTTCTCATGGCTGACCACAAATAAAGATTTGGAAGATAAACCCCCACATCAAGCTCAAAATCTACTAAAATGCAAAGCCCTAGGATAAGGCTGACCTAGTATAGGCACATTTTTTGAATTTGGTCAGGACCTAGGGGTGTGTGCCAAGAAGGGATGGTGGAATCCATAGTCTGCCATGAAATTGGGGCAAATCCCGAAATCCAAAAATGCATGTAATGAACCTAGGTGGGAAATAAATTATGTGAATGGGTGGAAAATAGAAAATCATGCGTAGAAATTAGAGCCAACCTCGAGTTAAAACAAGATTGAAGGAGAAGGAGGACCTTTATTTAAATTAAATATGCATTTAAGTGCAATGTGAGGTCCTACCATAGGAAACACACTAAAGTAGGCTAAAAATGGTCCCAAAATGAGCACAAGTTAAATGCTTACTTTTTAGGATGGTACATATACATACATACATACATCCATACACAAGACTTGAAGACTATCAAGAAACAAGAGGAAGATAGAAGAAGAAGTTGAGTTGTAATTCAAAGGTTGAAGCCTATCACGTAATGAAGGTTTTTAAGATATTATGCTAATCAAATATATATATTCTTTACATATTAGTTTTGTTGATTTCAATTGTTTTGTTAATAAGATTATATTTGAGAAGTCTATTTGCCATCAGGTTATATAGTTCTTACCGAGATCCTCCAATCTTAGCTACATTAGAATCAAATTAAAATTAACACTCGAAAATGTAAACTAAGGTGACAAATGATAAATCTAGTGATCAAGATCAATTTTGTTATTTGCCAACTTTTGTGCAATAATGATTTGAGACAAATATTATATATTACAATATCAAGCTAGATAAATGAGTTAGGATTGATATTAGATTTTTTTATTTAATATGGATAAAATTAATGCAAGGCAATTAACTAAATATTTGATGACAATTACTTTGTGCACATGTTTACAATTCACCTACTGAGATATTAAAAATAAGGGTTAATTAGACAATTATTTTTGATCTAGAAGTTTGTTAAACTCTTAAGTTCACTTTTTTGAATGTAGAGATGATGTGGTAGATTTGATTATAAATTGATGCATGAAAATGAAACTACGATTCATATATTTGATATGGTTAAATATTGTTGCTTCAAACTTATTTTTTATTAGATTAGCAAGGAAATGGCCTTGATCCTAATACATAGTAGAATGAAAGAATATCACAAAAAATAACAAACACAGGAACACCAAAAAGTTTTGAACACCACAAAGAACATGTATTTGTTGAACAACACTAACCCCAACACTACTAGTTCAACAAGGTATATAAATTAAACATCATTCTAACCCAACTTGTAGTCTCATAAAAAAAAGGGTTAATTGTAGCATATATCAACTTAAAGTAAACCTCCACTAAACTTAAAAAGCCCATATAAAACAACTATAATAATTAGGCTCCATACCCTCCACCAAAAAACATCTAAGAGTAGGAAGCACAAAAACTATTCAATTTTCTTTGGGACAAAATTGACATCCCAGTTCTTCTTTAAATCATCAAGCACTTCTTTCCAGGTAGCCATAGCCAAACCGCTTGAACCTGTTGCTCTTGCCCTTCTTCTTTAGCTATTTTTTAATCTTGGATTGCCTACTAGACGTTCCCATTATTGCTTTCATACTTGTTCTTTATTTGTGTAATTATTTTGACAATGACTAAATCATTTTAAAACATCTTTGGGAATTTTATTATAACACAAGATTTGTGTTTCCCTCAATTAGACCCTTCGATGGGTTGAATCAATGATGATGAACTAAAGTTAAAAATGATATGAATGCAAGTACTTCTAGAATGTTGTCACAATCAAACAAAGTGGAATAAATTCATATTTAAACTCTTTGACACATACATTCGTTTTACATTAAAGATGATTCATTTTGATTTAGGGTTGGTCCTTAAAATACACTACTCTATTGTGTAATTCAAAATATTTGCGCTTTAGTAAGTTCATAATGATTGGTAAAATTAGAAGAAATAAAACTTAATTTAAAAACTTAAATTTACTTGTTTGGGTTCAAATTCACAAAAAGAAACATAATATGAATTAATTATGTACTCATGAATCTAAACTAAAAAGACATATAAATACGAGAATTGAAATCAATTTTTAAGAATGAATGATGATAAATTTAGAATTATATATCTTTCTTTGCCTACTCTCACATGAAACTCTCCATCTTAACATTCTAATGAATACCTTTAGAATACCCTAATCACCGTAAACCCAAAACATGAAAGAAAAACATGGCTAATAATTTTAGATTAGTATATCTATTATAATTAATATATTTTATAAAATAGAAAGTAAAAAAGAGCTATAGGCGAATGTGAAAACCCTAAACAATTTATCCTCTCCATACGGTGTTCTAAACCACTTGGCATTGACTGTAGAAGATGAGAGCTTGAAGCAACTTAAATGCACTTCATGTTTTGAATAATTACGAAAAAATATTGTTTGAGCTTGGAACCTTGGACAGTAAGGATTTTTGTTCATAGACGCCTTTGAACTCAAAGCCCTGAACCTTGCACAAGAATGGGGAAGAAGGACAAGAGCAGTAACAAGTCTCAGTTGCCGTTGCTTCCCGCAGAGGAAGAGGTCGAGGTTTCCGACGAGGATTTGGAATTTGTACAGAGGAATACACAATATGCTTCCTTCCTCAACCGCTTGGATACTCGCACCATCACCAAGTAATCAAGCTACGCTTTGAGATTTGAGTTTAGTATTGTGCTTGGTCACTGTACAATTTAAATACTGAACATTTTCATAATGTGGTTCTTTGCTTTCTGTGTAGACAAGTGGTGGGGTTGCTTGATGAGGGAAAGGATGAGGAGGCGTTGGAAAATTACTATGAGAAGAAGCGGCTAAAGAAAAAGGAAGAGAACATTTCAAATTTAGTGGATCCCGTCGATGTGCTTCCCGTGAAGAGTCTCACTGGACAGCTCTATTATAAAACAGGTAACTTCAACTAACTCAATCTTACTGCAATGGCTCTTTTACAATGGTTTTCTTCGCTCTAGAGTACGTGTAGTTTGTCAATTCTTTCTAGCACAATTCTCAATTGCGCAGCTGTTGAAAGAGAGATCCTTTGACTTGTTTTAAGCAATCTTTTCTCAATCTAGACAGGAAAATAAAAGAAAAGTTAGTCCACATTTGATTAGTGGCATTGCATATAAAGTGGAAGATTAGATAAATTTTACATGGAAGATAATACCGTGTCTCATTCAGCATAGCAAAAATTGTTCCCTTGAGAAATTGACGGGCTTTTATATTTTTAATTGGCAAATGAAAGATGACAACGGTTCGCTTACCCTGCTAAAACTAATCAAGAAAAGTTCAAGCACGAATGCAATTACAGAGAGTCGAGATTTGTCAATATTAATATGAAATTTAAAAAAGGCTGCTACAGCAGAATTCCAGGAAGTACCCTACTAATGACGGGGACCGATCCTATACCGATTCATTAGTTGATAGAGTACGGGTGCGTTCTTTGATATAGTTATAGACAATTTTGCAACCTTTGCAATATGAGGGATCACATTGGATTATGCATTACTTTAAAGTTAAACAATTTGCCTGTTTCCCGTACATTTCTGCGTACATGCCTATCACAGCAGTCAGAGTGACAACATTCAATAATCTGGTTTCAAATAGCGAAGAGCAGGAAAGAAAAACACACTTAAACAGATCATCTAAGCAAATTCCAGGCCTTATGACAACAGCCGAAGACTATTCATGGAGAAAAGACTGTTGGGACAACACCTTTTTGGACTGGGTTGTTTGAACATTAACCATCTCCCCAGTTCTGTTTGTCCAGCAACTCTTGCACAAACACCCATCAAACAATGACTTTGCTGTTTGCTGACTATATCTAGAGGTTGTTGCAACAGGAATTGCAGAACTTTACTTCTCTGTAATGTCCCCTATTGGGACTTTACTCAAAATTGCCCTAGAATTCCCAAATAAGGTATGGATTATGTACACGAATGTAAATTGTCAACTTTATATCTTGATTTAGAGTCTGCAGCCAGCTTAGTTATCATTATGAAAGATGAATAAACATATAATCCAGCAATCCTGCAAACAGAATTCTAATTCACTATTGTAATATTCAAAATGTACATATGGGATTCCTTTGAATTTCTAACAAACTCATTGTTATTATGGAGCACCAGCTGGGAGATTATACAAGGCGCCTCAAGCCGTTCCACCCAGCCCAGGAGCACAGAATGACAACCTTCATCCAGTCTCCCAGCCCCACTTGGGGTGTCTCTACCAGTGTGGCTTCTTAGCTACTTGCATCCTTTGCATGTTATCTCCCCTCCAATATGAGATGACCCAGTGGATGAGAATCCTTATAGGAATCTTCATATGTGTCACATTATACAAAGGCAGAGATATAGCAATAATAACAACTTATAATATACATGGCGGCAGCAAGGTGGAACATTCTATCTTTTATCAGATGCAAGTCCAATGACTATCATTCAATTGATTGCACAATATACATCAATACTACCGAATTGGATAGGTATACAAGCTGCAGTTTAATATATGTGTTTCTAAAACTGTATCCTTATCAGATTTATCCCTCTAATTCAAAGTTGTATCTCACTTCTATGCCTTGCATTTAACTTTGAGAGGCACACCTTTTCACAAACAATGTCTCTAGTATCCACCTTAATCGCACCTCTTCACTGTTAATCACCGTCCAGGCATAACTAATGTGGTTCACTGCTTGTCATAACATAGAGATTTGTCTCTTAATGAAATTGCACCCCTTTGCATCATATTATTGTTTATGTTTAATGCGATCTCCTTTCTTTATTGATTGCTGCATAGAACATATGATCGCTGCTTACAGACAGTCGCTGTCATTTTTTTCTCAAATAATTCAGATCCTTAACTAATCACCACTTCTTATTACTGCATATTACTAATGACTGCAAAGTACTAACTGCTTTTTTTATTAACCTCCCTTAAGATAACCACTGCATTGACATATTCGTTGCCATATTGTCAGGTTTGCTTCTTTGCCAAGCTGATTACTTGTATCACATTAAACTTTTTTTTTCTAACCACTGTATTATCATGTAGTCTGTGTCATAAGGTTTAGACTTCGCTCGCTACATGAGGCATATATGGTTGCTCCTTACTAAAATGGCCAGGGACATGACATTCTCTATTTCTGAATGCAAATTGACCATGAAAAGGAGTGTTTGCTCCACTATGACTATTCTTATTTTCCTGGAAATTATAGAATACAACAGCATGCTCCCCTGCAAAATTCTTAAGGAGCACTTTCGAATATTCCTCCTTTCAATCCCACTATAGTTTGTTTTCAAATTGGGCATTAGGAACAATTAGAAAAGAAGCTGTTGTTAGGGCTAGAGAAGATCCTATTATACTGAAAAAGATGCAAAAATCAATCTCTTAGCCCATCAATTAACTGCAGGGTCTTTTTCTGGAATACTGGAAATACATCAATAAACAATAAGTCTAAAATCTTGGTCATATACAAACACCATGAGAATCAACAAAAGTTTTGTTTGGCCTGCAAAATCTATACTCCTATAAAAGAGATTTGTACTGGCAATGCAACTAATCAGCCGGGAGCAATGGCCTATACAGAACAATTATTATACCAGCTGCACTATACAACTGAGAAACATACGCAATCCCAGGATTTTCCATCGTGCAAATTAATTTCAAAGGATTAGATTGGATTTTTACAAAAGTAGTGCAAGTTTGTTGTATGTTCTATGTATAGAGGCATATTTAAAGAGTATAGAAGTATATGCCTGCAGATTCAGTTTAGGGGACAGTTGACGTGCAGATCATACTTGCAAACCTGAAGTGATATTATAAATATGAAAATATTAAAATCAACACTCTTGGTCAGTTATTATACATATTAGATTTGGCCTGGTATAATTGCTGTATTTAGTTGCAAGACCACATATCTAGATAATAACATTGTTCAATGTCCTCAACTCGATCAGAAACATCTGTAGGGCCAACAGATTGCTCTGTGTGACAATTAGCGCTGGCTTCAGAAGTAGAGCCTTCCTCAGAAATAACCCTAATCACTATCATGTTCTTCTTGCAGTTCATCTTTAAGACATGCATTAACCTCAGAGGATGCCACATTTGGAAGACCAGTAGGATTTTTCTGAGTCGTTTTTCCCTAGTGGTTGGGATTTGCTGAGAGTTTTTCAAGTTTTGTTTGCTCATCTATGGTTTCTTCAAATCTGCGACCTTTTGATTTTGCCATTTTCACTATTTGCAGACCTTGTTTCTCAGCTAGCTAGGGATTTTGCAAAACCCTCTGATTTTTTGAGCTGCAAATTTTTAACCTACTTATTCTTCGTAAATTTTTCGTGAAGATTATGGGGTCTTCATTCGAATTTTCTAGGTTTGTCAAAAATATGCACCTCAGGATTTATGCCAGCCATACTTAGTCTTTCTTGAAGTCTATACCTGAATCTACCTTTGTTTGTGCATTGGGATCCATGCCTCTAGTTCTACATTCTGTTTTTGCCTCTTCAAAATTTCTCATTTTTTGTGCTTTGGAAAACATGCAGATGGTGTCTTTGACCAACACAATGTTTGAAGACAATCAACAATTCAACGACAAAAATTAGAACACATGGAAGCAAGAATGATGACTATCTTTGAGTATTGTTGCTTTGATGAGCTTGTGTTGGGTAGAGAGTCTCGTTGTATCGACCCTAGACAAGATCTGGATAATTTGACGAGCGCAACCAAGAAGCGGTCATGCTTATCAAGCTTTCAATTACTGATGATTAGCTGCCACACATGCTATCCAACAAGACAAGTGCAGAGATTTGGACTATTTTGAAGGATCTCCATGAGACATTGGATAAGAGCTGTGCATTCTTCCTGAAGAACGAACTATTTTCTATAAAGATGGATGAGCGATGTCCTCTAACATTATGGTCATTCGAAACCAGCTTGAGGCCATTGGTTGAAAAATGGAGGAAGAGGATATGGTAGTCATCACTTTGAAGAGTCTACCTAGATGCTGTAAGCACTTGATAGAAATGCTCAACATTATTGCAACTAATGTTGACTTAAAGTTTGCAGAATTGCACACCAATTTTTTGCAACAAGACCGTTGGAAACAACAATTTGGTAGCAGTACCACTTCATCCTCTTCAGAACAAGCATTTGCAACCAAATCCATTCACAAGGATAACGACAAATCTCAATTAGCTTAGCAGAAAGACTTTAGTCAACCTTAGGATAGCTTGAAGAAAAAGAAAGTTCAGTGTAACTACTGCCATAAATTTAGTCGCTTGATAAAGGATTGTCGGATTGCTTTAAACAACGGAAGTAGGGAGGGTCTCAGCCTAAGGCGAATGTTGGAGAGCTCTCTGAGCAGAAAGAATCTTCATTTTATGCTTTCATGGCAAAGCGACCTGCAGATCATGTGAGGTCTTCTGCTTGGTACATAGACTTTGGTGCTTCTCGAACTTCACTTAGGCGTGATTGGTTTACAAACTTCTCACCTTTCACCGATTCAATTATTTTTGGTGGCGGAGAAGAGTATACTATTGTTGGCAAGGGCAACTTGCAGATATAGTCTAATGGGAGATATCTCATTTTCCTTAACGTATACTACGTTCCTGGTATGGAACTGAAGCTAACTTGATGGTGTTCGATTGTTGATCGTGTGACTCGCACTAATGTGGCTGTTGGCATCGAGGATCATGATTTGTATAGACTTGTGGATTTAGGTGATTCTCTTGAGCATGCGTTTGCAACTAAATCATCTTCCATCAACAGTCTCTGGCATCAACAATATGGTCACCTGAACATTCACTATCTTGCTCAGCTTGTTGGGGAGGATCTAGTTCTTGGCTTACCTAAAATTCCGACTCACCATCACCTAGTTTTCAGAGCTTTTAAGGCTGGAAAGTACAATGACAACTACAAGGCTTACCGACTGATTGATATAGACACTGATCATCTTATCGAACACCTGTACCAGTATGGTAGCTTGCAACATTTACTGCAAAATGTTCCTTTCCGGTTCCAAGCATAGGGGAGTGCTAGCAGTGCCATGTGATGTTCTTTGTTCCTCCCCCATTGCTTGTTGGATATTGGCCTTTGCTTCCTTTAGACCTTCCTTCTCCATACGGGGATCAAGGTAAGTTGCCTTTTTGGTTTGCAGTCTAGTGACTGCCAACACCTCCACTGGTTTTGTGATGTCTAGCATGTTCACCCCTTTTTGCTTGAGACAGTTGGTGTTGTCATGGTTGCTTGGACTACACCATTTGCATAGAAAACTTCCATCTCCTTGCCCACTTTGACAATCTCATGCAAAGTGGCTCCACTCATTGCATCTCCGACATTGTATCATGGGTCGCCCCTTTGCATTGTATTGGATCCAACTTCTAGGTGTACTGTTATTGCTATTATTGTTCTCTCACAGGTTGTTGCGATATCCACTTGGCGAGGCATTAGAGTTTGTAGCTAGCCTGGGTGGTATGGTTGGTGGAGTTGCCTACTCTCCTTGGGTGAAGAGCACTTGGGTGCTCCTGGCTTTTAGGTTGTACGGACTCTCCTTAAAGGAGTGTCCTAGTACTTGGTAGATGTCGTAGGACTTCTTTGGGTAGTTTGCCTTTGTGTGGCCCTCGACCTTATAGTCGATACATTACAATTCTTTGCCATCCCTGGTACCTTCTTTCTCGGCTCTCATCTCCTTCATCATCCGTATTATGTCTCTTTTGAGGGCCTGTATGGTCTTGGATTCTCCGTCAATGCTTTTGTCCATACTTCTCGATATCCATTGCCTGATTATAGGTGTCAGGGAAGGAAGAGGGAGGTACCACTTTCATTTTCTTCCGCAGGGAAGGGATCAATCCTTCGATAAACCGCCTCTTGTTCAGCCCATCAGCTGGCTAGTTTTCCAACTTATCGAGAAATTCTCTCAGCCTAAGATTGTAAGCCCATATAGTCTCATTCTTTCCTTGTTAGGTGCTATAGATTTCTGCTACGACCTCGTTGTCATCTCATAGCAGCTTGTATTCTTCTTCGAATGCCATTTTTAAGTCATTCCATGTTGTTTTGTATGCTTTTGGTAAATCTGTGTACTAGTCGATGACAATTCCTCGTAAGGTAGTAGGAATGCCTTCAACCAATAGTTGTGATCATCCTTGCCATTGGCCACCCATGTGGTCACACATGTCTTACAGTGGCAGGCAGGGTCCTTTGATCCATCCCCCGTGAATTTAGGGAGCTTATGCTTCTTTGGGGTATTTACCATCTTTCTGGTTTGGTCGACACCGTGCGTGTCAGACCCGGATGGATTGGCTCTTTCTCTGCGGACTTGTGCTTCAGCTGCACCCTCCACTATGCACGAGCTCTCAACCCCTCCACTGGCATTGTTCACACCTTGGTCACCTCCTTCGTATCGATACTCCTTTCTCCTTGGAGTTTTTGGCTTTGGCCTCCCTATCCTTGGTTCCCCTGATATGAATAGGTTCTTAATGCCCTAATAGGCTGTTTTCAAATAATTCCGCTACTTCCTTATGAAGGTTTCTTTCCTCATCGTCTTCGTCCCATGCGGAGGGCAGAGACAATTCGCTCCATACAGAGGTAGACTCCGAACTCTCCTCGTCTGTCACTACTCATACTGAAGGATTGCTTGCCTGGTCAACAAGGTCCTCTCCTACCTCGATGGGGAGTGGTAGGTTTCTTGCAATTTCCTCCCACTCTTGCCTTGTAGGTTGTGTTCTGCCTCCCATGCTGGTCGGCCTCCTCCTCCCACCACTCCAATTTTGGCTGACACTTCGACGTCTGCTTCGTGGGGGACTTTGAGATTCCTCGACAATTCTCTGCAACTGCCGTCGCCTGACTCTGCTCCGTGATTCATAGAGATCTTCTTAGGGATGCTTATCCTTCTCTCTTCTTCTCTTTCTCCTAGTATGGCTCATTCTGTCCTTGTTTGGCTGTAGCTGTCCTAGGAGCAGGTCTGTTGTGAAGACAACAATCACTCGCTTTTGTAGCGGTGGAGTAATTTTCACCTTTGCTGTTATCTTTGACACAGTAAAGCAGAATCATTAGCAATGAAGGTAGATGATCAATATTGCAGTTTGGTACATGTTCAGTGAAATGGCAGCCATGATCTTAAACTTGATTTGGTTATGGGTGATGATATATGATCCAGATTTTTGCCTTTGCATAGGCAAGTTCTTTTCTATCTGAAAACCTAAGGTGCAACATCCTGGAGGTTTACAAGCAGGTTCCTTACGTCTGAATGTTTGCAGGTTATAAAATTAATGTGTTCTGAGATCATATGTTCAATGTAACTGATTTAACACTGTTCCTATTATCTGAGATGATGCCACTTATTTAGAATGTCAAATGGTCTAGGCCTGAGTTGCTATTGATTGAGTAATTTGCTGTTTAAATGTACACAAAATCTCTGAGTTGATATCTTTCAGTTTCATTTGAACGGGCATTTAGTTTCGGAATCTTTCTTGTTGGACCAGAACAGTGACCGGAGATAGAAAGCCAAGTAAGTCTCTTAGCATTCAACCTGCAATAATGGATTAGGGACCAGAACCTTCGCAAGGTAAGCTTGTTACCCCTAATTTCAGGAGAAACTAAACAAAAGGAGTGATGGACATAAGTAAGGGAGAACAGAAAAAGAAGTCAAGTAAGATGGCAGATCTTTTTTGATTGGACATACTTTACACTTGTGAAGTAAAGTGATCTTGGATAAATTAAGAAGTATGATAACACACACTATAATTGTAGTTTTAACATATATATGAGAAATGTATTTCATTTGCAAAATGAACAATTTTGGTGGTTGTGGGGGAGTAACCAGGGAAGTCAAGTTGAGATACTAAAAGACTAAAACTAGAGGCTTTGATCATATTTCCTAATAAATTATTCCACATTGGTCATGCTGAAAAGATGTGTTTCTTAGATTACAATGGTGTTTTGTCTGGCTTTGGAAACTTTGACAGGTATTAGCATTAGGAAAATAAAGATAGTGAAGACTGCATATTGATTTGGACAAATTGTTGACAGATTTGTTGGCTACAATTGTTTTCTAAACCCCAAAATTAGTATTTTTTGTGTCATTTATAATTTAAGTTCTTGGTAATCTTAAATTTATTTTCTTAAGCAATTGAAAAATTATGCTCTTAAAAAAAAAGAGGAAATTTGGTTTAATTATGTACAGAAATGAGTATTTCACGAGGTTTCAGAATGTGAGAAGTAATATTAATAATTTATTTAATGTGTTTGTCATCATTTTCAGCTTTGTTTAGTTATGCCTTGTAGTGTGTGATTTCTTGGCATATATCTATGTTAGTGCATTATACTCAATGTAGAATAATGCTTCTATATTTATCAAATCCCAAATTAATCCTGAACTGTGAATTTCCTTTTTTTTCGGTAGAATTTACTTTATCAGGAGACTTTGTATCTTCTATTCTTGAATCTTTCATTTTAGTTTTTCATGGAACCAATGCAATATTGTGTTTAAACTATGACAAATCTAGTTAATGGAAATCTGATATTCTTTCAAAAAATGTGTAGATTCTAAGGGTCCAGGCCCTCTTCAGAAGAATAATAAAGGAACTTCAGTTGAGAGCGATGTAAATGAAGATGTTAGTGCTGCGAAATCCCAGGAGAAGCTTTCAAAAGCTGAAAGAAGAAAGGAGTTGAAGCATGCCAAAAAGCAGGCTAAGAAATTGGCAAAGGAAGAAAGTCAGATTGCTGCAATAAGAAAAGCACCAAAATCAGTTTTGCTGGTATTTTATTTTTTTGATTTCTGAAATAATCAAATTTATTTTACAGGTAAATAAGAAATTATCAACAGTAGCTTGGCAATAGAAGGAAGGAATAATTCTGATGCTCAGGGTTTGTATTGGTCACTGCACCACAAACAAATAATTTATTGAAGCAAGAAAATTTAATTCTATCCAGCCAAAGCCAAAATAATAAAATAAATCTGATTCATCGATTTAAAAACACATAATTTTTTGAATGCCATAGTTTGCACTTGCAACTAGATAAGATACATTCCTATATTGTATCTAGATTCTAAATGCTGTGTATGGCAAGTTGAAATAAAAAAGTCAAGGGCGCTTGTGCTCTAGCAGAAAAAATAACAGTGATTAATTCTGAAAATGAAACCTGCATATGCACTGGTCTACTCAATACAGGTTGATATAGGAGTCTGGAATGCACGGGTATTCCTAGGATGAACTCGCATGGTGAGTTTTCATTTTGCTCTAGAGCTCTGAAAGTCAGCCTGCCCTGCATTCTCCTTCCTCGATCAGACATCAAAGAATTGGGGGCTTTCCATCATTTTATGTTTCCTATCTAAAGAAAAATAAAATAAAATAAATTAAATAATCCAATAATTGTGTGTATCTATGAATATTCCAATTGTAAGAACATTTGTGATTTTTTGATGAAATTCTACGTGGATTAATAGGGGTTGCAGCCCTGGAAACCAAATTAAAAGCCACGAGCATACAAATAAATCCAAGAGGATCAAAAGCCACCAAGGAAGGGTACAAAATAATCTCCAAAAATTCGACTCTGACCTTATGGTGCAGCATATTCAACATTGGCAGATCACTGCAAGGAGGCCAAACTACCAGAAATACTAGAGAAGAAGGGATGTCAACAATCTAATAAACTTCACAATAGAGACATCTCAAGCATTGGTGGCAAGCACCCTCCAATGGGAAATAAGATACTCCAATGCCCATTGGGAGCCATCATTGCTCATTTCTTGATTTTGCAACTTGAGTTTTTCAGCTTTCAAATTTTGTGCCCTCCTTTTGTTTTGAGTGCTAACAGGCAAGAAGCACTCCAAGGAAATGATGTCACCCAAACACTACAACAGCTTCTGTGAAGAGAAATCCTGAAGCAATGCTTCTCGTGCTGTTGATTATTCAGAGAACCAGAATTCTGCTTCCAAGTCTCTTTTGGTGGAGTATTCCTTTCCATCCGATCCACAGGAATCTCAGAAATCAACTGAAAACCATCTCTTGCGACAATATGCAAAGCAGCCATGATTCCTCCAAACAAAATCCTCTATTTTGGAACCCATTTCTGCAACTTGACCAAACCTCTCTGAAGCATCTACTGGGGCGAAGAACAGACAGAATTCTCACATCGTCTGATTGTGCTTGAATAATCTTATACCCAAACCTTCATCAGCCACATATTATAACCAAGTGGCAGAAGAGTAATGAATATTAAAAGAATGAGGAACTAGGCAGGAATGAATATATATATATATATATATCTGTGTGTGTGTGTGTACACACAGACAGACATACATATGCACAACCTTTTTCAAAGCTGTTGACCGAATCTTCTAGGCCTGAATCAATTTTGGCAAAGACACCAATCTTCTTGGTCAACAGCTTAACCATTTTTTCAGATTTACACACCACTGGAAGACTATAGAAGCAGATAAAAAAGGGAACCTTTGAGAAAGCAATGTGCTTAGGATCAAATAGGATGCTGCAAGGGACTTAAGGCCAAACCAGAAGTCTGACAAACCATAGTACAAAGCTCCACACAAAAGCCTGTTGTTCAGGAAAATGGAAAATAAGGAGAAAGAAACAGTAAGAAAGGAAGGAGAAAGGTGACATCAGGTTTGACCAAGAAGATTCCATTCACTGAGAAAAGTCGGAAACATTCAAACTGTTATCCACAAATTTGCAAACCAAGGAAAGACCCCTTTGAAGGCACCTTCGAAACACAATCATCTGCTAGAGCCATGTCAATCGGAAACACAGCTAAATTAAATAGGATGTCACCCTAAAATAATGCAGTGTGCTCAGAAGATGACACCTTATCAGTGACCAGACACTTGGATCCATCCAAATAGCCAAGAAGCATTTTACTAGTTTTGGAGTCACTGACAAAAGAAGCTGCTACTGGAATGGAAGGGGCTGCAGGCATTCTTGGAGGCCTGATATACCATCTTATCAGGCTGTCTACCTTACTTGGCCACTTCATCCTTAGCACACTGCACCATATTAGTGCTAGAACCAAAACGATGTTGAAAAAAACCTCCCTTTGGCACAACATCAGCAAAGGCACCTACTATTTTTTTCACCCGGTTAGACATTGCAGGTCTAGATTAACTTACAAAACCTTTCAAGTGAGAAGAACCACTGTTAACAGCAACCTTCCAAAGATAAGAACCAGCACACTTCTCCTTTCAATCATCACCCTTAGCAGTCACTGCCACTGTCTTTCCTCTAGAGCTGTTCTCCAATGCTCCATCTGTCCTAACTATGTCAGGGATAAGTTATCATCTTATTGTTTTCTGTTCCCAATTTCTATACTACCTTCTCTTTCTTCCACCCATTATTTATCACATTCTTTTCTAGTCTCCTTCTGAACAGTTCTGTTATTATCCAGCTTTTGAGTTAATGGTAGAACGGTTGCTGAGTCAAGAGGTCAGTTTGTTTTTGTTTAGTAATCAAGGTGTATGACTATGAACAGATGTGTCGATAAATCTGCTGACTAGTTAGTTTTAGTTGTTTACACCATGCATGGTGTTTTAGCAATAAAAGTGTAATTAAAAATAGCTAGCAGTTATCAAATTTATCAAGTCAAGAAAACTAGTTCTCAGTAATGCCACATTTTGAAGTCTATTATAGTCCGCCTGGGGTTGGTTTGAGTATTCTTGGATGTCACAACTAGACAATCTCAGGAATAGGAGCCAACATATCACAATTGAAAAAATTATTAAGCTCAGCAGAGCTGTATGTGCACAGTTTTCAGGTTCGGCAATTTATTTCTCATGCTATTTTTCGTATTTAATGCTGTAGTGCATCACTCTCTAATAGCAATAATTGTTTTATTTGAACACAACCATGGTATCATCATGTAAATGGTGCCATTCCATATAAAAATAATATTGTAATATGTAGTTCTAATGGTTACTTAGGATAGGATAGATGTTGGGAATATTCTTTATTCTTTTATTTGTCTTCTCCTTTTCTTCGTTGTCGATCTTATCTTTATTGGACAAAATGCAAGTCTTATTTAAGGAGTTTTTTGCTTGTTTGTTAATATCAAATATCTTGGTAATCATTCTCTGTGTAATCACTTCCCATAATAGGGTATCAGAGGTTGAGTTTTGAAGGAACCTTGGGATCGGTGACTACAACTTGTACCTCTATTTTATGGAAGAGAATTATCAAAAGGGCATGTATGAATTTGTACGGTGCTCCACAGATCACCCAAGAAAGGAAATTTGTACATTTCGTTCTTGAAGTTTTCAACGAATTTCTTACAAATTTATGGGTTTCAGATCATTTGGTGAAATTTGATGTTTTTTTCTCAATTGAAATTTGTGGGTCATTTCTGTTCCATATCATGCAAAGATTTCTAGGAAAAATTGTAGGTATATTTTTGGTGTGCAAATCACACAATGAGATTTGACTAGTTTTTTGCTTGTCATAACAGATATTTGGTGCCTGTTTTGACAATTTTTTAAAAATTGGGACCTTTTGTCTCAAAAACCATGGGCTGTTTCTGTGGAGAGTCACAACTAGAAGAAATCGTATGGCTAGGGCTAGATTTTCTGCAATGAGAGGAGATTTTCTTCCATTTTTTTGTAGCTGCAATTGTTCTGAGAGTCGTGCCTCTTGTTTGGGAGATTTTCCCAATCTGATTTTTACGTTTTCTTCAGATTTGCAGTGATGGTAAGGGAGCTGAGATTTACATATTCTACAGAAAGTCTTTTGAACTGGTACTACGGTTAGGGTTTCTAGAGTTTTTTCTGCTCTTTTTTGACACCTTTTGGACAAAATTGTGGACTTCACAGTGCCTAGAGTTTGCAGCAACTAGGACTCAATTATTCAGAATTTTTAATTGCAATTTTTTTGTTGATTTCTTATAAAAATTGTGGGTTTTGTTCACTGCAGAGTTTTTTTTTTTTTTTTTTTCTAAACATTTTAGTCATTTTAAATAGTAGTAGGTTTCTCGTTTTTTGTGACTTGAGATTGTGGGAGGGATGGCTTCATTCACCAACATCATGTTGGAAGGCAGCTAAGAGGCTCACTGGGAAAATTACAACTCCTGGAAAGAGAGAATGCTCACTATCTTTGAATACCGGTGTCTTGATTAGATTACCCTTGGGATTGAGATTCGGCAAATGGTTGCGGGTAAAGTCTAAGACAAGTTTGATGAGCATAATTGCGAAGCCATTATGCTCATTAAAGCTTCAATCACAAATAAAATGGTTTCAAAGGTTCCTTTAGGGATTTCTTCTCCATAGACTTGGAAAAACCACCTAGATTCGCCCGAGGCATTAGATAAAAGGAGGGCTTTTTCTTAAAGAATATGTCATTCTTGATCATGGTGGTTGAGAAGATGTCTTAATGGGATCATTTGATGAAGATCAAAGGTATTCATGATTAGTTAGTAGCTATTGGTTGTACAATGGAACAAGAAGACATGATGCTTATAACACTGAAAAGATTACTACGGTCCTATGAGCATTTCATAGAAACACTGTACATTAGGTCTACTAGAGTTGACTAGAAGTTTGATGATTTGTGCATTGAATTCTTGTAGGAGGACAGATGGAAGAAGCAATTTGGTAACATCAATGATTCATCGAGCATGGAACAAACCTTTGTAAGGACAATGGTTTGGCCTTAAAAGAAAGGTCAA
Organism: Chamaecyparis obtusa; assembly: GCA_027943335.1. NCBI lineage: Eukaryota > Viridiplantae > Streptophyta > Pinopsida > Cupressales > Cupressaceae > Chamaecyparis > Chamaecyparis obtusa. Next base: position 2,396,043 of record BSBK01001551.1, on the reverse strand, counting down.
TGACAAAAGGAAGATACTTAGAAGATGTTGAAGCCTATCACATGTCATTATTGTGGTGAACTTGTTCACAAGAAGAAGCACTGTAGAAAATAGTTGGCTAATCAAAATCCAACTAGGGAGGGCCTCCATCAAAGGCTTATTTCAGAGAGCATTCTGCGTAGTAGGGGTCCACTTTCTATGCTTTTATGGTCAAATGACCAGCTGATCACTACAAGTCTTTTGTTTGTTACATGGATTTTGGAGCATCTAGACATCTTTACATAGAAAGGATTGGTTCACCCAAGATATGGGTTGCTTAGATTCTATGATCCTCAGTGGTGGAGAGGAGTATACAATTGTTAGTGAAGGCAATGTTGAGATATGTAGTGGAGGAAAATCTCTTATTTTCCTCAATGTATTTTGTGTTATGGTAATGGAACTCAATCTACTCTCAATGAGTTAGATTATGTGCCATTGCTCGAAGTTGGACGTCACCTTAAATGCAAACAAGTGCCATACTGTTGACGAGGAGTTCAAGAAGACCATCGCACATGGCACATGACGCATGCATTGACGCGAAAGAGCTCATTTTCTCTCAATACTTTTTGGCATCAACATTATGGGCATCTCAACCTTTCTTATCACTTATGGTTGGCTCAAGAAAATATGGATGAAGGTTTACTTGAGATCTAGTAGTAGATACATTGTATTTGCTGAGCTTGCCATGCAGGGAAGAACATAGAAACCCTTTTTCAGAAGTGTAGGCTTGGAGAACATAGAAGGTCCTTCAGCTAACTCTCACAAATGTATTTGGATTTTGGACCAATGAATACAACATCGATCATTGGTGCCAAGTATTTTCTCTTATGTGTATATGATTAGAGTAGGAAAATTTAGGTGTTTTTTCTAAAAGAAAAATCAAAAGTGTTTTAATAATTTGAAAAGTTCAAGTTATTATTAAAAAAAAAGTTAGTATGTACAATCATAATTCTTAGGTCTTATGATGGGGGAGAATTTTGTTTCAATAAATCCATTGACTGCTATATTGAACACGACATCAAACACTAATTCACACTATATTCACCTCAACAAAATTGTGTAGTTTAGAGGAGGAACCTTACAATTATGGAGATGGCCTAGTGCATTTTGGAGTGTTCCCAAGATGTTTTAGGTAAAGGTAGTTTACATTGTTCTGTACCTTCTAATAGGTCTTTGACATTGGTAGTAAAGGAGAAGATCTCAGAGGAAGTTTGGTTTGGGAGGAAACAAAGAGTGAGTCATCTAAAGTTTTTTGGTTCTACTACATATATTTGAATTCAAGATGTCAAGAGAACCAAAACTTGACTCCAAGAGTCAGAAGTTGATGATCACAGGATATGCTGACAATCATAAAGCCTATAGGTTGATTGATGCAGACACTAATTGTTTGACATTTAATAGGAATGTGGTAATTGATGAAGAAGTTGGGCCTCTTCAATTCTCTTCTAATGCTTAGGTGTGCAACTTCCATTAGCAACACTTGAAGAGGGGATTTTAATGATTTTGCACATGTGGAATCTCCTAGATGGGTACCAATACCTATACTAAAAGAGTTTCTTTAGGAGAACTTGGACAAACATCTAGATGATATAGTAGCAGGCAGCTCTAGTCATGATCACCATCTGATTTGGATGGAGGAGTTTCTTCAAAGTGTCATGTCCCCTTCTTGAAATAGTATTACTATTAATTAATAAACAATAATAGTTAAATTAAAAATATAAAAGAATAATATTAAAAACTAGTAAATTTTAGTTAAGCTAAACAAAAAGTCAAAAGGCATGAATGGAAAAGCTGTGTCTCCCTCAAATGATAGGTATAAAAGGGAGAGATGAGAACTTCATTTGTTTGAGGAAAAAGCGAAGGAGGAAGGAAGAGGATAGCAAGGAATTAAAAAAGGATTAATAGAAGAAGAAAGGAATGTGATTAAATTAAGGAAGTGACTTTCAAAAGGTGAAGGGTTGTCGCTATTCGTAAGGGTTGTAACTATTTGATAAGGTTGTGATTCGAAAGGGTTGTAATTATGAAGGGTTATGACTCTTCAAAGGGGGTCAACTATGAATGGTCATAACTCTTGCTAAAAGGCATACATGATGAAAAGGTGTGACCTCTCCCTCACATGGGAAGATATAAAGGAGAAGGATCAAATGAAATGGGGGAAAAAAGGATTAGACGAGATCTAGTGCAGATTTAGAGCAGAAGTATAAGGAGGGATCTGAAATAAGACATGGGAAGGAAGAAGAAAATAAGAAGAGGATATGCAGATCTTAAATAGGATATGTGCACATTTGAAAAGTAGTAGACAAGAAAGGGACTGGAACAACAATTGCTAGAGACAGTTATCAGAGAGGAAATAGCCTCCAAAGATAATGACAAAATCAGAACCAGCGGTATGTATTATTGTATCATGGGTTAATATGGCAGTAAATAGAATGTCATTATACTTGTTGACCGTATGTAGTAGACATTATATATATAATATTTATTTTATTGTTCCTCTAATGCAAAATAATTACTGTGCAATGTCTGATGTATATATATATGTGTGTGTGTGTGTGTATGTATGTATGCATGGAACTTGTATGTATATCTGCAAATGGTGTATGGTTTGTTGATCGTACTAACTGTGTAATATACTGTCATCAGTTTCAATTGTAAAATGTACTTGTAGGATTAGGCATAATCATGTCTGCCATAATTACCATATAAGAATGAATGATATAAATAAGATATTATATGTATCGATACCCCAATTGCATTAAGATCATCACCTCACAAGATAAGGTAAGGCCTATGATTGAATGGGCATGTGCTACATCATACAAAGGCGTTAGATAAGGCTTGCAATGGAATGGGCATGAGTTACATCATACAAAAGCACTATCTTGCAAGGGATGATCCACATGGGTGGAGGTGTAATCACCTAAAATAAGATGCTTTAGCTAATTAGAGAACACTTCAATTAGGGAGGAAGTTACAATAAGGGGGAATGGTGAGGCCCACTAAGTACCCCAACCCTACGAAGTGTTGGGCCAAGGTGGACGAGGTTCCTCCCTTAGGCCTAGGGTTGGGCTAGGACACCCTTTTGTAATATTTCCATCCATCTTTAAGAAAGCCAAATACTACACATTATATGTTATGGATTGGAATCCTCTTTATAAATGTATAAGATAGATTGTATCATGTTAACAATATATTTGATCTATGAATGTATATTTGCGCTCTTGTTTCCTTTTTGGTGTTGCAAGACCTAAATAAGGAGTTATCTTGTAAAAAGGCATTTTAATCGGTAAATTTATATCTCTAACCATCTTGCAATTCTTATTTTAATGGAAATTGTGATTCTAGGGCAATCCCAAAAAGGGGGACATCACACAAAGAGACCTAAGTGGTGTGAAAAACTCATTGGTGATTTTTGGGATTATGAAATGATCGAGGGCAGATCATTCAAAGGCAAGAACAAGCAGAGACGATTAACCTTGCTCCTATAGCTAACATTTAGAGTGCCTATGAGCCCTAGGACTTTGCAAAGGCAAAAGATAAACTTGAATGGGAAACAACCATTGAAGCCATACATTAAGGTTTTATGAAGAATAAGGCTTGGGTTCTTTTAGATCTTCCACTAGGGAAGAAACCCATTGGGTGAAAATGGCTGTACAAAGTCAAGTACAAATTTGATGGTTCACTTGACAAGTACAAAGCAAGGTGACAGAGGAAGACGTGTACATGAGTCAATCTTAGGGATTTTAGGTTGTAGGAAAGAATTATTAGGGGTTCGGAACAAGCTCCCAAGACATGGTACGGAAAGATTGAAAGGTATTTGAATGAATAGGGGTTTTAGAGAAGTCCTTCAATCCTAATTTGTACATCAAAGGCGAAGGCAATGACATCATCCTTTTGGTCATTTATGTGGATGATACGGGCCCTACTAGTTTGAAGGGGCGAGTGGGGGAGCGGACTTTGAGGTCATACTCATAGAGAACACTTGCGCATACCCTTTCCCTCCAGCTCCCTGATATTCCAATGGTTGTGAGGATTAGTTGGGTTATTGGGTTGGTAGGATCGATTAGGTTGGGTTGGGTTGGTGGGAACTCCCACCTAACATTCCTGTTGTGACCTCCCTTATAATAGTAGGGCCTTGACATTTGGTTCTTTGAGATGCTTTGCACTTTCGGCTACTATTGTAGTCAATAGATTGGACCCTATGGATTTGGTTAGGGCAAAGTCAAATAATTAAAGCAGCCTCATCCGATGCAGAGCAAAATGTCTCTATTCCAGTAGGGGTCAGGATAGAATATTGTTCTGAAATATGCCTCTTTCGGAGCCCTAATTAACTCTACCTCCTTCCATCTTCTAGAAAGTGAATACTCATGCGATCCCAAAGAAATTGATGAGCTAGATAGATTATTGGTGTATTTAAAGGTTTATACTCCATTGTGACACTTCACTAATCGCATCACTTTCGAATCATGTCCCAACTGATCCTTATGTACGTATGGAGTGTGTTTCCTTACCAGGTGCCTCATGGATGGATCAGTGCCCACTACTAATAATGGATAGGTTCAACTTTGGGAATAATAGAATAGTAGGACCACCTTGCCGAATAGTAGGGCCGAGTAGGCATGTTACATATAGATAGCTAATGAACAATAATCTAAAAGGGGCCCCTTTCCCCTTTCAATAGTAGGGGTAGGGGGAGGAAGACTAATGTTGTTGATCTTCGATTGGGGCCCTTGTGATTAATCAGTATTCGCTGCTTTCATTTAATTTAAGGATTTTTGGAATTATGGGTGTGCGAATTGTTAAAATTGATCTCTATTCTAGGAAAAAAAACCAGTCTTTTGTCTTTAGAAAATAAAGACGGTTGTCCTACTTCATTAGATATTGCTCGGGCTCTCGCAAAAGCTATTGTAGCATAGATAACGACTAACGCGACAGGTCCCAATCAATAAAGCCTAACCCTTTGTTCTAAAGGGGCGGCCCCATAAAATAGTAGGGGAATCGAGAGAAGACCCCTACTGGGAGCTCGTATCATGGTTACTATAATAGACTTGACCTGACTTGACATACCAACTGATGGATGATGCTTGACCCCCTCTATCTATGTAATCTAAGCAGGGGTTCATTGAGGGACCCTATCTCTCTTTGTATGGGGAACTCAATAAGGATAGGCTTAAAATGGAAGGCTAAAAACATAATGACAAAATAATATGCGAGTACGCCTAAAGGTTGATTGGGATAGATAGGAGCAAAACCAAAATGTGAGCCAACCAAGATCTCAAGTAAGGTGTGCTCTGAGATGCTGGCTATAAAACGTTGAACAGGTGTATCTGGATATGCTCCTAGCACTGAGTCAATTGGATCTGGATCGTCAAGGAGCTCTGAATCTCCAATTGCTAAATTCGCCTTATGAAATGAGAAGTTCCAGTCTCGGATGTACAAAATCTACCACCTATTGTCCGTCTTCTTTACATGCAATTTTACTTATTCTACCCAACATAGAGGCTTATGAGTAGCAAGCAAGTCGAGGATAGGTAGAGTGAGACCCAGATGAGGCTCTTTTCCGCTTGTTTCTTTTATGTATTTGCCTAAAGCTGAGTGAGGGGTAAATGCCCCTCAGGTTCTCTAGTTGCCGGATTCGCGGACCCCTACGGCTATCCTCCAATATGGGTTATTGTATTTCAGTAGTATGGAGTTTTCCGAAGTCCGCCCCCTACTATCTATAGGGTAGTTAGTGAGCTTGAACGAATCTGTATGGAGTTCAGTTCTCCCCTGTTTTTCCTAGTTATTCTCTTTGTAATTCTGAAGCACCCATCATTTTAGTGAACCACCCCAATAGGCTTTCTCTCTCTTTTAAATAGTGTATCCTAGAGATGCATCCCCCCCTAAATCTCGAGTGTTCCCGGAACAGGGACGCACCCAAGACTTGGGGACAACATTGTGGCATCCCCAGCAGCGTCACCATTTTTCCTTTTTGTTGGTGGGAACGTGGGGACGTCTCGACGTCTGCAAAATGCTAAGGGGGACACCTGTGCGCCCCTCGAGCATCCTAGGGACACCTAGGAGTCCCTTGCCGTGGCAAGATAAAAAGTATGTTTAAAAAAAATAAACATTTTTTAATTGTTTCTTTGGTTCTATTCGAATCCTAAGGGTATGTATTGTTTCTTTGGTTCTATTCGAATCCTAAGGGTATGTGGGGCCCATCTATGGTCTTCCATTCCTTCAAAAGGCCTCCAAGCTTCATTTGTTTTCACATTTTCGTTTCTAATTGATTGCTATAGCAAGAAGAAGAAGAGTGAAGAGCTGAGAAAACTTCAATGTTCATTGTTCAATATTCAATGTTCATTGTTCAATATTCAATGTTCAAGTATTTACTATTTTAGTATTTAGCATTTGGCATTTTACTTCTTAATAGTCTTATACATCTTTTCATACCTAGCATTTTAAGTACCATATGTATAGTATATAGTATATACACCCCCTCCACCGCTGTCCCCCCAATGTCCCCAAATTGAGGCCCCTCTGACCCCCATCCCGGAAACCTGTCCCCTCGTTCCGACGTCCCCTCGTCCCTGACGGTGGTGTAACTATGCTTTTAAATGAAGGCATAAACTGACCGCCGACCAGTCGAGTATGCAAAAGCTCCCCCCCTAGTTAAAAAATTTATTCTCAAGTTGCGCAAGTATTTAGTAGAAGATAAACTCTAGTTTGGAGTAGTGAGGCACATTTGATTGAGCGATTGAGCAAATAAAATGGACTTTGAGCAAGGTGTTTGTCATGATAGACTTAGGCCGCCTACATTATTGCCTAGGTGTAGAGGTTTGTAAGACAGGTGACAATGTTTTCATTTCTTTCTAAATATGCTGGGAGTTTGCTAGAAAAGTTCAAAAGGATAAATTGCAAGATATCATCTATACTTACGGAGAAAGGGCTAGAGCTTCCAGCCAAGACAGACTCAAAGGTGATCAATTAATCAGCATTCAAAAAATTAGTGGGCAAACTTATCTATCTTACAACCACTAGACCTGACTTGACCTATGCTGCGAGTAACATTTCCATATTCATGACAACACGTAAGGCGGAACATTGGGCTGCAGCGAAGAGGATAATGAGATATGCCAAAGGGACAGTTGACCTTTGCATTCGTATGGTAGGAGCAAAGATACTAGAATGGTTGGGTTCACAGATTCTGATTGGGCAAGTTCAGTTGATGATAGGAGGTCCACTTCTAGGCATGTTTTCAGTCTTGGTACAAATGCAATCACATGGACTTGTAAGAAGTAAGAAGTTGAGCATTGGGGAACAATCAAAGCAACATGTGAGGTAGTATGGATATGGAAGATACTTTTAGACATGCAAATGACTCAAGCAAAGCCTTTGTCTTTATATTGTAATAGTCAAGGGGTGCTAAAGCTGGCCAAGATTCTAATCTTCCACAAGCGTGCAGAACATGTTGAGCTTTATTGTCATTTCCTCTGACAACTTGTAGACTATGGGTGAATGACTCAAACATTCTTATCAAGTCTTTGAGTGTTGACAAATTTGTCAAATTTTGGGTTAAGCTTGGTGTAGTTGAAAGATTGACCATTAAGGGAGGGTATTAAAATAATACTGTAATATTTAGTTTTAATAGTCACTTAGTTGTGAGGATAGACTTTAGGAATATTCATTTTTTTTATAGTTGTCATCTGCTTTTCTGGTTGTCGATCTTGTCCTTATTGGATAAATCATTTGTAAGTCTTATCCAAGGAGTCTTTTGCTCCTTTGTATTCATTCTTTGTGTATTTACTTTCCGTAGTATTCCAAACACATATACCAACCACCAGGACCTTCTGATTTTTGCATTGAGGTAAATTAAAATGAGAGGGACCCAATAGAATCACATAATCATACTCAAACAACTGCTAATGTATTAGAAACACTTAAAATGAACTTGATCAGGCAGCAAAATTTATTCTTCTCCTTAGACTATTAACTTTCTACTTCTCTTGGTTCAGGCTCTGGCTCTTGCTCTTTCATCCACTCAGCCAAGTTGTGGGCCTTGTATTCTTCTAGAAGTTCCATTTGTCTTTGCATAGATTGCCCTGATCATTTTGTTCTGCATTTAGTTTTAAACACAAACTGCTATACATTTAATTAGGATAGGTGGTTTTGTCCTTGTGCATAAGGATGCTACATTCCATCTAATCTATGCCACCCTAGATTGCAAGCAAGTTGCTTACTGGACCAGAGAACAATAGGTGAAGATGACTGCAAGGCTGAAAGAAGCTTGTGATGGGGTGTTTGACATTGAACTTGGCAATACTAACAAATGCAGGCAAATATGAAAGTTGTGAAGGCTTTCAAGACGGATAGGATGTAGATCCATGTCCGTATGTACATGCAGTTTTAAGAATACCGAATACATAAAGTATAGATGTTATGTTATTTAAAGGTTTGTCTTAAAGTACCATGGGAACATATTGTTCTGTCTATTTTTGTATTTATTGATTTACCAGTTGAGATGGTGTGGCATCCTAAGCCTGTAATGAGAAGTTTGTCTTCTGTTTGAGGCTTTAGTTTGATTAGCTGGCTTTGGTGTTAACACAATATTGGGTGATGAAATTGTTATAAATATAAGCAATTGGAGCCTATGGTTTTGTGAATTACTGAAGGCAGCTTTTCTGTTGTTATTTGATTTGCCACAAATTTATCTTTTGAGTGTACTTGCACTATTTCCTAATACTAATAACATGGCTATGAACTGTTTAAACATTCAAGTTAATCTATGATACACAGTCATACAAAGTGTCCTGAGATTAATGATGAGCAATTCCAGTAACATTATTTATTTAATGCAGCAATCTTTATTAGAGTAATTTTTGACACTCATTAAACTTATCAAATTTAACAATTAGCACCTACTTTGTCTGTTGGTTGCAGTTTTTTTTTCTTTCAGACACCATCTTGTGCTCAGCTTTAGCATAGTTTTAAATGCTTTTGCGTCTGCTGTTTTTTCATCTTTTGATGTGTAATTATGATGACAGTCTGTGTTCATACATTGTTTTCACATTACCTGAAGTTTGAACATTGTGTAACTCACAATCTGAGTATTGCCGATTTTCAAACTTACTAAATACTGGAAAAATATTGCCTGATGCTGATTTTCGTTATCATCAAACCCTAATTAATACTCAATGTCTTACATGTGATACCTATAATTAAGTTGTGTTACTTACAATTTTGGAAACTGAAAAATCTTGCCAAAGGTTTGTTTGATTGATTTCATGCATCTGAAGGTATTTACTATTTGCAGAGGAGACACTGTTTATTGTTCTTGTCCCTATAGGTATGGACTTTCCACTCACTGCAGTGTATTTCTTAGGAACTTAATCATATACTAATATCTATAACTAATATGTTTATAAAACTAAATAGATAATATGTCTATATATATTGTTTTTCATCCTGGAACTGCTCCATGTTGATTAGACCAAAATGAACATATCTATTTTACTATTCTAATAATGGTTTGAATTTCATTAAAAATAAGTTCTAATATTGACATTTGATTCTAGTCTGTAATAATCTGAGATAAAGACATGCCATGGTTTTATGTGAGAGGTGTTTGTTAGTGTTGTTCCCCTAGCTTATCTTAAAAATGTTAGTTTATCTACATCATTATGATCTTCAAGGGTATATAAAGTTCTATATTTGCTCAGAGTGTGAACATTCCTCTTTTCATATTGGATTCCTATTGACTGCATTGAGTACCAATATTTTGAAGCTTTCATGTTAACTCCTGGTCTTGAGAAATGAGATAAATCATAAAACCCTTTGTGCTGGGTTTGCTTGTTTATAGGCATGTGGCTGTGTAGGATCCAGGCATGATCTGCATATGGATACATCCTACTCTTGCTTAAGAAAAAGTTCTTCCTGGATACAGTCCAGGTTTGTTTCAGATGAACTCAGGTTGAAGCTGCACAGGATCTTCCATTTCCTACCCAAGGTGAACGTGGGGTTTCATGGCCCAAAAATAATTTTTTTCATAATGATATATAAAATTATAAAATAAAAACTATCCCAATTGTAAAAGAAAGTACTTTAACTAAACTAACAACATAAAACACAAAATAAAACAACTTGTACAGAATCCAGATGGATGAAAGAATCCCGTCTGTGTGTAATTCTTGGCCAAGGAATCGAAGTCTATGGCCATTTTTTAATATTTTGTATATTTTTAGTTAACCACACCTAAACTGTATCAAACTCAAGTAAAGAAAAACCAGAAATCAAATTGGCAGCTCAAGATAAAACCTCCACGGACTGATTTGGTATGTCATTCTTTGGAAATTGAATGGTTTTTCTCTTCAACTACATCCTTAAGCATATAGTTCAGATATGAGCATTTAGGTGGGACACTTCAACTGTGAAATAATGGAAATTTTGGCCCTTTAGTTACACATTGCTTTCTTAATTTAGGAGGAACTGAAGAAGGACCTTTCTGCGGAGGAATTGTTTGCTCAGCGAAAGGCTCACATAGCAGAGATTGGGACAGGACTGCTTGCTGATCCAGAGAAAAATATTATAACCTTGAAGGAGTTGGTGGAGATGTGCAGCGATCCCGACAACAACATTTCACAACTTGCAATGCTATCTGCCTTGGCCGTCTTTAAGGACATTGTTCCAGGGTATGTTTGTCTTTATTAATTTATTGTTATCTTTGATGCATTATTTGAGAATGTGAGAGATAACTTGCAGTAATTTGATATATTGGGTGTTTAAGCCAAATAATATTTGAAGTATTACATTATTTTCTCAATATGTGTCTTATTTTGTCAATAACAGGAACTGTTATTATTTAATGTTCAACTTAAAACCATTGGCAGTTGTGTTAAGATGTTGAGTTTAAATCATAAAACGATGTAATATAAAACTTTTCATGGAGTGTGTTCTTGCTTGATTTCCAGTTATTGACTCTAGATCTAGGCATCTAAGCTTTATGGAGGTACCTTCTATTGACTGAGTCAGTATTCCTGTTACTATACATGCATGTGAAACAGATATCATGTGAGGCTTCCAACAGAGAAGGAATTGCAAATGAAAGTTTCGAAGGAAGTTCAAAAAGTGCGTGATTTTGAATCCACCCTTGTACGGTGTTACCAGGTAACAGTCATAACTCTAATATTGATATTTTTCTTTTTCAATTAATACAATTACATTAGCTTATTCAAGTTGCAAAATCTAAATTTATCATGTAAATTAGCTGTAAATGAATCGAATTTCCCAAGCAATATATTTTTTGTTTGATTGTGAAAGTACACATTAAAGCCCTGCCTGTTATAACTTATATTTGTTAGTTATAACAGCTTGTTTCTTTTTTTTAGAGGATTAATTATGAGCGTTTGTTCAAAGGAATGACATCCCATACCTTTTTTTTGTGGGTATATCACTTAAACTAATTCTCTACCTACCATTTTAAGTAATGCTCTATCAGTATGGGATATTACTGCAATTACAACTCATCCTTTATGGATCCGTTTTCTGCCTCCTCTAACATCACCTGCTGGCATACTGCTCCTATAGGCATATGTCTGCACTCCTTGAGCTTTAATGCCCTTGTACCTCCTATCTCCTCCTGCAAGGCATCCATTCCTTTCTCTTCATCATCTCCTTTATTTTTTCAAGGGTGCACTTGTAGCTTGATTGCTATTCTCCTCTAGTGTGCTCCCCCAGCTTCAATGCGTTGTCTTCTGATTTCATCTTGTAAGGCATTTATTTCTCTTCCTTCTCTCTTTCGTCTGAAGCCATCTCCACCAACTTGTGGGACTTGCACTGTATTTATCAATTGAAGTGGGGCACCCACTATATCTATCAATAGAGGTGGGACTACTGCTTCAGCATGCCTCTAGGTGCAAATATGTCACTTGGGGAGATTTGAACCTTGATCTCCAACATGAATACTATGTGGCCCTACCACTTGATCATGGTCCTTTTGATATAATATCTGTTAGAAAATAGCTTTGAAATGATTGATCTATGAATATATATAGTATATGATAAAACTATATATATATATATATATTCATAGCATTAAATACGAAGCATTTGATAAATCATTAATTTTATCAACCTTTGTTTTATAGTCGATATCTTTATCGACTTACATATATTATCGGCTGGCATTGTCGTTATTATGGTCGACATTATGCATGATCGAAAACCTTAACACAGCCATATTACGAAAGGTGGTTATTGAATAACATAGTGTTGTGTATGCGTAGGGTCATGACCCTCTATGTGGCATAAGCCACGTAAGGGTCATGCCCCTACGTATACACAACTCTTCATTGCGTATATATATATATATATATATATATATATATATATAGTGTGCTGCTTGGTTCGAAATCAATGACAATGGCAATTACGAACCACAGCAGCATACAATCCTTCACACAGTCTCAATAATCTGCAAACAATTATATTTGTAACATATGAATGATTAAATTGTATTGCAGATAATTTAGTTTCAAACTTATCTACATTGCTTAAATATAATTAGATTAATATTAAAATAATTTCTGATATTTTCTGGAATATATTCTCTCTATTTTTGATCCAAATAATTAACAATATCATGGTTCCAAGTATATATATATATATATATATAAACCTGTAATTATATTATATTATATTTTATTATTATTTATCTATTTATTTGTTTTCATAGTTAATTGTATTATTATTATTTATTATCAAATCCTAGTCCAGAAAAGGGACATTACACCAAGTACGCCCGTCTTTGTGCAACCTTGGATAAACCCTTTCACTTTTTGGTTTCAACAATATATCCAAGGTTGCACCGAGACGGGGGTGCTTGGTGTAATGTCCCCTTTCCAAAATAGGATTTGATAATAAATAATAATAATAAAATTGAAATATAAAATCAAATAAATAGAGAAATAATAATATAATATAATATAATTACAAGTTAATGAAATTAATGAAAGGTGGAGAGATACATAATGAAATGTTGTGATTCCCTCATCATAAGATATAAAAGGGAGGAGAGTTCATTTGAAAGGGGATGTGAAGGAAGGAAGAAGAAGAGAGCATAGGAATTAAAGAAGAATTAATGGAAGAAGAAAAGAATATGAAGAAAATAAGGAAGTGACTCTTTCAAAAGGCAGCGATGATGAAGGGTTGTAACTTTTTCAAAAGGTTGTAATTATGAAGGGTTGTGACTCTTGCCAAAAGGCAGGCATGATGAAGAGGTGTGACTTTTCCCTCACATTGGAAGATATGAAGGGGAGGAAGGATCAAATGGAATGGACGAAAGGAAGTAGAGGAGATCTATAGCAGATTCAGAGCAAAAGTATAAGGAGGGATCTAAAATAAGAATTGAGAAGGAAATAAGAATTTAAGATATATAGATTTAAAAGAAGATTTGCAGATCTTAAATGGGATATGTGCAGATTTGAAAAGTAGTAAACCCAGATTTGAGAATTGAGAGATAAGTGAAGATTAAATAAGAAGTGAAAGGGGCAGCAGTTGCTGTCAAACAGATGTACCTTTTCATAACCAAAGGGTGTGATCCTTTCATAAGGGCATATTGACAAATGAAAGGGTGAGACTCGGTACACTCAAAGGAGATATAAAAGAGAAGAAGGGCATCCAATCACAAGGGAGGTAAGAAGATTTGGCATTACTAATTAATAATACACAGCAGATTCAAAAAAAAACTGTGGTCTTTGTTATGGGTTCCTTATACTTGGCATGAAAAGTACCATTTATATCTTTACAAGATTGACTAGCGATGCATTGTTGTTACGTCTTCTTAGTATAGCATAATAAATATTATTTATATTTGCTTATTACTGACTAAGACATGCTGTTGATAACTGATTATCACATAGACAACATACATGCATAAGATTGAATTCTTTATATGTACTGATTGATTCTTAAGATCAGCTCAGTAGGGGAACAAGGATGGGGTCATCTTCTAGGTATGCCACATCATGGTATATGATTGGGGAGTCCCATGAGGCCAAATGGCTACAAAGGGTACTGCCTTTGGGCTTAGAAAGGATGGAGTTCCAGGGCATCCTATTGTGAATGCTCCTCATGCTCTCTATCATGGCAAGCAAATGCATTAAGAATGTACAATAATGGTAAGTAGGATAGAAGTGGCAAGATTGAGGGGAATGGTTGTAGGACACCTCACTAGTTACTCCACCCTATATGGGAACGATAAGTACCATTATATCTGCACAAAGACTGACTGATAAGGCATTGTTGTTACGTCTGCTTAGCATAGCATAATAAATATTATGTATATCTACTCATCACTGACTAGGATATGCTGTTGATAACTGATTATTGCATATACAAAATACATGCATAAGATTGAATTCTTTACATGTATTGATTGATTCTTAAGGTCAGCCAAGTAGGGGAATAGTGATGGGGTCATCTTCTAGGTACGCCACTTCATAGTTTATGTCTGGGGAGACCCATGGGGCCAATGGGGTACAAAGGGTACTGCCTTTAGGTTTAGAAATGATGGACTTCTAGGGCACCCTATTGTGAATGTTCCACATGCTCTGTATCATGGCAAGTAAATGCATTAAGAATGTTCAATCATGGGAAGTAGGATAGAAGTGGCAAAATTGAGGAGAATGGTTTTATGACACATCACTAAGCTGTCCACCTCATATAGATGGCATGGGCCACTCAAAGCCAAGAGGGATGGTATATCCAGTCTTGGGCTTAGGGTGGAGGATCTCTAGGGCACCCTATCAAGTCACCCTATCTTAGCTCTTCTATGGTCAAGTTCTGGAATTGATTTAAGCAACCTAGTGATTTGATCTACACTTCTAATATAGCTTATTTCTCACTAAAGCGAGCTATTTTATGAATTATGATTATAAATGATTCCTAATTTGTTTGCAGGGTCTCATTCAAAGTGAAAGGTATCTCTTAACTCTACTTGTTTCAATTAATGATTTAGACCTAGGGCAATATTTGGGTATTATAATTTGGGGACATTAAACTTAGAGACTCCTGAGATTGGTACCGATATCGATAGGGCTTTTTTTTTTCAAAATAGGAGATGGGGGTACTTGGAGATGCCAATTTTTTAATGTAATCTAATAACTTATAGAGAATCTGAAAAATATAATGACATTGAACTTTAAAAACAAGAACATTAAAAATTATGATCCATGTCACCCATGCTATTTCACATGTAAGAAGACAACTCAAAGTGCTACTCCCACAAATGACATTAGTGGGTGCACATATAATTAAATTTATATAGGCATATAAACTTAGGATAAAATAATTAAATAATTACCAAATAAATGCGCACCTTAATTCCAACATTCTACACAATGATATAGAATCGTATCAGTAAATTGCTAAGTAGTATAGGAACTAGTTGGCACATAGATAAAGAGAAGATCAACTCACCCAAGATCTTAGTTATTTGTGTGAACTCTTGTTACAAGAGCACGACCTAGAAGTATCATAGGGAATGAAGTGTTCGTAGAGTGTAGACTGTATTTGGGGTAACTCGACATTAATTTAAGACATTGTCAAATCATAGTTACACCGCCTTGGGGGACGGGGGGACAAGTTTCCAGGATGGGGGGCTAGAGGGGTCTCAATTTGGGGACGGCGGGGGGACAGCGGGGGTGTTTTTTAATATATACTATACATGTGGTACTTAAAATGCTAGTTATGAAAAGATGTATAACAATATAAGACATAAAGATGAAAAAGTATTGTGTTGAAGTATTGGTCATTTTGTGTTGGATATAAATGTTAGATATAAGTTATATCTAACATGTATATCCAACACAAAAGGACCAATATCTAACATTTATATCTTTGTTGGTGGCTGTTTTCAAGTCCCTAGCTCCAACAAATGAGGTTTGAGTGATTTTGGTATGTTGGAAAGTCATTTTTGTCTGGGATTTGGGTGAGAGCTAAGCTAAGTCTGTCACAGAGATGGGGTCGAAACCAAGTGATTTGTGATAAAATGAGTTAAAAACCTTTGAGAATCCTTTTGCCATCTTCAATTTGACCTTAGAAACCCATGATGGATTGTGGGAGGTAACCTTGCTGAAGGCTTGCTGAATCCTGAAATTTGGCTAACTCTGGAATTTTTTGAAAACCCCCAAAATCTAGAATTTGCATCTTAACTCCTATGAAGCTGGAACCTATCTCAAACATCTTGAAAGTATTTATACAAATATAACTTAAAGTATAAGTCTGATTTCAAACTTATACTTAAATGTTATATTTGTATAAATCCTCACGCCCTTGAACTAAAAAAATTTAAAAACTTCTATTTTTTGGCTTGTCATGACCGGGGGACTTCTGGGCGTCCCCTTAGGAGTCGAAGGACGCTCGGGTGTTCCCAAGTCCCCAACGGTGACGTCGGGACGTCCGCGCATCTCCTCTGGAATGACAACGAGACGGTGGCTCTGCCAGGGATGCCGGAACGCTGTCTCCCCGTCCCCGGTGCATCGCCGTTCCGGGAACGACATGGATTTTGGGGGGGGGGGGACGCGTCCCTGGGTTACTAGGGTTCAAATATTGGATAGTTTTCCTAGAATCCAAGCAAGGCGTTATATAATCTTGCAAGATCTCCATATTGAAAGAGATTATGAAGCGCACAGATAACAAATTCTAGATTGTTATAAAGAAGTGTCAATCCAAAAGTAGACAAATAGAGTGAAGACTGATAAGTAAATCTAAAGGATTAATGCTATTAGCATGAATAAATTGTTGAGAAGAAAATGGTTAGGGTTTGGACCAGAAAATTAGACGGCCAATGAGATTGGTGGGAATCCACTAGAATAATCTTGGTCCCAAAGCAAAAGCAAAGGCTGAATTGTGAGTCAAAGCCAAAGGTGGAATAGACAAATTGATCAAGTCGAAATAACTTTATAGAATAGCTAGCCAATCACAAGTGAAGTGTGGGTTGAAATCACTAGGAAACTTCCCCTTCTTGATGAAGTGTAAACCATGCTAGACAAGTTGTGTTGGAAGTTGTTATTGTGATGAGCCCAACTGGCTCTCAGCTGCCAACTGGCTACTAACTCTATGTAATTTGCAAATTTAACTGAATTTCAAATTATTTATAACTTTTGCAATTTTTGTTTAACATCAAAGTATCTTGGCACCAACAACAAATTAATTGTGTCCCATTGATTATTATCAATTCATTCACATGCCTGACAAATATTCAAATTATTACTTAAATGGAATGTGAAATAGTTTCTTACTAACAACTCCAATTAAAATGTGATGCGACTGAATTTCTCTGGCAATAACAATTTCTGACAACAATATCTTGAGCTCACACCGCCCTACCAGAAATAGCAACCAGACCAAAATAGACTTACTAAAAATAGTAAGTCCCTCAAACTAGAGATTCTACATAAGCAATCCTGAATCATCTAAAACCACTGCACAGGTGCCCTACTAACATAGAAATACCAAAAATACCACTTACTATAAATAGTAAGTTTGCCAATTTGACCCCAAAAAGAGCAATCCTGGCATCTGAGATCTCTAGAGTGGAAACCAACCACTGGATGTGCCAAACGACCCCCTCTGACAACTTGATTAGCTTACGAGGGTCATTGAAATAAGCTAATCCTAGAGGCCTGAAATCGGGGACATTATAGTTATAGAGGCATCCACCAAGTCAACTGAATCCCCTCAAATTTAGGGAAGCCTTTATATCTAGATAGATTTTGATTGCTTTTTTTTCGACCTAAGATTTGGAGTACTTATTCGTAGAAGAAGAAAGAAAGCATAGAAGGGAAATATTTGAGATGTCAAAGAATTGTTGTTGGATGCCATCAAACCAAGGACACAAGGGTAAAGAATTAGGTTGGAATAAGGGAGCTATATGGTGTTCGAAGTAGTGAACACTAGACTATAAGACGGGGTGAGGTTTCAAAAAAGATTGATAGTACTAAAAGTGTAGAGGAAAACTTTTCTTAGACCTTTTTGAAGAATAGGATCCTAGCATTCAAATCCAATTAGGAAAGACAACCATAAATGGTTATTCTATCACTAAGTTTTGAGAGGCAAAAGCTGCCAAAATTCATGGGTTGAGGGTTTGAAATTCTAGTTCATCATTTTAAAACATGGACAATTATTTGGATGGCTAATGGGGTTCATCTTTGGTTGTGGTCATTTGCAACCATACTCAAGATAATGGCTAGGTCTCTAGAGGTAACACCAGCAAAAAATTTGCTCTTAGGAAAAATTGTGAACACCTTTAATAAAGAGCTCAGACTTATTTGAGATGACAATGAACTTGTTGCTGAAATCTGTAGCACCTATCAAGGAAAACATGAAAAGGTTTGGACATAGAATCATAGGTTTGGAGAATTGATAGGCATTATAGAAAAAGAATTTGTTGATGGAATGAAGAATCAATAAGTCATTGAGGTATTGATACCCTCATTGTAGAGGAAAATGAAAGTAGTACTACGCTCATCTTACAAAGGTGTATGCAATAGATTGGTGGACATTAAAAGTGAACAAAACATCCTTAGGTGCTAGGCAGAGAAATGTACATGATTATGATTAGAGGTGAGCAAGGATGGTGACCTAAGATGGGTTCAAACTTTGTGAAAATATATGCTTCATAGGATGAAGTTGAAGTGGATAATAACAAACAATTCAAGGACATGTTATTGGTGGAATACAACATAGAAGGCCATAATAAGAGAAATTGCCCAAAGAAGATGTTCTATAAGAATTGTTAAATAATAGACTATTTTATCAAGGGTTGCCCCTACAATTTGATGAGCAAAAGTAGACATTTTGACTCAAGGAGACAATTCCATCTACCAGGCATCCTAGAGGCTATCAGAATCAAAGATATAATGACAATAATAGATGCTAGAACAACAATGATGGTGGAAGTCAAGCTCAGATAAATCAGGACTCCAAAGGTTGGTTTATTGTGTAATCCGAAAAGCACAATGGGAGGAGATACTTTATGAGAGATCATCTTGGGATCTAAGGTAGCATGGGATTGCTTTGTAGATAGTGCGGATAAGGAGATTATGATGATGCAAATTGTTTGAATCAAACATCTAACCTACATATCAACAAAATTGATGGAACTAAAGAAGAGGAAATGTTGGCCATGACACATGCTAGAGCTGTGAGTATAAAAAAAATAGAATATTTTATGGCTAATGAATGATGCCAATGACCTAAACATGCAAGTATGGCAGCAAGACAACTGGAGTTGGACAAAGGTATTGCATGATATGTGCTTCAAAGTTCAAATTTTGATACTATTGAAAGTGGTAGATTTGTTGCAAAACATTCTTGAATTTAGGATTGCCATAGGCACCACCATATTGCTACCTAATAATGGTTGAGAAGTGGAACATGCTATGGACCACTTAATGCCATGGAATAAAGATGAGAACCAATGGTTAAACCACCATTGTTAGGAGATCAAAATGTAGTGTACATTCTTGACTGTGAACTTAGCTTGAGGATTGGTGTCAAAGAACATTCAGATTCTAGGGAAGAGTCTGACACACTATTGTTGATAGTGGGTCATGTGTGAATGTGCAACTTTTCCATTAGAAGGCGCAAGTCATAAAGGTGGTGGGCATTCTGATGACATAAAAGGTTTTGATTGAAACCCAACCATTTTTGTTAAAATTTGTAGTCATCTCACTATGTAAAAGGCATATCAGGCATTGTTAAGCTATGGTTGGCTGATGGTAAACAAAGCTGATAATAATTGGAAAAAGAATGTCCTCTCCATTGAAAATAAAATCAACAAACATATAATAGATATGTGGAGTGAGGCAGTAAGATAGACATAGAAAGGTGATAATAATTCAAGGGGGTTGTCCCTCTTTGTAGGTCTTTAATTTTTCCATAAAACAACTCCACTTTTCTCTCATGGGATTATGCTTTTCTCATACATGGGTAAGTTATTTCTCACAGCATAGTGAATACAAGTCTCTTAATATATGCCTTGGGTGGAATTTGCAGTGAAATTTTCATAAATTACTTTTGCGATGTAGCTCATATTCCCTGTATAAAGTATTTAAACGCTATAACAAACTTGGTTATTGCTTATCAGCCGCTAATGCTTTGTTACCTGGGAAATAATGAACATTTCTTACTGAACTGTAAGTTGAATATGATATGTTTTCTTTCTCTAGCGTAATTTTCAATGATTAAGATATCTTTAAATTTTATTGTGTCTTATATATTCAATCTGTTAAGTTACCTATTTTGACTATGAATTTACAAGTGATAGTTTTTGTGTTATTTGACAGACATATCTTCAAAAACTGATAACCTTGGGACATGTTTCTTCGGCTTGCAAAATTGCTCTTCGTTGCATGTGTTGTTTACTTGAAGGCATTCCCCACTTCAATTACCGGGATAGCTTGATAGCTGCAGTTATTCCACACATGAGCTCTACTGATAATTCGAGCAGGTTTGCATCCTCATTTATGCTTAATGTGTTGTGAAAGTGATTTTTTTTTTCTATGGGAGCAATACCATGTTTCTCTTAATGCACGAGTTACTGGGTGGATTCTTAAAGTACTTGTACAAATGTCTCTGCAGAAATCTGAGTGCTGCAGCGGTGAGATCATTGTTTTTGAATGAGGGAAAGCATGGTGGTGAGGCCACAGTGGAGGCTGTTGAACTAATAGCAGATTTTGTAAAGCGACATCATTGTCGTCTTCATCCTAATACTATTGAGGTATGTAGAAATCACATTTGAATGGTTGAAATAGGTAGAAGTTGTAAGATGATTTTCCTATCTGTGGATTCCTTCCAATTTAAGCCCTTCACCTTGAGTTCAGATGGTTTGAGCTGTTATGAGAGGAGCTGGACAATGTTAGGGTGATTATGTTGTTCTGACTTGTTAGACTATATTAATCAGGTTGTTCTTTACATTCTTCATATAAATGCTCTTACTCATGACGTTGATTTGAGAAATTACTAAGTTACTGGTTTGGGTTCGGGGACGGGTGCTGGTACAAGAACCCGGTACGTGAATTTTTTGTTTTGCATTTTGGTATGTATGGGTATGTATATATACAGAATTGTAAAACTAAATCATTTCATAGTATGATGCTTGATCATTGATCAATGTCAAATGCCAAAGATAAACAATAAAAATTTAAATACTCGATCATTGATCTATGTTCATGATTCTAATGAAAATTATTACATTGAATTACTGAATTACAAAATGAAAATGTAGTTCATGAAAGTTTGAAACATGATTCAATGTTCAATGTTCATCAATCATCATAGGGATTATCAAAATATTCATCTATGGGATTCTCAGCAGCTGCAAGTAGATCATCATCATCATTAGAACCCAAACCGGTTCCACCATCACTAGATGCACCATGTGCTATGTCATCATCATCATCCACATCAACCATAGTGACTCTAGCAAGATCTTGAATGGTTGCATCCAAGTCGGCAGATTTGGGTGCTACATCCCAAAGCTTCTCTGCCCTCTTCTTGTATTTTGGATCCTTACGTGCCAAGAGGCACGAATTGCTATTAATAAACACCAAGTCTTCAACTTTTTTTTTGCAGCCAACCGGTTATGCTTCACTGAGTGGATACAAGAATATTGTACTCCAGTTCCACTCAGCGGCATAAGAGCTTGCAAACTAGAGAGAAAACCAACAAAAAAAAAAAAAAAAAAATACAAGATAAATTCATCAATGATAAGTGTTAAATTCTACAATACAAGTGGCCAAAAAAAAAGATTTTTCTTTTAAAAACTTGTGAAAGAATCATAATTGCAACAGGTTGGAGGTGTTGGTTCCCAAAACCATAGATTGAAATCCTATGAGTCTTGCCAACTCAATGCTGGGATTCGAACCGGTTAAAGGCCAACTTGACAGGATTGATTGATTGGATCTGAGTCCTCTGCACTTCTGGCTTTGCAAAGCCAAGGTGGGTGTATTTGTTCCTGAACTAATCACTAAAGTCCAAGAATGTTTATAGCAGAGAATCTGATTATAAATGCAATAAGAGTCTCCTGAATGGCAAGAGATCTGGAAAACTTTTAACTTGTACTACTTGAAATGAAATTACAAATTGTGCCAAGATTTAACTGACTTCACAATTTCAATAATGACTTCACGATGTAAAAACTCTATTTAAGTGTGTATTGTTAATAGAATCTTTTCCGTTTTTTAAAGTTTCAATCCTTAGGATGGCCCTATAGTGCACGTGACATTCTTGGGGACGTTCCTCTTTGCAAAAGAGCATTTTTTGACACCCTATTGACTTGGGATGATTGTGGGACACCCAAATGTCCCCCGAATGTCTTGGGGACGAGATGACACTGCCACACTATTTTAAAAAAACACTTTATTTTCTAAATTGCAGTAAATCTCTATAATGTTTTTTTTAAAAAATGTATGTGAAACTCACAATTATCATGTTTATATCCTAGAAAGCAAATAGTGATTTGCTTTCCCAGTAATGATTGTTTGCCCCATAGGGTAAAGTTTTATGCATATAGAAATATACAGTAGATGTAACAGACAGATGCAACATAAGAGAACTTATAGATATATTTCCATTAATCTCATAAGTGCTTACAATGTATTTTAGATGACACCAACAATACTTCTATTTCATGACGACAACCATAACATCACTCAGAGACAATTACATGAACATATATAGAGGTGTCAAGGGGGGTGCAAGTGCCAACTGTCGGCAACCGTCGTGCAACTACCTAACCCTCGACAAACACTAACAACATTTAATTACACTAATTGCCCGATAACATCATCCTTCCCCAATAAGAAAGTCATCTCCTGATGACACACAACAAAATGGGGACGAATACAACTATACAAAAGGAAATCAAGATTGAGGTGGGGGTTGAGAGAGCGTCACTGAGGAGGAAGGTGCCAGTGGTGGTGTAGTTGATGCCATTCGTTCTCTCAAGTCGCACACTCGCTCAATCCATAGCCTCAGGTTTCTTTTCGCTAATATTTGTCGCTCCAGAGCTAATTTCACCATGAAGGTTGCCTCCAAGATCTCATTATCCTTCTTGTCTCTTCTTGTCTCTCTCCTGCATAGCTGTAGCAAGGTGAGTCTCCACCATCACCCTTTCAGCCCGCTCACGCTCCAACTCCTCCATCGCTGCAATCGTCTTAGCTGTCCTCTTTGCCCTATCCTGAGCCAAGTGTGCCTCCAACACTGCCAATTGACCCCTATGCTGGGCCAACTCCTCCTTTATCGCTTGGGGTTAGGTAGCCAACTCCTCCCAAGTTGTCACTGCTGCCACTCGTATGGCCTCATGCCCTGATGCTATGTGCTAGGTTCGCCTGAGCTCGTAGTATCCCTCACGGAATGCCTGCTCAACCTTTCTCAGGAAGGAATGAAGCTAACTCTCTCCCACAGGCTCCGAAAGGCCCCAATCCTCCAAAATCACCAGGGTCTCCGTCGCAAGCCATCCCTGGGACTCAAAGCATTGTGCAAACTCATCAATGCAGCCTCCTCTGGCAAACGCCAACAACCGCTCAACATCTCGATCTATCTCCTTGTGAGCCCATAACTGAGCTAAGGCTACTATTCTTCGTGCGCTTGCCTCCATGTTGGCTAAGTACTGCCGTACACCTGCCACCATTTTTGCCAAGTATTGGTTGAGGTCACTAGACTCACCCTGAGGCTGAGGTACGTGGTGGAGGGATGCGTCAATCTTGACCTCACATGCGTACTCTTGTATGCCTGTCTCATGTGGAGAATCTACCTCCAATTCCCTGGCAGGTGAACTCTCTCCCTTTAGATCCACAATCTCCTGAGATGGTATCTGTCGTTGCGGTGAAAGGATTGCGGGTCTGATAGGTGCCATGGGCGTGAGTTGGAAACGGGTGAGCCAAGCGCTCATGGTGGCTTGTGATGTAGTACCTGTGCTTGCCAACATCTCGCGAACACCATCCCTCAGCACCACCTCTCCTACAGGCTGCTCCATGGTTGCCACCTTTGTCCCTACCGCCTGCACGACCTTTGTCTCAACCACCTCTACCACCTGATCAGCTATTGCCGTTGCTATTGTTGGAACGAGCTCAACAACTGCTCTCTCTGCGACCATGTGCTCATACTCGGAGGTGTTAAGGTCACGTGAGCTCACAACTCCCCAAATTCGGGTACGGGTAAGGCTTCCACTGTCACTCCCAACGAGATAGATGGGACCAACTTGTTGCTCTTGGATAGAAGAGGTGGGGCAAACACAATTGTTTGCGCACCTCCTATAGAGGGTGTAGGGGTACTTGACACAACTCCTGGAGGGCTCTCTACTCTAACCTCTATGTCCAATGCTTCTTTCACGACCGTGCTAACCCGTGACGTGTCCTTCGACTCCTCCCATCCACTATCATCACCACCCTCTCCATTCGTGTCCGACCCTATCTCAGACACCATGACCTGATGCTTCGGCTTCCGCTTCTAGCCCAATTGAATAGAATCCCCTGTGACCAAGCTGTCCAAATGTCGCCGGTAAAGGATGAGTGGGTGGCCAGGCTCCACCCGACCTTGTGGTTGTAACTTGTGTTGGTCGACAGGTATCCGTGTTTGCGTAGCCTCCAAGAAGAACCCGATGGCATAGTGTGGCATGTAAAAAGTTTTGTGCTGTAACGTCATAAATTCCTCCATTCTATCAGCCAACAGTGACGCCCTGTCACAAATTATGCCATTCCTGAGTCCATTCATGTGAGCAATCTGTGGTTGTGCAATGTCTAAGGCGTGGTTGGAGCCTGTAAGCCTACTCTTGATGACGTCCATTAAACACCTCCATTCACCAGCAACAACAAAAGATTTTTTTAGTTTGCAGCTCTTGTTGGCAGCAACTAACGGATCCCATTATGCTTTTGTCAAGTCTCGGGAAACCATCTTTATGAGCCTTTCTTTCTCTTCAGTAGTAATCTTTTTCATAATCTTATCAAATTTTTTCCCATTAGACCCTGGAATGCCAAATACCCTTGTAAATCCCATGGCTGAAAAAGAAATTTTAATGTTGCAACCTAAGTACTCAAAAACTTATTTGCGGCAATGCATGTCATATGTTTCAATCATGCTTCTTAATGCTCCTTCAAACTCTTGAATAGCAAATACTGGCATTTGAATTGCCCAATGTACCTGCGCACGCCTCAGACTTGCTTTAATGGGGTGGTCCTCTGGGGTTTCTTGCCACCATGTCTGATACTCCATACCATTCAATCCCTCAAATGTAATATTATGCATTGTCACTTTTCCTTTTGAGCTTACACTTTTGGCCTTACCTTCTTTCCTATGGCCGTTTTCCCAGTATTCATGTTTCCTGCAATTTTGACTCCTGAAGGCAACGTTTGTTTCTCCTTGTCCATAGCAGCAGAGGATGATGCAATTGTTTCAGGTAACTGTCTTAACTGACTTTTCCAATTGGTTTTTCCTGTGTGTGAGTCCATCAACTGTCTTTGTCACCTTGTGAAATCTGTTAAATATAATTTCCATTCAACCTATTAGGGCAAGTACAAAAAAGATCCCTGTGTATAGCTTGCAAAAAGTACGAGATGCCTACCGTTTCCTTATTTTATATGTCTGTCCTTTTCGTATCTCTGCCCTATCGGTCCTTGACTTAGGTGTACGACCTTATTGCTCTGTTTGATTGTTTCCTACGCATGGTCTTTGCTTGCGGCATCCCCTTTCGCCTTCTGTGATTTGTTTCTTGTGTGCTGTACAACTTGTATAGTGATCTCTTACTGTGTGGTCTACTTCGTTTCTCCCCGTGACTACTTGGATATGGTGGTTCAGTGCTTTGCTTGGTGCCGTACGAAAAATTCTTAACTATGTGCGGTCCTTCGTTCTTCCTTTATGCAGCCTTTTTCTTATCGTATGTTGCTTCTTCTAGTCCCATTGTCGTATGGTGGTCTTTTCTTAACGAATTTGGTCTTCTGTGTGGGCTTTGAGTTCATGTCCTTTGCTTCCGTATGCTGTTTCTCCAATCCTTTGTTCAAACTTTTACTTCCATTCATCGTCCCTCATCTATCTTTCTCTATTTTGCTGTGCAGTGGCTATCGTACAATTTTTTTCCCTTGCTTTGAATAGCCTTACGATGATTGTGGCTCTTCCTTCCATCATCGTAGGCTCGTGTTCCTTCGTACAGTCTTTCCCTTGATTGCATGCTTTGCTTTTGATATTGTCGTACGACATTTTATGGCCTACGGTCTCTAAGGGAGATGATTTATCATTTGTTTTTTCATTGTGTGGGCCATAAGGTCTTCTTAAAACGCCATCTTCTCCCTTCTATCACCACACGACGATTTGTGTTGGTCTCGTACAGTGATAGCCGTACACCATATGGTGAACATCGTACTGTCCACTCACTGTATGGTGAGTTCTCTCTTTTTTTTTATATTTAATATTTATTTTATATTTTATATTTTTAAAAATTTATTTACTTACCTTATCTTCGCCAGTTGATTCGGGCCTTCTGTTCTGAGGTTCGTTTCACTGCTTTCTTTCATGATACAATTTTAACTTCGACCCGTTTACCAAATCCTGAACTGGCTGGCAATCCAGTGTCCATAACTTTATTGCTCCGTTCTCCGCCACTTCAGAAACTTTATAGGGACCCAGCCATCTCACCTTGAATTTCCCTGGCTTTATCTCATTACGCCCATTGTACTTCAACACTAGCTGTCACGGGATGAACCACATACACCTAAGATGTTTGTAATACCATAGCTTTCGGTGCTGTTGGGTTCCTCCCTCATCCACTGGGCCATCATCCTCCATTTGTCCAGCATGTTCAAGGCGTATAGTCGCTCCCTCAAACTTTCCATGTCACCGAACCGATTCTCAATAGCTATCCGGAGGCTTGGTACCATGAACTCCACTGGTACAATAGCTTCTTGATTGTACATCATTTGGAATGGTGTTTGCCCAATTGTCACCTTGTATGTCTTAGGGTAGGCCCATAACACCGATGACAACTTCTCCCAGTCCTCCTGTTCAACTCTGTAGGACTTGTAAATCACCGACACCAAAATCTTGTTGGTTGCTTCCACTAGCCTGTTTGCTCTGGGATACTAGGGGCTGGATAAGGAGTGAAATATTTTGAACTCCGTTATGAGTAGTTTGATGACGTGGTTTACAAAGTGTCCTCCCTGGTCACTTGTCAGTTGGATGGGAATATTGTACCGCGTGATGATTTGCTCGTAGATGAACTTGGTCGTGCTCAAAAAAGAGTTATTAGGTAGGGCTCGTGCTTCCACCCACTTGGTCAAGTACTCCCTTGCCACCACAATGTATCTACATCTCTGTGCACGACTCACCTTCAATGATCCAATGAAATCCTACCCCAATCTCTCAAACAATGCTTGGGCCTGCGAGGGGTTCGTGGGCATAAAGTCCCTTTTCAACAATTTACCAACCCTCCTGCATGTGTCACACCTCACGACCCATTCTCGAGCATCACTATACAGAGTAGGGCATCACAACCCTTCCAACATCACGTTTTGAGCTGTAGTGTCCGGTCCCATGTAGCCTCTTGCGGAACCCTCGTGTGCCTCTCTCAGAACACTTGGAACCTTCAATTGCATCACGCATCTCCTCAACACCTGGTCAGCTCCCATTTTATACAACAAGCCATTTATCAATTGAAATGTCATGCTCCTTAGGATGAGCATTCTCCTTTCGCCTAGCGACATATCTCTTGGAAATTGGGAGGTTGAGAGGTATTCCCCAATGTTGGTGTACCAGGTTGGTAGTACTACAATTTGAAACAGGCGAGTATTTGAAAAATCATCAGTCACTCCCGACTTTTTGGACTTTATCCGTGATAATTGGTCAACGATCACGTGAGTCATCTCGGGTTGCACAATGATGGTGAAAGTGAACTCCTGTAACAGGAGTAGCCACTTGCTGACCCTTCCTGAATAATCAGTTTGTTTACCATGTACACGAGGGCCTGGTGGTCCACAGAGTGTGAACAGGGTTGCCAGTAGGTAATGATGAAACTTCTGTACGATGTAGACTATCTCGAGAGCCTCCCTCTTGGTCTTACTGTAATTCTTCTCTACTTTGGATAACAATCGACTTACAAAGTAGATTGGATGGTCCAACCCGTGCTTGCCCACTTGAGCCAATATCGCACATATTGCATAATTAGAAGCATCCACGTAAACGTGGAACTCCTTATCGTAGTTGGGGTATGCCAAGATAGAGGCACCCACCAACCTTGTCTTCAATTCCTCAAAGGCTTCACTTTGTGCAGTCTCCTAGGTGTATGGCTTGCCCTTCTGCATCAGTTTGTCCAAGGGGTACATGATTTGTGCAAATTTATTGATAAACCTTTGATAGTACCCGATGTGGTCGAGGAAAGATTTGGCTCCGGTGACATCCGTAGGGGGTTCCATTTCCACAATTACTCGCACCTTATCTGGGTCTATCTTCAACTCGGCTTTGCACACAATGTGCACAAGTAGTTTCGCTTGCGGCACCATGAATTGGCACTTCTTGGGATTCAATGCTAGCCACCGCTCCATACACTCCTGTAGGGCTACCAAATTGGTGTCTTGTCTGTAAATGGACTAGCCATCAAGAAATGCTTAAAAATTCCCTACGAACATCTTATCAAAGATGTGTAGGATGATTGATTCTCTAGAAAGTTGCCGACACATTACATAATCTAAAGGACATCCTGTTGTAGGTGTAGAGTCCATCCTCCACCATGTGCATTTGGTTGGCTTCCTTCTTCAGTGAAATCATAATGGGTGATACCCATTCGCTAGTCTGATCCTAAAAAATAATGTCTACCTCAAGCATCTTCTCTATCTCCTTGTTCACCCTCGCGACATAGTTTTTGTTCATTCTGTACGGTCTCTTCCGCATCGGATGGGCTCTAGGTACAAGTGGGATGTGGTACATGCATAACTCCGAAGACAGTCCCTTTAGATCCTTGCAGGTCCAGGTGAAGACGTCTTTGAACTCCATAAATATTTTGAAGGCTGGGGACTTCAATATCGGATTCTAGTCATCTCCCACCAATATGTTCTTGGGGTTTGCTTCATCTCCCAAGTTTGTTAACTTTAGCCTTGGTTTTTTGTATCGCATAGGTTTCTCCTTATCGAACTGATGTGTAGGAGTCTCGCTGACTCGGGCCTCTCCTTTATATTCCCCGTGCTCCGGCAGAAACACGTCCTTCTCTTTTGGCCCCTCCTCAATCTTTAGCATGTTGCAATGGAACAATTCGTAGTCCTCCATTTGCTAATGGAAGAGTCTGTTCATGGAATCCACATCGTCCTTCGAACATCCTTCCAACTCTAGGACACCCTCCTCATTTGACTCCATCCTACGTTTTCCTTCATCCACTCCACTCTAGTCCCCTTCTGACTTCAACTCCAAAGAGGATGCCAACTCTTCGCTTACCATTTGATTACTTAAACCAATCACAAATTTCCTCCTGCCACTCTCCATGGATAGCGTGTTGCGCTCCCAGTTATGATTCACCATAGCAGTGACGAGCCACCCCCTTCCCAATATACCATTGTAACCTTTCTTTTTGAAGAGGATCACTACAAAATCAAGAACAAAGGGTTGCGAACCAATCGTTACACATTGTGCCATAAGAGTCCCGATTGGCTTAATGCCATGTTGATCTACACCCACGAGATTGAACGTTGGTGGCCACAATGTCAGCTTTCCCAACATCCAAGTTTCCTCCGGCAACATGTTCACCTCGGACCCTCCATCCTCAATGGTATTTGTCAGGATGGTTCCCAAGATACCCATCTCTACCACTGTCAGGTTTCGCCCACTATTTACTGCTAGGAGCATAGGGTTCGCCGAAGAGCTCCTGGGGACATCTGCATGGTAGTCCGTACGGGTAGGTACATGTATAGTGCTCAGGATGGTAGTTCTCAATTGCAACATAGTTTCAAGGAGGTCCTTACCCTTCACAGGTACTTCCATCTACATCACTTGCCGTAGTATATTTTTTTCGAATTCAGTTGGAATGAAGTGCTCACCATGTCATGGGTTTCTCTTCGCTTAGCCTTCATCTCTCTTTTAATGTCTGCCTTTGCTTTCTGTATCCTCTCCTTCTCCATGCGGGGGTCTGGGTAAGTTGCTTTCTTGGCTTGTGCTCGGGTGATTGCTAGTACCCCTTCTTCTTCACCCAACCTCTCGATGTTCAATAGGTTGATTCTAGGCTTCAAATAGTTTGCATCTTCGTAGTCACCTGGACCATACCATCGACACAAGTGTTGAGGGGTTTCTTTCTTCTGGCAATCTCGGGTGAAGTGCCCCCACTGATTGTAGGCTCGACATTGAATCATTGGCCAACCCTTAGCATCGTATTGTATCCTATTCTGGTTATTGTCATTATTGCTGTTATTGTTATTGCCTCTTCCTCCCCGTCGGTTGTTTTGGTATCCGTCGGACGATGCCGTTGTGTTGGTTTGTTGCTGAGAGGTGCTTGTTGATCTGTGAAGAGCACTTGTGTATTCCTTGTCTTCGTGTTGTATGGGCACTCCTTGGTGGAGTGTCCCATCACTTGGCAAATGTTGCAGAAGGCCGTTAGGGGCATGTGCCTTTTGTATGGATCTCTTCTTTGCACTCTGTACACCATAACTCTCCCTCGCTCTTGCTGCTGTTCCCCTTCATAGCTTTAAATTCCTTCATCGTATGATGCATGTCTTTTTGGAGTGCTTGCACCTCTTAGTGAACTCTTCATCACTGCTGCTTCCATCCGAGGAATCGTCATCATCCGACGACCTGTTCTTCTTCCTTGATGTTTTGCTTTCGCTTTCAAGGTCTATAGCCCGCTTGTATGCATTGTCCTATGATGTCGGAGGAACAATTTTCATTTTCCTTCTTAGGGAGGATTTCAAACTGTCCACGAACCAATGCTTCTTAAGGCCATCTATTGGTTGATTGTCCATTTTTTCGAGCAACTCCTTCGGTCGTCGGCTGTATGTTGTCACGTTCTCATTCTTCCGCTGCTTCTTATTGTAAATCTCGGCCATGATCTCATTTTCGTCCTGAAGTAGTCTGAATTCGTTCTGAAATGATTTTTTCAACTCATCCCATGTATTAACCTTTGTCCTATCTATGTTGGAGAACTAGTCTATTGCCACTCCACGTAGGGCTGCAGGAAAGCGCACCACCCATTCATTGTGATCGGTCACCCCATTGGCCGACCAAATTGTCTCACATGTTTTATTATGCCGTACATGGTCCTCCTTCCCATCCCCTATGAACTTCGATAATTTCTGTTTGTTCGCCATTGGTATATTCTTCTGTGGCTTCGATCTAGTGGGAACTCCTGAATTAGGTATAGTGGAACTGAACAAATTGTTTTGATGACCATGCTCTTTTGTCCTCCTGACACCTTCGATCGCTTTAGTATCCTCTACGTATCTGTTCTCTGTGTCCTCCCCTTCCCTTCAGGTCTCTAGTTCCACCCCATGAAAGCCTCTACATCCCGACGGTGTAATTGTGAGATGTCTGAAATAGTGTCGAGTCTCTTCGATTAGTTCAAACACCACGTCTCCTTCTAGCACTCCTTTGGCACGGGTACCCTCTTCGTCATCATACGCTTCGTGTCCTTCTGCCCATACACTCACTTCGACACTTACTGAATTTCCTTCGGGCAATCCTTCTTCCCCTTCAAGCTATCCCTTGGCAAGTCTCCTTAGCTTCGCCTTCTTTCTTCTTGCTCCTCCAATCTCAAGGTCCTCTGATAGGCCTCGTAGTCGTCTCCTTGCCCCCTTCGGATACAGTTTCTATCTTTATTCAAGATATTTGGCATTAATTTTTCCTTTCGAAGGGGTTGAGGATACGTTGCTGCCTTCGGCTGTTGTCACACTCCTCCCCTTCCCTTCGACTATTTTCTTTGTACCATTGCAAGATCTGTTGACGACGGTTCTCTATGTTGACCTCTTCTCGTGAGTTACGTAGGTTAAGGAAGGTTTGTGCCAATAGTCTTGGTAAATGGCACATCGACCGATCCACCACCGGGGACACACCGAGTGAAGTCCACACCGCACTCTCTGGAACTTCCTCTTGTCTGGCTTCCCTTCGTATGTGAGTTTTAATCGATGCTTGAAATAAGGTTTCAAAGTCCACTTTCAATGCTCTTTCATGTTCAAACAATTCTTCAAACACTTCTTCGTTTTCGTGACTGCTGCTCGTACCCTCGTCATTCACTGGTTGACCCATTATATTACCCTCGCCATGTAACACTCTGTCACTCCCATATTCGTATCAGCAACAACGCCAAATGTTTTCCCTGTAGGGTAAAGTTTAATTCATACAGGTATATACAGTAGATGTAATAGACATATGCAACATAAGAGAACTCACAGATATATTTCCATTAATCTCATAAGTGCTTACAATGTATTTCAGATGACACCAGCAATACTTTTATTTCATGATGACAACAACCATTTGTAGACAATTACATGAACATATATAGAGGTGTCGAGGGGGGTGCGAGTGCCAGCTGTTGGCAAATGTCGCACAACTACCTAACTCCCAAGAAACACTAACAACATTAATTACACTAATTGCCTGCCAACAATGATAGGGTGTCACTACCCCATTTAAAAAATCACTCATTTTTTTGATTACATTTAACCTCTCAAAATTGGCTTTTCATAAATGGTTGTGCATTTCAGAATCCTCATTACTATATCCTGGGAAGAAGCCAAAACCAAAATAGAGAAAAAACAAATAAAAAGAATGATGATATTCCACTGCCCCACGGTGCAAGTGCAACCCTTACATTTGTTCTACTCTAAGTTGCTGAATCGGGTATGGATATGGGTACAGATATGTGGATACGGTACATGGATATGACAGAATTTTTTAAAAGGGTTGGGTACGTTTAGACATGTTGGTACAAAAATATATATAAAAGTTTTAACTACATACATATTTGCAGCCTAAAAACAAGAATTAATAAATTATATAATGTTACTATTATAATATATAACAATTTGAATTGAAAAATAAATAAATACAACATTAATAATTAATTACTAAAATTCCATAGGAATTCCAAGAAGTACCCGATTCCAGTGCATACCGTAATCGGCAGTTAAACTGGACGATTCAGCAACTTAGGTTCTACTGCCTGATTCTGATAGATTGAACACATCTGAGAAAATTGTATAACGTATGATAAAAACCACAAATAACTCATAACAACAATTACACAATGATTTCTTGATATATTTCATTCATATATTTTATAAAAAATTAGTTCACAGAATTTTCATGCATGCGGGCTCATTTCTTGTTTACAATAGAAGTATATGATGTGGCTGACAGTTGTTGAGAATAACCAACCGTTGGCAACTGCCAACCGCTTACGTCTGGGAAATTAATTAATTTCACTAACAATAACTAATAATATTATATTGCTAACTACAATTTGGTCAACATGTTGTCTTATATTACACAACCACACCTATGTAAACTTGACACTATTATCTTTATTTAATCTTAACATCAAAATTAATTTTCTCTTTTATATCTGTTGATTTAATTTATTTTAAACCTTCAATCTATTAATATCGCCTATGCTTAGTGTGGTGGCTGTGTCAGTCTTATGTATCAGCTTTGCCTTATGCGTGTATGAGTCAGTTCTGAAGATTATTTTTAAGAAGATACGTCGGTGCCATTTTAGAGGAGTTAATGCATTTTTTATCTATCACGAATCGAAGCTTTGAGTGATTGGAAGGCTTGAGCAAAACGAATTAAAAAATGATATTGAGGAAGTGACATATGATATTGTGTGTGGGGGGTTTGCAAAGAGAGAGAGAGTTGTGCATATCAATTTGGAGCCGTGCGTTTTTCATTTGTGGCAGGCGTTCTTCCTGGCAGGTCATGGCCTTTTAACTAGAGCTGAGCTGTTACAGGAGTTGTCATTGTATGAAAAAAAGTGCCGTAATTATGTGCAGGCTGTTTTCTGTGTGTGTATGAGCTGTTATTCAGCGTATGCTTTTGAGATGGCATAGACAGAGTCCTTGTAACATCCCCTTTCTGAGACATTAGAAATTAATTAAATAATTAAAAAATTTAAGTTGTTGGGTTTTAATAAATTTAATGACAATTTAATTTAATTATTTAATTAAGTATTAAAATGGCTTTAATGAGGTCAGTGAAAAGTTAGTAAAGTCATTTTATTATTATTCCTCCATCTCAAATTAAATTTAAAAGGGGGGAAATAAGAAGACAAATGAAAGGAACATGGAGAGGTTGGCAAAAGGAAAGCGAAGAGTCACCACAGAGGGCTATAAAACAACAATGAGAGATTCATTTAGGAGGGCTTGGTTTAATTATTTTCTCTTGGAGGATTAGGGAGGTACAGGCTTTCAATGCAAGAAATCTGAGGACGGAAACCCTTAGATTTTCTTAGGAATTGGACAGAAGAGTAGTTCCAGTTGGAGGTTTCATTTAGGAATCTCACAGAGCTTTTCACAGATAAGTATAAGATTTCAGTAGTCTCAATCTGAGACAAATATGAAGAATATGGTTTGTCTTCTGGAGGTGTTATGAATTGAAAAGTACTCTCAGGACAATTTATTTTTGTTATTCGTTTGGGGAAATTTAGAAGCAGACTGAATATTAAAATTTTGCCTTCATTCTTTTCTGAAATTTATTATTGATGCTATGAGTCAATATGAAAAATAACTGCCGTAAGTTATATTATTAATGCTCTCAGCAAATATGAAAAGTGACTGCCGTAAGTTATTCGGGCGATAGATTTCTAGAGCTTTGGTTATCGATGTTGCTTCATCCAGTTTTGAGATGCTAGGCGTGCCAAACGATTCAATATAAGATTGGATTCAGTGTGTTGAAAGATTTGTGTGTGCCCCCTCCTGGTTGGAGCTGCCGTGTTTAAACTGTTTTTTGAGGAAATCATTTATTGGTGGCCATCGGTCCTTAATATTTAGCAATAAAGAGACTGTATTCATTGCTGGAGACTATGTGCCACTGATTAATATTTCGGAAGTATCTTTGTGATATTATAAATAATTATGTCTCCAGCAATATAGTTTCCTGGAACCACTATTCAATCTTGGTGATTCTAATGTGGAGCCTTCGATATAATTGTTGTATTGGGCAATTATAGGCTTGATAGAAGGGTCATAAGCCTTATATCTGACGTGGCAACTATAAAGGCTATGAAGGTTTGGAAGTATAATGTTGTGGGAAATAATAAGTGGCCTGTTTGCCCATTTTCATGACAATGCCAAAAATCCAATGAAAATGGTCTATCCCTGCAAAACCCTAAGGAAGTTGCCTTGTCCTACTGTAACTTGTTTTGGTCAGCGAAGAAAATTTATAAGGTTTTATAGCCTGCGGGCTTAACCATCGATAGTCCAAGATGTATACAAGTTCCATTCCAGATCTCATGGCTTAATGTGCAAAAACTAGGGAGATATACTAATTTCGAGGTCTGGGAACTAGGGTTTTATGTCATGTCTTAGGGCTTCATGAAAATTGTTTAAGTCCAAAAACCCTAGCCAAAGTCTATTCTCTCATTACCTTTTCGGGCCACTTAAGTCCCCTTTATGCACATGTTTTATTTCCTAGCCCAAGCAGTTAAGCCTTTTATTCAGTGATTACGTGACTGAGTGGTCTCGTGTTCTCTTGATTCCGGTGGTTATGTATCTAGCTTTTAGCGATCCAACAGGCGGTCAAGTTTTGCAATTGTCGCTGGATCTCCAAATGAAACGGCTAAGTCACAAATTATTTAGCGATCAAGTGATAGCCGTTGATGCATCTGGTGATCAATGGTGATCTTTTAATCTCAAGTTAGACTGTGTAGGTGATAAAAGTATCTAGCGATTCAGCGACAATGGTTTTCTCTCATTCGCTAGATTTTGGCGGTTCCAATAAAAAGATTTGGCGATTCAGCGACAAGGGTGTTGAAAGTGTAAGGTTTCTTCAGTTGCTGGATCTTGGGATAAAATGACTAAGTCCTAAGTCATTTAGCGACTTAGTGAATAAAGCATTCGCTCAATCTCATGATCAAGTAGTGAAACCCTAAAGCATTGAGCGATTCAGTGACACCCATATATAGCTTCCAAGATCAACGACCGATGTTTAATCTCATAATGGATCCCGAGTTAAGTGAAATATTCAGCGACTTGGCGAATAAGGCGTTCGCTGAATCTCGTGAAAGAACCGGGGTTAAGCAAATCATTCAGAGAATACGAGGAGCTTTCAGTCGCTTATTCTCCAGGTCCAGGTTGAGTTAAGACAAGGTTTTGAGCGGCAAACGAAAACCATAGATGAAAGAAAAGATCAACGGTTGGCGTGGGATCTCGAGATCTAACCAGGGTCAAGCCAAGTATTTAGCGATCATGCAAATGCTTTGGTCGTTGGATCGCCAAATGAAGTTGAGTTAGGTATGAAGACTGGGAGTTTCAATATGGACCATGGATGTAGATGGATCGGGGGGTGGTCGCTCATTCTCTGAATATAACCTCAAGTCAAGCAATGGTTATGAGATCTGGCGAATGCTTCATTCGCGTGATCTCCTGATTAGACCCAGGTTAGATATAAGATTCAACGATTTAGAGATGTCTTCGGTCGCATGTTCTCCAGATCAGGGATGAGTTAACATAAAGCTTTTAAAGATTAAATATGCTCCATCGATGCAGTCAGGATCTAACGGTTGGCGCTAGATCTCCAGATTAAACCTTAGGTCAAGAAAAGACTCAGCGACCACGCGAATGCTTCATTCGCGTGATCTCAAGATAAGATCCCGGTTAAGTAAAAGGTTCTGAGATCTAGCGACTGCCTCAATCGCATGTTCTCGTAATGAAGTGTGGTTAAGGTTAAAGACTTTGAGACTCAGCGTGGACCATTGATAAGCACAAGATCGGACGGTGGTCGCTGATTCTCCAGATGAGACTCCAGTTAAGGCAAAGGTTTGGCGATTCAGCGAATGCTTCATTCGTTGAATCTCGTGATCTGACCATGGTTGATTAAAGTATTAAGTGACTGGGAGAATGCCTTTAGTCGCGTAATCTCCAAATAACTTAGGGTTAAGGTGCTTGCCGTCGTTGAAGAGTAAAGTGCAGAAAGATCCGACGGTCGTCACATAGCCGCAAAGGAAAGATGCCCGGATGTTAACCAATGCGACATTGCGACAGCCGTTGATCTGGTATCAGGCCATTGAGATGCAACAGTGGGTCCAGCTGCCAGGTGTGCTGAGGTGTTCATTTCTGATTGGTGGCCAATAAAGATGATGTGTCCGATTATTTTTAAAGGCTCAGTTGACTGTTTGATGATTTATGAGGATTGTCTGATGTGCTGGGAAAGGATATGATCGACGACCATGTTTTAAACTTGGATCAGTTAGCCATTGCGGCCATGATTTGAAATGATTGAGGGTTTCTTTCTAGGGTTTGTTGTAGTGAGCCAAAAACGACAAAACCATATCAAATTTGTTTGTTCCAAGGCAGGTTACAGGACAAGGAAGTGACACATGGCGAAGTCTGGTGCATTTTGAGTTAAAAGTGCGGGAAATAAAGTGAAAGGCAGATTTAAATAAGTTCAATAGTCTTCTCGTAATGAAGTGTGGTTAAGGTTAAAGACTTTGAGACTCAGCGTGGACCATTGATAAGCACAAGATCGGACGGTGGTCGCTGATTCTCCAGATGAGACTCCAGTTAAGGCAAAGGTTTGGCGATTCAGCGAATGCTTCATTCGTTGAATCTCGTGATCTGACCATGGTTGATTAAAGTATTAAGTGACTGGGAGAATGCCTTTAGTCGCGTAATCTCCAAATAACTTAGGGTTAAGGTGCTTGCTGTCGTTGAAGAGTAAAGTGCAGAAAGATCCGACGGTCGTCACATAGCCGCAAAGGAAAGATGCCCGGATGTTAACCAATGCGACATTGCGACAGCCGTTGATCTGGTATCAGGCCATTGAGATGCAACAGTGGGTCCAGCTGCCAGGTGTGCTGAGGTGTTCATTTCTGATTGGTGGCCAATAAAGATGATGTGTCCGATTATTTTTAAAGTGCGGGAAATAAAGTGAAAGGCAGATTTAAATAAGTTCAATAGTCTTCTCTATAGTCTAAATGAAATGTTTTTATTATGCATTTTCTGAGAAGCATTCACGAGGGCTTTTTCACAGAACAGAATGTAATCATTTCTTGGAGAGGAATGGAATCAAATCAGTTGGAAATGATTGATCAGTTGGAGAGAATCAGTTTGAAGATCAAATGCAGATGGAGGAATATTGGAGATATTTTGGCTAAAATGGACAGCTGTCAGTTCTGTGTAACTGACTTCCTTTTCCTATATCTGTGGTTTTTCTCTCCATTGTTGAGGATGGTGGAATTAGCATTGCAGAGGCAGTATAATGGCTTTTGAGCCCTTGTTTTTGAGGTTTTCATGGTTTCTTGATTGTAATGAACCAAAGATTTTTTGAATGAAAAACAGTGGAATCCCAATCTTTTATTGGTGATGTCTTCATATGTATTGCATTGAATTCTTGTGTATTAGTTTGTAAGGCAATCTAATATGCTGGTTACAAGGTGACTGTGAATCTGTGTTCTTAGTTTCTCTCAAGGAGTGAATAAATCTTTGGCACAATTTTGAGAGTTTAACAGTGTATGTGAATCTGATGTCTGGGTAGGGGAGTGAGAGAATGATTTGTAAGGCATTTCATTTGGGTTTTATTTGTTTGGAATCATAGGATTTCTGGGGATTTACTTTTATTTGACTCTGTTGCCCAATTAATAAGGCATTGGTCACTGCTTGTCTTTGCATCTTCCATCATCAAATCTAAAAATCAATGAATATTTACTTTCTGTTGAAGGGCATGTAATGTTTGTAATTTGTATTTGCAGAATACAATGCAGTTAGTGATTCTTTGAAGAATGAATCATAGGTTAGCCTGCCTGAGTCTGGAACTCAAAGAGAAGAAGGATTTATCCTTATCACCTATGCCATTTTCCTAGTCCTTAGAACACTTATGCAATAGGGATCTTGCATAAGACTGGTTGAGTGTTGACTCCCATATCTTATGGTTCTGAGAACTATCCACTATCTTTGTATGCATAGTAAAGGTTATGTCAAAGAGAAGTTATCATAAATGCAGATTCATGTTTGAATTAGGTACACCCGCTTGAGTATGTGGAGCTCAAAGTGAAGAAGGATTTTATCCTTGTTAATTAGTCTTTTTCTTGCTTGAGTCAGGAGTTTAGGAATCATAAAGTTCCATTTAAGCATTCAGGGCTTGTGTTAGGATTCAGCAAGAAAATGAGCTAACATGGCCTCCACTCCATATGGGTGTATGAGATATTTATAGCTGCTACCGTGATTATCAGGATATTATATCTGTACTTTAGAGACTATATGTTGTGAATGTTATATTTCAGATATTGGTAGAACTGAAGGGTGTTACAAATTGATAAATATCAACTCTCATGTGCGATAAAGAAATAGCCGAGTCTTCAGTAATTCAAGAACTATGACGGCGGAAGAATCATAAATGGTTCATATCCTCCTACCAGCAAGAGACTGTACCATAGTTTGGGAGACAACTAGAAGTTTTCAGGCCTGCTTAATCCATCTAAGGAGATAAGATTCGAACAAGGAATGTTTAGCTTCTTTGGTGGGCGTCTTCATTGTTGGATATGCTAGCTGTGGGAGGGTCTTTACTGAAGCTATGGTGTTAAGGATATTGTGTGTTGGTGCATGGACATTTCTGTGAAGACTTTCTTGTTGTGCGTGTATTACTCTATAACTTCAAAGTGTTCTCATTTATCTCTGTTTAGCTGAGAACAACATATCAGATATCTGAAGAGTTTGTGGCAACCATTATTGACCTTATCAAGCTATCATGGAGATATTGCTAGCTGTTTGGAATTTCTGGACATAGTAATACCATTTTCTGCTGTGCATTTCTGTGCCCTGGAATGGTAATAGCCATCAAGCTACAGCAGTATTGACAAACTTGTAGCACATTTTCAAGTCATTCAAAGGTTTGTTTGAAGACATTGTTGGATGATGTTTCAGCATGGCTGATGAAATCTGTAATAACACGTTGTGATACACAGTTTTTATCTTCAATGGAAGGTCAGATATCTCTATACTTATTAATTTTAAATTTCTGGTCAGCTGTAGTGGATTTTCAATCTTAGACTTGTATTCAAATTAGTGCAAGTAATATCGGTTCAATTAAGAGTGCTTGATGAATGTAAGGCTATCCATCCTTCATTATGATCTGCAATAAACATTACTCATTGGAATTTGAAAACCACAATCCCCTTGCAAGCAAACTGTTTGACAGAATTACTCAGATTGTTTAGGTGGTGATAATCATACCAAATGTTTGACAAAATGATGACATGATAGAAGACATGAAACATTTTGGGTGTCCAAATAGAAGATAAAAAATTGTTTAGTTCAAATATGGGTAGGATACTACAGTCCCAGAAGATGAAATAATGGAGTATTGATGGGTGGTGTTAGTGTGGTCGAGTATGATGGTGTTGTACTCTTAATTATTGAGCTATGAAGTTATGAGTCGAGCATAAATGGGGAGGCATTTTATTATTGGAGTTGAATATTGTAAAAAGAAAAGGATTATTTGAAAGAGGGGATGCATGATAGGGTGAAGCTGCGAGGTAGAGAGGTGGAGTCTTATAAAGAGTTGTATGTGAATTCAGAAAATAACTGGGCAACTTTGATACGGATGTTGATATAGCGTCGAGGCTTATTGTAAGCTGTGTTGTTCTGTGGAGTGTGTGAGCAGCAGCGTTATTCTGGAGTATGTGAATAGCAGCATTATTGCTGGTGTGTGAGAGCAATAGCGTTATTCTGGTGTATATGTATTTGGTACAATGTATGTGATTGAGATGTGTATGTTATTGTGGGTGCATGAGTATATTCTTACCATATGATTTCTTAGTGTGATGTGATCAAAGAAGCTGCGAGTGGTGATTGAGTGGAGCTGCTAGGTGTAAAAAGAAAAGATTGGTGCGAAGTTGTGATCTTAGTTTCAAGGTATTTTTGAGGGTTGGTGCCTTCTAATTGTGGTTGGTGCCTCGGCTGTTTAGAGTTGGTGCTTTGAAGAGGGTTGGTGCCCACCTTTGTAATCTCGGTCGGTGCCCATTTATGTTAATGAAAGCTTTTGTATGCTGTGGTTTTTTATCTGAAAGTGTTTTCCACAAGAAATTTGGTGTTTGTGTCTTGATGCTTATTCCACTTCTTTGTTTATGTGGTTTTGTGCTTTTAAAAGTTTGAAAAATCTGAAATACTGATTCACCCTCCCCCTCCCTTAGTATTTCCTATGTACTCAAGGGTATCGACTTTTGATTGTTTTTTATTAAGTGCCTTGGAGTCCATGCACAATTTCATTGAGTTGTCTTTTGGTTTTACAAGGATGTCGAAGGAGGCAAAATGACTGGAGCTAAGTTGGATATGTGCCATTCCCAACAACTCTTGTATGGCTTTCTCAAATTCTTCCTTGTATCTTTGTAGACAATGGTAGGGTGTGGTAATAATAGGTTTTGCACCTTCCTCCAATTCAATAGTGTGCTCAAAGTCTCTCCTGGAGGAAGCCCTGGAGGAATGTTGTCAAATACCTGCTGTAGTGTTGTAACTTGTACTCCCTTAATAGGTGAGTCCAATTTCACATTCTCCTAGCACTCATTTTAGCTTTTCTTTCCTCTAAGAACTTTTGGGACCACTTTTGTATTTGAATTAATATTTAAATAAAAAATGAGTCCTATCCTATTTAAAATCTCAACACACTCCTCTTTGGGCCCTTATTTTAGGTGTGCACTTTATGCTTATATGGGTCTTATCTCATTGTTCAGTTCAATACAATAAAGGTTCCACTTTGATTTTGCCCACACCAATATGGATTTTGGATCTATCAACTAGGCCCTATTATCTTTATATCTTGGAAACTTGAGCCCAAATGTGCCAGACTAAATCTATAAGCTCGGACTATGTGTGGAATATGGAATCGCTCTTTTTGGCTAAATATAACGTGGAAGCCTTGAGATCCCCAAATTCATCTTTATAATTTAAATATGAGCATTGCAAGTCGGCCTTAATGCAAAATTACCTTGAAGGCCCTATATAAAGCATCTCGTCTAATTTTGTTTATCCCACATTCATCACACACTTTGAGTTCTTCTCAAGAGCATGCATTTCTTTAGAGCAAATCTGATCTAAGAGGCATCAAGGAAGCTACAACAAGGCATTTTCAAGTATGAATTTATGTTATATTTTGTAATGATTGTTCATGTTATTGTATCAACACTTGGAGGACTTATTCTAATAGCATTGCATCATCAATCAATGGTATAATCATTTATAATCATTTCAATTCAATTGAAGTAAATGCTCGAATTGAAATGATTATCCTAATATCTGAGATTTCCTTTTCATGTCATCACCGTTGTTGGGTTGGTTTTGAACCCAAGGCTTGACTAAGGCAAGCCCCTATACAACACAAACACCAATTTCTCTCTGTGTCCAAGTACATGGTCAAAGATAAGTTGCAGGTCCTGATCTGAAGCATAAGAGCATATAGAAGATAGAGATGGAAGTAATTTGGCACTCTCCATCTATGAGACTAGGGTGCCTAGAGCCATAGTCTTGGCAGTTTGCCATGAAAGTTTGATCAAAGACTATTTGGAGGTTCCTAAGACTAGTTTGACTACTGTTCTGAATTGTTGATGTGAGTTTTGTTCCACTACAACATGCAAAATCAAATACATAGTATTTTGAGATGAAACACCAAATCTCCAACTCTCTCTTGAACAAAGATGCTCATATGCTAAACAATGTAGGTAGATTGTATGATCAAATGAGGCAACCTCAAGGTTCCTTCTTATTGTGGACTTTACTCAGTTTTAATTATGTGATATGTTGGTTATCACAAAGGGACTTACACTATCCATTCAATTGATACCAACTCTTCACTTCTTCAAATCACTTCCAACTAAATAAACTGCAAAGGAAATAAATGCTATCTAACTCTAAGAATGTAAGACAATGTGTATGATGGGGTGAGCATTTAACTAATCCTTGCGTCATTGTATCAACTAGGCATAGGAGGGTGCCATCTTCTGTGGATGTAGGAATTATTTTTACATTGTCATTGCTCGTCCAAATACCCTATGAAGGCGCAATCTAAATGAACATCTCTAATAGAAGTTACACACTTGCAATTTAGGCCCCGACTAACCTTGCACCGCTACTCACAATAAGTAAGTACCAAAAGGTATGAACACTAGCTCTTCCATTAATCACCATTTAACAATATCTCGCATTCATCTACTTCTACTTCTACTTAACATGAAATGAAATCTAATCTAAGTGAGGAATTGAAGAGACCATGCAATACTTCAAAGCAACATTAAGTAATCCACCATGAAGACCAACAATGAACCATCAATTACTTTGATAATATTATGGCAACAATTTCATCAAGTCTCTTGTCCTACTCTACTTCTACCACTAGCTAACTTCTCTAATGAATCTACCATGTAACATTTCTCCCTCTTTACAAATGAGAAGCCTTGGCCTTTTATAGGTATTCAATTACAATGAAGAGCCAAGATCAATTCAAGACCAATGACCAAGATTTATCCCTACGAACCCTAATTAGGGTTGTCACCCTATCATCTAGTTACATGAAGGCACCACCTTGAGGGCCAATAAGAAAATTAAAAAGCTTTTGAGAGCCAATGAGAAAATTGTACACTTGGCATAATATGATTGAATGTGCTTGTAACTTAAATTTTCTGATTGGTATAAGACAAGTGGGCGCCACCTCAGCATTCTTATCTTGTAGACTTCATCAATCTTTGGGGATGAGAAAATATCTCTTGATACTCAACATTATCAAGCCTTCAATTGTGATGGCATATTCCCAAATTGCTTCATCT
Source organism: Chamaecyparis obtusa (assembly GCA_027943335.1). Taxonomy (NCBI): domain Eukaryota; kingdom Viridiplantae; phylum Streptophyta; class Pinopsida; order Cupressales; family Cupressaceae; genus Chamaecyparis; species Chamaecyparis obtusa. The sequence goes on along the minus strand of BSBK01001551.1, from coordinate 2,352,059 downwards.
TCTCAAATTTTCTCCATCTTCGCTCTTGAAATTTCTTATTGCCATGATTTGAACTTGCTTGTGCTTGCAAACTTGAAACTTGAACTTCTTGAAGTGATGAACTCCTTCATGTAGCTCAGATCCCTTCAAAGAAAGTTTGTATTTCCGGAGGAAATTCAAGTTGGTGATAAATTTCTTTCACTTGTAGATTTTTATTTTTATTTTCTTTTTGTTCTCTGTTTTCTTGGAAGTCCTTGAGCATCCTTTTGCTTGAAGTTTTGAGCTTGATCTTGTCATCACATCCTTGGCTCAAAAAACATGTTTTAATTTCCCGCTTCCAGTCTTGGCCAAATTTTCTCAATTTTCAAAATTTTTTGGCACTTAGCAAAAGATTGTCATTTTTTCATTTTTTGACACTTAACCGAATTTCCAAATTTTCAAGTTTTTCGTGTTTGATGTTCTAAGAAGGATTCCTAAATCCTAGATTGTTTCCAAATTCGCTCTACTACCTAAACCTACTAGCAAAAAGAGGGGGTCCCCATTTGCAATGGGGCAATGGTGTGAAAACCTCAAAACATGAACTTGGGACACCTGAAGGACTATGGTGCCTAGTGAATTAGTCCTATTTTGAGTGCAGATTTCAGTGATAGGTTCCTCTTTGCATCCTCTTTCTAGTTCTATATATCATAGTTTGCTCCTAGATCGACATTTGTCAGTTTATGTGAATTATTGTAAATTTTGCACCTTTTAGCCTAGTTCTTGCATTGTCAATTTCCAATCTTATTGAAATCAAAATCAAATATAGAAAAGGAGAACAATCAACCACATTGTGCCCAACTGTTTGAAGGGTTTGTAGTTGGACCTATTGGTTGTTCTCCAAAGTAATTTATGGGATTTGGGGTTTGATTCCTAGTTTAGGATTATATTTTATTTCCCTGCATTACACCTTATATTTCTTTAAGATCGGTTCAATATCAATGTATATGGTTTTGCCTTGGGAAAAGGGATTTTTTAGGAATCATGCACTGGGTAGCTCATTCCCCTTGTCCATGTCTAAAGACCCTTTACATCCTCTTGGATGAAACAATCTTGGTGATCCATTAGATAGCCCTCATAAAACGAGTTCTTGCCTAATCTGTTCAAAAGAAATTTCCAATTTTGGAAGTCTAGGATGATGCATCCCAAAGAGTGCGACCATGAGGTACCCAAAATTATGTTGGTGTCCTAACTGAACAATGTAGAAATCTTCTTTGATTGGATGCTTCCGCATGGTGATGCATAGTTGTGGAAGATTTTTTGTAGATGAAGTAGTGGTCACTTTAGCCAAGGCTACTATAAAAGCCTTAAAATCCTTTGTTTTCAATTTCATCTTTGCAACCAAATTTTTGTGAATAAAGTTGCAGGTTGCCCCACTATCCACTAGGGTGATTACCTTCTATCCATTTAACATACTTTTAATTCGAAAGGGGTTATGTTTGGATGCCTTTGAGATGGCGTCTAGGGTTCCCTATTCTTCTTCATTGTACCTCCTCTTGCTTGGGTTTTCCTCTCCTTGTGCTTCTTTGTCAGATGGTGCCTCTATAGCAAGTGCTTGGCTTCTCTTCACATATATATATGTCCCAATTCCCATTTTTCCTTGCACTTGAAATACAAAAGTTTCTTTTTAAGGTCTTTTCGGTTACAAATATGTCCACGCTCCTATTCACCCTTGCACTTGGAGCACAATTTTTTCTCTCAAACCTCTTCTTGTTTACAAACATGTCCACACTCCTTTTTTCCCCTACAATTGGAGCATAAATTTTTCCGTCAAATCTTTTTAAGGTCATCTCTTGAAAGAAATGTTCTTTTTTGCCTGTCATAAAAGTTTTTTATCTTTTGATGTCATGTGTTTAGAGTAACTTTTATCTTTTGTTTTAGTGGTATCAAGTCATATGGCTTCTAGAATTGCATCTTGGAGAGTGTTAGGATCAAAGGCAATTACTAGGCCTGAATAGATTCTGATAGTCCCTTTATAAATAGGTGAGTTAGTCATCTTTTGGGTTACTCTGGTAAGCATGATGAAATTTTTTTTTGTCACATAGTTCTCAATGGTCCCCTCTTGCCTTAATAGTGTTAATTCTTTGAAATACCTCTCTAGATGTTTTTGGTCAAATCTTTCAATGCGCTTGCTTGTGAAGTCATCATAAGATGTTATGTTTTGATGGCCTTACATAATCAAGCCATGGTGCCACCAAAAGTGTGTTTCTTATTCCATCATGGGGTTGAGAGATAGATGCATATCCAATTTTTGGATGCATGTGTGGGCGGTGACCTTCCCTGATTCATCAAAATTTGAAAGAGTTATTTTGCCTACTTTATGATGAAAGATCTTATTTATCAGATTGAACCCTTTCCCTTCCAAGGTTAATTCTTGATCCGGCCTCACAAAATTCTCTATAAGGAATGTTTTTCGTAGTTTTAGGTTCAAGACCTGAATATGATTCAGCAAGTTCTTCTAAGTTATGATTTGGTGCATAAATTTCTCTGTCTTCTCTTGTTGGCCTTTCTCTAGGTACAAAGGGGGGTCTAGTTATTCTTTGTGTTGACCTTAATTGATCTCTATTATCATATTTAGAATGGTTAGAATTGACTTCCTTTCCATTAGTTTTGTAGGGGCTAAGATTGTTGATAGTGTTCATATATTGGAGGGTTTGTAGCAGTTGTGTTGTTTTCTCATTTTTCTCCATGAAGGACATTAATTCATTTCCTATTTTTTTACACATTGTATTGTTTTGAGTAGTGGTATTGGTGGACGCAAGTATTTTCTTTTCTTGCTCCAATGCCCTTTGAGTTCTCTGGTTAAGTTGCATCAACTATCTTTCCTCCCTCAGGCTGGCAGGAACAAAGTTCTGATACCAATTGTAATGTGCCCAAATTGGGATAAGATCTGTTTTTGTCCAAAATTAACAATTTGACAATATAATTCATTTTACCAACAGCATTCTAAAGTTAAATTATCTACAATTATTGAGCATGAGAGTTAAAGAATATTAACATTTTACGAAACTATAAATAAGTTTACTACTAGAACTTAAACCCTACCTTATTCCCCATAACCAACTATAGTTGAGTTTGGAAAGGAAAATCTCGAAAGGGCGCTCGGAGACTGTTCAGCCCAATTAAGCCTACGAACGTGGTGCATCCAACTATACCAGCCTGCCCCTTGGCCCACAATTGGCAGGAACATCCAACTAAGACGATTCCATCACTTGGGGTGTCCTACTTAATTCAAGAGAACCAATCTACTACCTCTCCCTCACTTATTTCTTTCCATTTCACAAATGATGGCTTGTGTGAACAAGGAATAGATAAATTTATTAATTAAAGAAACATAATAGATTGATCAGCTTATTAATATCTTGGTCAAAGATATATTAAAGAGTATAGATATATAATAACATTTATCAACATTGCATACCAAATGCTTGTTAATTTACAAGTTTTTTGTTTGCCTGAAAGCCGATATCTTATATCAATCTGATCTGCTCTTCGCATGCCTTCCTTCAATCAAAGTTTCTCCTTAAATATCCTTTACTTGACAATGGAGGTTTGTGTCCCTTTTTGGCTGTCTTCAAGAGTGGCATCTCTTCCAAATGTCCTTTCATCCTTAACTAATCTTAATTGCCACTGAAAACACATTAGATTGCTGCTTATAGTCAATAGCAACGTGCTGATATAATTACATGAGGTTTCTTGTTTTATTGAATTTGTCCATTTTCCATGTATATGCAGCTCATCTTATAGCTGAGAATATATCTACCTAATCATAGGTTTTGGATCAATTGCTAATATTCGATGGAGTAGAATCACCACTTTTTTGCCACTTGTCTTGTCTGATCTGGTTTATAGAAGATTGGGAAGGCCTAAAATTAGGACAATTTTCTTGTGCTAAGGATTGTATCATGGCGGGGGCATGACATTGGAGCCTAGTTTTGAGTTTTCTCCTCCTCCACATGCTTCTTCATTTTTTATTTCTGCACTTGAGCAGGTTGATCATAGTGTTCCAGGTCTTGGTTTGTGGGATGAGTATTTGGCAGGTATTTCAGACTTGGTTTTGGAGTTGCATCTCTCAGATTTGGGAGACACGCTTGAGGGGATTTCTGTCCTCTTTGATGACAAATTCAGCATTGATACATCTGCATTGTCTTTGAAGATTGACATTGATGAGTTTCCTCTTTCACTTTATTTGTCACATTTCTTGGTTGAGTTTGATCATGATTATGTGGTGGACTATTTGTGCTTGGAGACTTATACTCAGTTTTTAGAGGTTACTATTTGGAGATTGCCTTCCTCCTTTCAGTTGGACATGGAGTGGGTTCTTCATCATTTGGTAGACTTGTTTCTTCCTAAGGGGAGATGTGTTGCTTGTAGGCATTGGATCATCTTTTGTTTTCAGGCATTCTTCATCGACATTGGAGCTTGTTCATCATGGGGTCGACATCTTGTCTCTCATTTTCCTTCCTATGGGGGGTTTCTTGATTGTATATATTATGATATATGTAGTCCTTGGGGGGTATGATTGAGTCCTCCATGCATCATCTTATTTGTATTCTCTCTTTTGGGGCGGTTTTCTCTCCTATGTGGTTTTTCTCCTTTTCTACGCTTGTGAGAGATTGCATTGCATTGTACATGGGTGCCTAAAATGGTTGTGGAGGCATGACCCATATTGCATCTTGCTCATATTGCATATTAATTTCACTCCCTTAGTTGCAGTTATGAAGGGGTGTTGGAGTAAATGAGTTTGCTTAAGTTTACTTAAGCATCCAACATTAATTTCACTCCCTTAGTTGCAGTTATGAAGGGGTGTTGGAGTAAATGAGTTTGCTTAAGTTTACTTAAGCATCCAACATTATTAGTTATTTATTAAGTGCATTTAAAAATTGTTTGGTAGTTGGATGTTGGTTATCTCTACCGACTCTCTGCTCGACTTTATAAGCAAGGCATTTGTACATTATTTATGTATCTCAATACAATTATTTGCATTATGGTGAAATAGCCTCGTCTCTTCTCTCATGTGCGTGAAGGTTATATTACAGATTGTGTTCCTGGTTTGGAGGTTGCTCTAACAGCAAATACACCTTTTTCTGATCCAAAATTACTGTCTGCTGCTGTTTTGTGTTTACTGTCATAGGTATTCTATGTGGTCTTTTTAGGAATGCAGTTTTGTTTATGCTTAGTGAGATGACTTTTAAGCGTATAGTTACACCACCGTCGGGGACGGGGGGACAGGTTTCCGGGACGAGGGGACAAAGGGTCCTCAATATCCAATTACTAATTAGAAATTAGAATACTGAATTGTACATAAAATTTTAAATTGTCGAATCAGCAAATGAAAATGTGAATATAAATGAAGCTTGAAGGCCTTTTGAAGGTATGGAAGACTATAGATGGGCCTCACATACCCTTAGGGTTCAAATCAAACCAAATAAATAATTAAAAAATGTGCTTTTTTTAAACGTGTTTTAAGTTGCCACTGCGGGGGCTGGGACGCACAGGCATCCCCCTCGACGTCCCGGGAATGCTGAGACACCCTCACATTTGTGGTTCCGAGTGGCAAAATTGGTGGCGCCGCTGGAGACTTGGAAACGCCGTCTCCACATCCTGGGGACATCCCTGTTCAGGGAACACTTGGGATTTAGTGGGGGGTCGCGTCCCTGGGGTACACTACTTTTAACCAATTCAGTGCCCATTTTTATATTTACTGGGAATGATGGTTATCTATTAGATTTCATGTTTCACAGCTTCCATGCATTTTGCTAAAGGTTTAGTTGAAAAATGTTATGTTCCTTATGTTGACTCTCTAGACACATATTTTGTCCCAGGCCACCACTGGATGCTTAAGTTTTGCATCTGTTCCTCGCAACAGAAAATTCCTCCGCAGAGCAACTATATTCCCTTTTAGCTTGTAAGGTTTTGTAATTTACTAGGTTATTTTCGATCTAAACTATCATTTTTTTTGTATACTTACAAACTATCATAGACAACCTGCAAACTACTGATTAGAATGTGGTTATTTCTGAGACACTCAAAACAGAAGAGTCATAGGAGGATATGAAGCAATTATTAGAGCAATTGAAAGAATTCAATAGGAATCTCTAGGAAGAGACATATAATGATGAACTTCTCAGGATGAATTGGAGCAAATCAAGGGTATGTTCCCTCAATAATAAGAATGGAGGAAAACATGAATGCACTTGATAAACGTTGCAACTATTGGGGCAAGTGGAGAATTGCAATTAAAAACAGAAAAAAGAATTAAAAAGATAACAAAAATATTGCCAAAACAAAAATATTACCAAGGACATTTCAATGATTTAAAGGTATTTTAGGAAACAGAGTAACTCCAAACATAGAAATGACAAAATGGCTTAGTATAACATTCATTTCCACCTCTTTCAAGAGTCCAAGGCCACAAGATTTATCTGTAGATGTACTCTAGTTATAGTAAAAGTTGATGCAATGCCCTTGACATCTACTGATGTTTTCCTAATATCCTACTCATGCTTGGGTTTGAGATCGCTGCCAGACTCAATTCCTCAGCCTGGCAAACCTGTAATTGTTAAAAGGAGAATCCATGTCAAAAACAGCTTTTTCAATTGGACTTAATACAACAAATTTATTAGCTGGGAAAGTCATACATGAAGCCAAAGATAGCAGCAGCGACAGCCTTAATTATCTCAGGATTTACCCCACAGTCCTGTCCTAACCACTTATAACCCAGCACCCTAGAATAAGGTAAAGTTTGTTATGGCAATCTATGATGTATTCAGGGTTTAGGATTTCAGACAAGGACACTTAATTCATCATTGTAATGTTGATGTTGGTTGAATAATGGTAAAGTTATCTATATTTATTGTTAACACCTCAAGGCAAGGACACTTAATTCATCAATGTAATATTGATGTTGGTTGAATAATGGTAAAGTTATTTCTCTCTCTCTATATATTAAAAAACAAATCAATGATATGTTGCGACTCTTCAACCGGTAAGATGATGCAATTCAGTTTTAGTATTCTTTTCCATTGTGCAAATCTGATCTGTTCACCATACACTCAACATGGATCTTGCATTGTATTTGTCACAGTGATAAAATATTTAGTTATCATTCTATCAAAATGACTGTGTAATGTCCCTTTCCTAGCCAGTCAGTTTGGTGGACTCTTGGCCTATCTAGTGGGTTCTCGTAGGCTAATGAATTAACCTTAAGGAATTCTGAAGAAAGTTTATCCAGCAGGATGGCTGTATTAGATGTTTAGTTAAGCTCTGACAGTTATTATGAGTCTAATGGCATTTTTTGGAGTAGTTTTGGTTGAGTTCTCTAAGACTTACTATTTTTAGTAATTCAGTTTTGGGCACCAAAAAATCCAGTTGTCAGGTCACTATTTTAGTATGGGGGTGGATTCAATTCTTGGTGTTATCTCGACATTTGATTTAGTCCAGTCGTTTTAAATCAAATAATGATAAGTTATTAATTATATAAGGTTAAATTAAAGATTCATCTTTGTCATTATTTTAAATTATAAAATTAAAGGATTATAGTGGTGCCAAATATTAAAGAGAAAAGTGGTTTCTTTAATGAAATGGGCCATTTGGAAGTGGGTGCCACTTTATGAGGGAGACAAGGTTTTAAATTAAATTAAAGTTTTTTTCCCAGATTGGGTGTGGGGTTTTGGGAAAGCTATTAAATTAAAGTTTATGAGGAAGAAATTCCTTACAGGCGATGTTTTCCATGTTTAAAGGCACAATCTGGAGGATTTCTTGGTGTTTTCAGTCAGGAAACGCATTGGAGCTTCCATGGAGTTTTGATTTGATTCTCTTCTTCAGTTTTCTGAGCACAAGTGGCAGATTTTTTTTTGTGGCTGCTTGAGGAAGGTTGTGGAGTTCATTGCATATCTCTGGGTTGATTATTGCTGGCCATACCCGCTAAGGTTGGCCATAGTACTTCATAGGGGGTTGTCCATTGCTGGAAAAGCTGCATGAGGTTGCTTGGAGGGGTTGATTGGAGTTTGCAGACATTTTTTAGTAGGATTTGTGGTGCTATTACTCTTTTCTTCTCTTCATACTTCTAGCTGTCCGTTTTGGTAAGTTTGGTGTAGACAGCTAAGATTTTGGAACCTTTATTTTCCTCTTATTGTGGTCATTCTTTCGTAGTTTGTAATATCAGCAAATGGGTATGTTGTATTTATGTTTGTAATCAGATTTGCCCATCTGGAGATCTTCAGTTTTGTTTCTGTGATGTACTTTATGAATATAGCTGATTATAAGCATTGAAAATTGCAAGCTATTTCATTTTTATTTGCTGTTGTAAATCTGTATCTATTGCAATATATTTCTTCTCTTTCTATCTCCTATATTCTTTATCAGGCATTCTCAAAACAAAAAAAAAGTCAAAGTGAAACAGGGCAGCATATTACAGACTAGCCAGAGTTTCAGTGTTAGGGGCAAGTTTAACAGGATGATGGAGCTATTTCTTTATCAGTTATAGCTCATGGTGGATTATTGCTTCTATTGATTCTGTCAGACCCTGCGTTGGTCCTGTCTTGATGTTGGATTATGGTTTCCAACATGTGACCACTTTGGTTTTCTGACTCGGCAGTGTTTTTTTGTTTTAATCCACTTCATGATCCTCTTGGAGGTTCTTCCGCATGATTGGCTATTAATATTTGTACTTGTGTTTGATGTTAGGGTTTATCTGCTTTGCGTTAACCTTTTGCTGTTATGGTGGTTCATTTTTAGTTGTAGTAATTTTTTCAGCTTCTAGAGGTCTTTTATGCTATACTTTTCTGTTGTAGTTAGGCACCCTTTCAATACCCATTTACTAGCTTTGGTCATTTATGTTCATTTTTTTTGATTGGTAGCTTGGGAGCTTTCAGTCCAGCCTGATCTAGTGAACCAGGGGCACCATCCCTGAACCTTCATCCATTAAGGAGCCACTCAATTAACACATCCACTTAATCAACATATTCATCTTTATTCAACTTGGAAGAAATTGAAGTCCTAAATGGAAGTCCAGGAGTCACCATATAAAATTCCACCTTAAATTTCACTAGGGGATTTGAACTTGAGTCTAAACAATGAGCATCCAATGCTTTCACCAATTGAACTCAAACCCTTTAGTGATCTTTGTCAACAATAACATAATTTATTTGTTTTGAAAATAGATAGAAGTTTTCCTGTTGGGGAAAACGGATTTAAGAATTCACAGGCCTGGTCCATCCACATAATTTTCTTGGGTGGTAATTTGCAATTTCAGTTTGTTTTACTGACTTTGGTTAATGTTCAATAGTATTTTGTTTCATGCTGTCTTTTTGCAGTTTGGTTATGTGCATCGTGAGACTTGGAATGTTTGTCACCATGCTTGACTAGTGTGTATATATACATATTTATTGTATTTTACTACCATGTACTTTGTGGGATCTATTATTTCTTTTTTAGTTTTCTAGTTGAATATTAAATTGATGCAATGCAGTTGACAGTTTGCCTTTGTCAATGTTTCATTAGGTTTTTTCATCACTATCTTTTGATGAAGGTCTTGGAAGATTCCAGGAATCTCAATTAAACGCAAAGAACAATCGCCGAGCAAAGGAGAAAAATAATGACTTCAAGTCAAGTGGACCAGAAAAGAGTGGGAACAAAGTAAAGAAGCGCCAATTGGCTTCAAAGTTGAGAGAAGAGGTTTCCTTCTGACCCATGTTTTATGTCTCTTTAAATTAGATATGTGAAATCCAAATGCATCTGTCAAATCATTTCGATTGATTTTTGTTTGTTCATAACTTCCATGTCCTTTTTGCCTCATTTTTTGTGCTGATGAAGGTGGAGGCAGATTTTAGAGCAGCTACTTCTGCACCTGATACTGTGGAGTGCAGAAGAATGCAGACACAGACAATTGCTGCAGTCTTTAAGACTTATTTTCGTATTCTGAAGTGCAGTATAGAGCCACACACAGATAGGTCAGTGCGTTTTGGGAATTCATTTCTAATCAATTATAATGTTCTGATAAGTTGTTGAATAAGGAAGCATATGTATTGTTAGAACAAAGCTGTTTTGCCTCTGCGTTCACAGAATAACAGTTTTATGTTGCGTTTTCAGGTCTTACAATCCCCCAAGTCATGAACGTTTGAATTTTGGGTCTGGGAAGCACCCACTTCTAGTGCCTTGCTTGGATGGACTAGGAAGGTTTTCACATTTGATCAATGTCGATTTTATGGGGGATCTTCTACGATTTCTTCAAAACCTTGCATCTGGAGACAGTGCCTCAAGGAACATTAGTGGGGTTTCTAGTCAATTGGAGTTGACAGTTCTTGAACGTCTTAGATGCTGCATTGTGGCGTTCAAGATAGTTCGAAGCAACCTTGATGCATTAAATATAGATCTTCGGGAGTTCTTTGTACAACTATATAATATACTGCTGGAATGCAAACCTGAGAGGTTCCTGCCTTGATATTTTCGTCCTTGAACACCTACTTTTTGCAAGAGTTACTTGCGGTCATGATTTTAGTACAAGGTCAAAATTTATAATGTGGCATCTGTTGGCAGGGACAACCATGGCCAAGCACTTTCAGAAGCATTGCAAATAATGCTATGTGAAGTCAGACAGCATGATATGCAAAGGGCAGCTGCTTTTACAAAACGCCTGGCTTCATTTTCTCTACATTATGGATCTGCAGAGGCTATGATGGGTACATTCCTGTCTCCCATCCTTTTCGTGGGTTTGTGTTTTCAATTGCTGAAGTAATTATGCTGAAGTAATTATTAATTTGTCAATTGAAAAACTACTTTGCAGGTTAATAAAGGTTAGATTTTTAATATTGTAAATGAAACCTAAATTACTTAATAAAGTGGGTTTTCATTTAGTTGGTGGGGTGATTAGGTGGCCGGGGATTATCTTTGCCTTCATAAAATGTATGAGTTAACATTTGAATGGAGAGGTTTCTTGGGACTTGAGCTCATATGTGTTGTTTATTTGTAACATCTTTATAAATAAAGGTATTCTCAATATTATTATTTGATCCACTTATCTTTACATGGTGTTAGAGTGGTTGAATATGGATCTGTAACCGGCCCTCTTAAACTCTTGGTGAGAATGTGACCAGAAAAACAAATATTGATTTTATATTTGGATGAGAGGAGCAATTTCTGCATATTCATCTGAACAAGAATAATGGCAAATTTGCTTGCCATAGAGTGTCAATGTATCAGAAATGACAATGCTTAACACAAATAGTTGAGAATGAGATCTTTTTTATATCCATGGGTGTGATGAGAGGAGTACAGAATATTGAAGGGAAGTAGTCATTGAGGCATGCATTCTGTGACAAAAATTCTAACCAGTTATACAATCTATCAGGCAAAAACACTAATTTGTAATATGGCATTGCTTTACAAGAAGTTTAAAAAATTGCAAGCACCATGGTATATACTATAGCAAAGATGGCAAACTCGCCGAGTAATTGCTGAGTTGGAAAAACTCGCCGAGTTTTCCAGCTGGGCGATTAACTCGGCCAAAAACTCACCAGTTTAAATTCGCCAAGTTTTAGGAAAAACTCGCCGATTTTTCGGGGAGTTTTTCCTAAAACTCAGCGAGTTTTTTAAAAAAACTCTTCTGCCAAGGTTTGAATGCTATATAGGGCATTTTTGGGCATAGTTTTTCATCTGCAACATTTTGGTCTTTGAGTAGAGGAGGAAAGTTTCCAATTTTCCACTTGAGGGGTGGGAGGATTTATACAAATATAACATTTAAGTATAAGTTTGATTTATTTAATTTCTTATACTTTAAGTTATATTTGTATAAATTATAAAATATATATACTTTAGGATGTTTGAGATAGGTTCCAGCTTCATAGGAGTTAAGATGCAGATTCTAGATTCGAAAAATTCCAGACTTAACCAAATTTCAGGATTCAGCAAGCCTTCGGCAGGGTTACCTCCCACAATCCATCATGGCTTTCTAAGGTCAAACTGAAGCTGGCAAAAGGATTCCCAAAGGGTTTTAACTCGTTTTTATCACAAATCACTTGGTTTCAACCCCATCTCTAGGACAGACTTAGCTTAGCTCTCGCCCAAATCCTAGACAAACATGACTTCCCAACAGTCCAAAATCACTCAAACCTCATTTGTCGGACCTAGAGACTTGAAAACAACCACCAACAAAGACTACCTAAGACCTAGTTATGAAGACTTCGACATTTGGCATTGATCAATGATCAAGCATCATAGATTCATACTAGTTTTGTAGAAACTGTTTAATATTTTGCTTCCAGTCATCAGCATTCCACATGAGAATGCAATTTTGTACCCACTTTGCATTTATATATCTCTAAACTTAGCTTGTTTATTTTGTTTTCTCATTAATTAACTCATTGGATGCATCTTCTTATAGAATTTTGCAAAAAAAATGCATTTTTAATTAAATTTTATGCTATGTTTAAGTTCCCGAGTTTTTCCAAAAACTGGCCGAGTTTTCCCGCGTAATCTTTTTCAGGGCTTGGCGAGTTTTGGGCGAGTGAGAGTTTGCCATCCTTGTACTATAGATATTGGTCTTTTAATTAGAAAGATGTATTTGTAATATAGCATACAAAAAAAGTTTGAAAACAATACAAGCACCATGCAGATATTATTCTTTCAAGGGTAACATTCTCATTAAATTGAGGACAAAAAAATGGACATAAGAAGTTAAAGAAATGCAGGATAAAATCAGTTTTTAAATCAAAGGTATTAGCTAATTTCTCTTCTACAATTTTATGTAGTTATTGCCTCTTCAAATCTATGCATATGTGGACATTACAATTCTATGTAAGAAATTTAGATACTGGCAATGAAACTTGCATCTTTCACTTGCCCCTCACAATCCATTGCCTTAAAGAACATCTCCCCTTAAGGTGACACTGCTATAACATTGATCAAAGGCCTATTCTTGCAATTTTTCCATCCATCAGAAATGATGGACACGCTTGTTTTCGCCCATATATCCTTGACTACTCTCAATTGTGTCCCTACCAAGGCTTTCTCCTTCGACAATAAGATGGTTCACACCTTTTCATGCTCAAGACTAACATAATTGGGAGGTGTATTGCAAAGGGTAATCACCATCTCCCACCAATAAGGTGATTTAACAAGGTTGAATGGAGGCCCATTTGCATATAAGCAATGTGCAATAGTTTGATCATAAACCTATCTAATTTCATTTTTGAAGGCCACATCTAATGGACCTCTTTTTTGTGGAACATTTTTTGGTTCAGAAGGTGGTGGTGTTGGCAAGAAAGGATGTGGGCAAGTAGATTTTACCAAGCCACTAGGAGGTCTCCTCGATCTAGGCAGGGGATGGAGTAGTTGTTAAAATATAGCTTCGATATGATTGACTTATATATATATATATCATATTGATCAGATTCGATATGCTGTTGACTGCTGTCTATTGTTACATCGACCACTGTCGATATACTATGCAATGATTATATTTGGAGTTACGATAACTATCGTGTGATAGTTATCGTAACTCATATTAATATGTGTTACGATAACTATCACACAATAGTTATTCGTAACACCAAAATGATGTGTTATATTAAACAGCGCCGACAGTATATTAAATGGTGCCAAGCATTATGTAAACAGCACTTATGAAACGGCATGTCTATGTAAAGACATGACTGTGCGTGGCTTAAGCCATGTACGGTCATGTCTCTACATAGACATGACTATTATATTCTATATATATGTATGCATTCGTATATGCTGTGGAAAAATATCAATAACAGTGTATATATTACTACCACAGCATATACGAAGTGCAGATATATATATTTATATATATAGTTCAGAAAATACTTACAAGATATTAATTGTGAATAACAGAAATAACTATATTGAATTCTCTCTATTAAAGATCACTATTCCTAACAGTAGTCACTGTCTTTCCTATGTTGCTTTTCCTATCAACTTTGTCTTGTTCTCTAGCATATTGTAGGATTAAATGAGTTGGTAGCATGTTCCCATTTGCCCTCTTCACAAGGTTTCATTGCTTTTCCAGTGTTGGGAATGAAGTGAGGTTTCACTCGATAGTATGAGCTTGAATAGTCTATGTTGCAATGGTTACACTGCCAAATATAACTCCCACCACAAGGCACTACCTTATTCATTGTTGCGTAACACTAAAGTGGTGAACCTACATCAATTTTAGAAGGGTTTGCCCTAGCAATTGAATTAAAGCTTCCACTTCCACTTCCAACCATTTTTCTAACTTTGAATAGTGAACCTAAAATGGAAAAGAAAACTCAACACATTATTGCAAAATATTAATTGAAAAAATCGGCATTATAACCCCTTAATATGCATACAAAGTATAAAAAAATATTCGAAACTCCTTAGAAAACTTAAAAAAAAACATGAAATTTTTAAAAAAATCTTGAAAAATTACTTGAACAAAATGAAGATTCACTTACCTTTGACCACTAAATCTGCCTTCCCCAACAACTTCTAAGTCTCTAATGTGGGTCTTAGTCCTCTGTAGCCTTCACCTTTAAAGAAAAATTCTACAACCGCAGAACAAAGCAAAAATGGTGAAAAATACTTTAGAGATGAATGAATGATCATCAAATGACCAAATGTGTGATTTATTGGTCGAAATTGGGGTTTAGATGCTGTTTAGATTTTTAAAAATATTAAAAATGGCATGTGGGGCCCATGGATTCCAACAAAATTCCAGTTGAGCATTCGGATTCCCTGTGAGCTTGTAGAGCAGAGCCCATAGGGAATCCAGAATCGTGCCCCAAATATAGAAGGAATCAGAATCAGCATTGCACCAGAATTAGGATCCGGGGCTAAATGCAAGGATTTAGTAACTTAGAATATTGTCGATGGGCCCTTGGTCTATTGGTGAAGTTGAAAGTTTCTTAATGAGCCAACCAGGGATCAAGTCTTGTTGAATGCAAGGCTCTAACATCACAAAAGGGATGAGGTCTAGATCGTGTCATGGGTGAATTTGGCAAAATGGATACCGCTCAGTCCTTCGATCTTAGCCAAAGAGGTGTAGCTTAAGGCTCAAACTCTTGTATCGAGTTAGCTAAAACGACTTTGTGGATGTAGTAACTCCATCAAAAAGACAAAATATTAAAATATTAAATAAAATTAGATTATTATATTGTATATTTAACATATAAATTTTTAGTATGAAACATATATTCATATTATTATTAATTAAATAAACAAATTATGAATAATAATTTAAATTTTAAAGCTGAAAAATAATTAAAATTATTTAAAAAAATCAAATAAATTATAAATTTATATTTTACAATATGTTAAATTACTATTTTCTTTTGGTAGGTAATAGGTTATATTATTATAAAAAATCAACCGGGGAAAGCTTGGCCCGGACCAAGGGTAGTAACATGTAGGGGTACTACCATCCCAAAGTGACCCAAGAAAAGGAAGTCCCAACAAAACTCAGAATATCAACAGCAACAACCAAACTTAAAAACCATACAAATATAACTAAATGTCCCTACCCCTGGTATGGGAATGTAGGACCGTGTCAAATGTTTTTAAAAAAAAAATTTCTTCTCCTTTTTCACATTCAGCCATCCATCTTCCATTCTTGCAGCTTCACTTTGTAGTCCAAGGATTTTCCTTTGGGTGAACTCAATAAATCCCCTGGGCCTGAAACCTCACAATGATCATTGCCCTCCACCAATGATGTCTCCACCTGCTCATGAGATCCCAACATTTTTCTTTTCTCTATTCCTTCTGGTGTAGCAGCTCCATTGCTATGATGTGATGCCTTATCCATCTCATCCACTATGGGATTGCAATTGTTGTAATGTCCCCTTTTTAGGGCACATTATTTCGTGCCATATCATTAGCCTTTTCATCATAGTCCGGTGGGCTAACCGAGGCTTAGCAATAATCAAAGGGATGTTTGGCCTAGGTGTTTTCAGTTTCAGGCCGATCAGAGCAGTTCCCACAGGGTTTTCAGGGTGCTTACTATTTATAGTAAGTCTGCAGAACTCAGTTTTCTTGGCATTTCAGTAGTGGACTTGGAGCGTCTCGCCAAGAGCTTTTCGACAAGCTATCACGTGTCTTCATCCGAGTTCATTTGGTCCTACGTTTTAATGCCAAAAGATTCCCTACTTTATTTATTATGTCACTTTATAACTTAACAGTTATATTTATTTAAAAGTGACTTTAAGTGGAATATGAAGAGACAAAGCGGGGAAACTGAAGAGGCACAACTGCAGCCTTAAAAGAAGGCTAGGAGTCTCATTGAGACATGCTCAGTTTATGAATTTATTTCTCTTTGAGAATCCAGGAAGTTTCAACTTTCGATTCTGAAACCTGAGGACGGAAACCTTTAGGCTTTCTCGGTGAATTGGATGGAAACCCAGTTCATCTTTGGTGCGGATTCATAGCAAAATTCGCCATTGGTTTACAGGTTCTTGATCATTCGATCTTACTGTTGTTTTCTGTATTTCAGATTGGAATATTTGTAGTTCATGGTTATTGTATTGCTATTGTATAATACGATACCATTTTCTAAGAAGTTTTATGAGAATATATTGCTGGTTATTGTTGTTGGATCAATGGTTTATTGCATGTATTTATTTGTTTAAATCTGCATGAGATATATTTGTGAAAATTCAAGAGAAGACCAGTTCGGGTCATTACAGTGGTATCAGAGCTAAAAGTCTTGCCAGCCTGTGAGGTTCACCTTCAGAATCAAATCTACAGAAGGGTTTTATCAGTACAAAGATCAGAGTTATTGGATTACATCTCATTGAAGCTTTCTCAGTTGTGGTTTATTTAATTATTGCTATACAATCCATAGTAGGGTACTTCAGTCAAGCACGGGAGAGATGGAAACGTCAACATTAGAGTTATTTCTTTAGAAGGAAACTCACTCCATATACGTCCAGCAATATTTTTATACAAAAGATTGCCATCAGGATTCAAGAAACGTTAAACAAATTGGTTGTGTGTTTGAGCGGAATGGCAAAGCTCTTTGTTTGATATTGGACATGAGTCATCAAAACCTTCACAAGGGCACAATTGATGGGGCTACCATTATTGGGGCATGAAACGGTCTTATACCTTGAGTGGATGCTTCATTTTATCAAGAAAGAGTTCTTTATCAGTTGGGGTTACTGTGAACTGCCCCTATTTCCTTGTTAGCTGCGAGCCTCTCCTTCGTCGTTGTTTGGCAAACCTTCTTCAGCACAGAATTTCATTTGAGCAGATTTCTCTTTTCATGAGGTCTTCTTTGGTTGAGACGTGTTCCCTGCAAGGCCTTTTTGTTCAACTAGAGATTATAGTTGGTGCATATCGATCTGTTGTTGCTCGATGCATCACTGGCAAGCTCCCCTGTTGCGTCGGAATGAATGTTTAAGTCGCCTCATTTCTAGAGATTGCAGGACGTCCTTTAGACTGTCCCATTACACACATAGGAGGCGAGTGGAGTTGGCTAAGCCACTCCCATTTCAACTACAACCAAAGACATGGTTTCCTATGCTCTCTGAGGTGGTGCCGGGAGATTTGGCTCGCGTGAGCTATTTGGTTTGATTCAGGGAACTGGCGTGCTGAGAGAAGTAAGCGTATCACTAACCGTTACCTCACGTCAGAGTATGATCATCAAGACTGTTCCCAGCTTCCGTGGATAGATAGGTAGTATGGAGGAATATAGATCTCTACTGTAAATGAAAAAGCAGTGCATATGTATGTGCGCAGTGCTGAGACTTGCCACCATGTAAGAGTGATCGCGTGTGGGGTAGTTATATCGTTTTTATGATGCTGGCATTATATCAGTGCGGATGGAGTAGTGAAATACCTTACGTACTTCATCAGTAGCAAACACGGGTTGTGTGAAGATTGGGCGCACGGTTATAATACAAGCCTGTTAGCTTCAAGAACTGGGCATGCTGTGATAGTAATTATTAAGGAAGCAACAAGTTAGAGGATTTGGCTTGTTTCACACTAATCTGCCGTTAGCTAGCAAGTCTGGGCCTGGATCGCATGGTATTGACTAGCATAGTGCCATTGTTTCCATTGACACTCAGTGCTTGGAGTAGTAACACACAACGCTGCCATATAAGAATACCCAGTGCGCTTGCTGGCTGCACCACACCTGATAATTACAGGACGAACTATGGCTTCATTCGATACCCATACCAGCTATGGTAGATAGAAACAAGGCATGGTCGGTTCTCATTGCTTAGTAGTATTTGAAGCTTTGAATCGAATTTGCAGTTGGTTTTTCCTTTCAATTTTGAAACTATTGTTGCTTGGATTATATTTTGTGTCCTTGGAAATTTCTATGTATGCACTGGTTAGTGACATTGAAGGACACATATATTGGATAAACTAAAAGTACTTTTGACAGTAATTTTTCAGTCAAGACTGAGACATGGTATCTCATATTCAAAATTTAGGCATTCGGTATCAGAATTGTGTTAAAAGATTTAACAAGGACTACCAAACCGAAATTCATAGTTGGTTTCCATAATTGCTCAAGAAGTGTTGGAAAATAAAAAACGTTATTGCGGTGAAAGCAATTCACAGTTACAGAAGTGATTCAGTTCCTTGCTTAATTCTTGGAGAAAATTAAATCATGGAGTCATTGGAAAGCCCAGTGTTCTCGAAGGAATTCAATGACACATTTTATGGTGTGCAGCTAAGAGATATTTGGAAGGAAATGGAGATAGGAAATGAGTTATGTTGCCTTGGTTGGCAATTGGAGGAGCAGAAAATTACGGGAAATATGCTTGCCAAACTCGATGAAATAAATTCGTATCTATCTAGGATAGATCAATCTGATTGCAAATTCTTCAATTGGGCGATGCACCCCTCGATGGTTGCCTTGGTACAACGCAAATTTATGAATCATTCACATTGAGATGTTAGGCTTGCAGTTGCCTCATGTCTCAGTGAGATCACTCGGATTACTGCCCCTATTACTCCTTATACCGAGCACATTTGGAGACAAGTGTTACAATTGATTGTAGACAGTTTAGGTGGACTGAGATATGACAGAGATTCTACCTTTGGTAAGCAGGTAAAAATCTTGGAGTTAATGGCAAGCACTAGAGTTTTCAGTCACATGTTGAATCTAGGTTATGACAAAATGGTTCAACAATTATTTTAGTGTCTCCTAAGCAATTACAGGGAGCATCATCCAGATGAGGTGAAGACGTGCATAAAGACTATCCTATCCTCGATCTTAGATGAGGACTATGACGTATGCAAACAATTGCAATCAAAATTGTTGGCAATCTGGAGAGGAGGAATAAAGTACGCATCCATGGCTTCTGAACTCTCAGCTGAATTAATTAAGCTTTAGGTTGAAAAATTGAAGAGTTCATTGATTGGGAATGAACAAGTATCATTAGGCTTATAGGTTGTAGGATCTCCGGTAATATGGGCATGGACCAAGTGAGTATAGGGCAGATTTGTTTTTTGTGCCAAGAGGTTTGGTTCCAGGGGCATGTTTGCAATATTAATCAGGGGGAAGATAAATGGCAGCCTAGTGATAGAGAGAATACAATTGTGACTACACCTCTTTCGGGACATGTGGAGAGTGTTCAAAATTCTACTTTGGTGACTTTGTGGCTGAGTTTGATAAATCCGTGGTTATAGGTTGTGGTAACCAGTTGGAGACCTTCAACGATTCATGTAATGAGGAATCGTGTGACTTCTTTAGTAGCACGTCACTCATGCATCATGCTGATATGGATGACCCATTTTGTAGTACATCCCAGGATAACATTGATGAGAAGTGTGCCTTAAAAAGTCAGCTGAAAGTCAGTGACGATGCCATTATTGCAGCTCTTGTTCACCATGATAGCACTCACCAAATTATTGATGATTTATACAGGACAACTCAGAGGGATAGAGGCAAGACGGTATAAGGATTGGATCCTATGTTGCAGATTTATAGGGGGTCAAGACAACGTTTGTGGATTGGAAATCAGAATATTTGAGTTTACTTACAGACCGTGACCACTTGTTACAGATTGTTGGGAAGTATGTTGAGCAATTGAGGGAAAAGGAGGATGAGGTCAATAAGCTCAATAGGGAGCTTAGTGCTACTCAGGGCACTTTGGAGCATACATGTATTGCTCTACAAGAGGCGAGAAATCAGATTGTGATCTCTAGCCAGTATAGGGAGTAGGACGACAAGGAAAGGTCTGAATTCTTTCAGGAGCTGATTCAGGAGCTTGATAGCATACAACAGACCTATGACTTGGACAGTTGTCCAAAAAGATCTTTGGGTCACCCAGAGTTTCTTTATGAGTTAGACCACTTTCAGACGGTGGATAATTCCTTGTTTGAGATGGGTCCCGAGTTGACTTTTCATAATCCCCTCTTCGAGATAGATGAGGGAGACACTTCTTATTCCCAGGATGAGGACGAGGTTGGTTGCAGGATTTGGGACCTAGGTTCAGTCATTAGAGATGAGTCTTGGTCACCAGGTTGGAGTAGCGAGATGAGCTCAGTTGTTGAGTAGTGTGGTTTTTACACCACCAGTCCAGGATGGGCAGTTATGTCTTGTGGCATGATGGGTGATATGCCTTTCCTTGCACTACCTCTCGCTGATGGTGAGATGTCTCGTGTTGGTGAGCATCCCTTGGTTCACTCCTCTTTTCACACAGCTGCGTCTCCTCTACATTATCATATCGATTCATCTAGAGCCATGGTAATTCTATCACCACATATTTTAGGCATGATGATTATGCTGGTTGGTGTGAACTTTTCACACAATGGTATGCAATGTAGGGCCCCGGGTATAGAGAGAAAGCCATGGAATCCTAATGCTAGTTCAAGACTTTCGATGGAGTTGGTTAGTGCATCACATGCTGGCCTTATTGTATGGGATGCATTTTGTTTTCCGTTCAGCCCACCTATGGAGGACTTTCTTTTCCGATTATTGCAGAGGTGTGGGGTGAGTGATTGGTTTGGCACGCTTCCCTGCTTGCAGGTGGAAGCCTTGTCCGACAGTCTTGGTAGCTTGCCTCTTCAGTACAGTTTCTAGTTCGGGCGACAGATCAGAGGGGCAATGTTATGGCAGTTGGACATTTCTGGTGATTCACTCAGTATGGGCATAGGGCGTCAGGATATTTCAGCCAGCTGTGGAGATGGATGCCCCTTTTGCTTATGGGATCCAGGAGGGACATACTCGCGGTTGGTATTTATTCAGGGAGCCGACTGGTATGAGGTTTGGTTTCCCCCTGCATTTGACCATAGAGGTGCTGGTGATCTCAGTTGGAGTGAGGTTCTTAGTTGGGTTGAGGACTTTATCATAGATGATGGTAGCACAAGGCAGATTGGTACGACTGATCTTGCAGTGATTTGGGATCCTGGCATTAGACTAGTTGTTGTTTTGTTGCTGTGTGAATGGCTTCATAGGTTAGGGCATAATGTCTATTTCAGTTTCACATGACAGATTGGTGGAGCAGCTTCCCTGAGGTTGGTTTGGGATTTAGGTATTATGATCACAACATGCAGATACGGATTGCTTGAGGGCAAGCAATCTCGGGAAGGGATGATTTGTAATGTCCCTTTTTTGAGGCACATTATTTCGTGCCATATCGTTAGCCTTTTCATCACAGTTCGATGGGCTAACTGAGGCTTGGCAATGATTAGAGGGATGTTTGGCCTAGGTGTTTTCAGTTTCAAGCCGATCAGAGTAGTTTCCACAGGGTTTCCAGGGTGCTTACTATTTATAGTAAGTCGGCAGAACTCAGTTTTCTTGGCATTTCAGTAGTGGACTTGGAGCGTCTCGCCGAGAGCTTTCCGACAAGCTATCACACATCTTCATCCAAGTTCATTTGGTCCTCCGTTTTAATACCAAAAGATTCCCTACTTTATTTATTATGTCACTTTATAACTTAACGGTTATATTTATTTAAAAGTGACTTTAAGTGGAATATGAAGAGACAAAGTGGGGAAACTGAAGAGTCACAGCTGCAGCCTTAAAAGAAGGCTAGGAGTCTCATTGAGACATGCTCAGTTTATGAATTCATTTCTCTTGGAGAATCCATGAAGCTTCAACTTTCAATTTCAAAACCTGAGGACGGAAACCTTCAGGCTTTCTCGGTGAATTGGACGGAAACCCAGTTCATCTCCGGTGTGGATTCACAACAGAGTTCGCCATTGGTTTACAGGTTCTTGATCATCCGATCTTACTGTTGTTTTCTATATTTCAGATTGGAATATTTGTAGTTCATGGTTATTGTATTGTTGTATAATATGATACCATTTTCTGAGAAGTTTTATGAGAATATATTGCTGGTTATTGTTGTTGGATCAATGGTTTATTGCATGTATTTATTTGTTTAAATCTGCATGAGATATATTTGTGAAAATTCGGGAAAAGACCGGTTCGGGTCATTACAATTGTGCACAAGAGGCTGCATATCCTGTGAAAGAGATTCGATAGGCTTTTGTACTCGACCCTCTGGAACAACCTGGGAGAAGCTCTTTTGTTTCCCCCCACTTGCCACTTTCTTTTCAAGAGTATAATGCTACTGCTCAAGCTCTTTCCACCAAGAAGCTTGTCATGTCCCTCTATTTGAAGACCTTCAACGATATCCTCATCTTGTCTTGTAGAATCTCTAAAAGACGAAATGACAATAATAAAATTCAATTAGAACTTCAACATAAAAGGATGAGAACAATATAATTAATGTATTACATAATTTATACTAATATATTATTATTATTAATAATATATTAATTAATATAATATTGAAATAATATAATATATAATACAATAATAATATTGAATGTATAATAATCGAAATATAAAAGCTGATATATCTAATATTAATATTGTTATAATATAATATATTAATAATCTAAAATATATATTAATCAAATATTTCATAAGATAAATCTAAATGTAAGAATCAAACACTTATTAATGAAATATGAATATCTAAACTAAAAGACCTCTACTCCTAAAGATGCGACCTTGGAGGAGAGTATTTAAGAACGAAGCCGAAGGATGACCAAGCAGGAGATTACCTAGGAGCGAATAGGATTTGGAGAGAAGAATATAGGTAGCATCCAAATCAACAACAATTTAAACAAATGGTGAAATCTTATTGCTACCAATCATATCATTTGTGACTAGATGATATAAATCATCGAAGACTACGGATGAAGTTTATAGAGAAGAAGACAGGAGGAGTTTTTAACCAATGTACGTGAGATATAGTATCCTTTGCAAAAAATGAGGTAAGGTAAAAAACATTCATCCCGAGATCCGAGCGTAGAGTAGCTAATGAGGGATGAGAGAAGTCAACAATGCTAGCAACGGAGGATATCATCTAGATGAGTCTCAACATCTCTTAATAAGGAATGATAATGACCCAGTGCGAATAGTCTATTATAGTCGAATGAATTCCAAAACTGTTATATAAGTTTGTAAACTTGTTGCACACAATCACTGTAAGGATTTGCATTGTTCCGGTGTAGTACTCAGGGGGAGAATCGTCATTAGCATGAAGTAAAATATTCCTTTCCCATAATGCTTACTGTAAATCAATGGTTAAGAGTGATTCGTCGCACATAACTGATTGGCTAGGCTACGAAGATGTTAAGAGGCTACAATAATAAAGGAAAGATCAATTCGGGCCTTATGGTAACCTTTGCTGAGCATGAACTCATGTTCGACGATTGTTGTTTCGATACATCTACTATCCAATATATGGATGTTTAGGTTTAGAACCAAGCTCTTAATAAACAACAAGACATACACAACAACAAAGGCTTGATTCTTAAAGTGTCTATGAGGAGCAAAGATATTTGTTAATAGAATACAAATGAAAACTATGAGAATGCGATTAGGAGAGCAGCGATGGTAATATCAAGTAATTTGATTTGATGACAAAGCAATAAGATGACTAATAAACAAGACAACTCAAAATTAATAAACAACGATGAGAATAATTAATATAGACCGCAAATAAGACTATACATGTTAAAATGATATATCGGAATGCTCTAATATTTATATGGGAGTATAGCAAAGACTATCATTGAATTGCCCATCTAAGTTACAACAAGATCTTACCCTATCAACAAAGAGATTAAGAATATTCAATGAAGCTCCTAATACTGGACAACTATTTATGATACTAGTGTTGAGTATATATACTAAGGGAAATCAGTGATAAAGCATAAGTGACATCAACTAACATCCATACAAGCTCGCAAGAATAATTGGGTTATAAGTAAAATAATAATTTGAAAGAAGTTTTCTTGCAATTGAATTTAAAGAAATCAGTCCCAAAGTCTCATAGGACCATTAGGGACATTACAAAGCTTCCCTTTGTGTTCTCTCTTTCCCACATTTTATGTAGCCATGTGCCCTGTCTAGAAGCATCTTCTACACCTGAAAGGGACTCCTTCATAATCCAACGGTTGCACCCAACATCCCTTTGAGGTATTGATTATGATTTTTGCAGGAAGCCCTTCAGAAATATCTAATTCGACTAAAATACGAGCAAAGATGGAGTGTAAAAGGTTAGAGGATCCCTTGTGAACCATCAAAAAACTTCCCAGTGAATTCCCAACCGCCTCAAGGCATGAATCAATCCATAAATGAAGAGGGATATATGGGAGCCTTACGCACAATGAAACTCTGTTAAACACTTCAGAATTTGGGTAGAAATCTAGATGCTAGGGCCTAAGCATGAGGGTGAACTTATCCTCCCATCACCAAAAATGGTCACACAAAATCTTGTTCCTGTTATGAACATTATAAAAAGCAACAATGAAATACCCCCTAGCTGCTGGGTAAATTTGGACACACCCAGCAATCATGGGCTCCTAGTTCTTCACTAGCTATTGTATCCAAATCTGCTGAAATAGCATTGGCAGATGGAAACACAAAAACCCCAGAAGAAGGTGTCAGACGTTTATGAGACCCATTTAATCTTTGATCCGACTGCAGAGAAGAAAGGGGCTCAGACCCCATCACACCCAATCTGTCCTCTCCTTGCATTTGTTGGCCTCCATTACCATCAATGCTCTTCGACCTTCGTAGCAGCTTCCCATTGTCTGCTTGTAGTGGTTCCTTTGAAACCAAATCCCCCACCGATCATTGAGCTTTTGCCCCCTACTTCATTGCAACGTTTCGATCAGGAGCATGGTGGGAAGAGCTGCCTTGTTAAAAAACAAAACCCTGTTTACGCTTTCTTTGAAGGAACCCCACGTTCACTGAAACACCAGAAACCCTGTTCAAACCCCATGATGACGATGGGCGGCCAGAGCGGGAGGAGCACAAAAATATGACCCTTGTTTTGGTCACAGGAAACAAAACCCTAGTCTGTGCACCTACAGGTTTCGAAACGCTCAGTAAAGCCATCCTTCTGTGACACATTTTAAAAGGGTCTAGTCCTAGAAGTCTGATCCCCTAGTTTGATCCCATTTGGGAAATTATTGATAAGACTAGTCACCTAGTGAATTTTCCTTTCAGTTGTAGCATTCTAATTATGTGTATGGGTATGGTCCACCAAGTTTCCAGGTCAAGGACAATAGGGGGCGGTAGGATGTGGTTCTGATATGGGGATACTTTTGGGCCATTTTTTAGGGGACGACAGTGGACAATTGTTAAAAAATAGGAAATTTTTAAAAATATAGAGAAATTTGAAGTATTCATATCATAACTTGACAAAGCATTCATCATGGATATTGTAAAAGCTTAATACATTTAGAATGATTTGGAAAAGTGATTCATCATTGTAGAAACTTTCATTGTCAACATCCATACATTTTAAATTCAAATTATAACAAAAATGTCCCAAGGCTCCAAGTTTCAACTATGAAATGACATAAATTGTAAACAATAAACATAGAACTACAAAAATATAATAATATATATCTGTCCATAATGAACAAGTTGTAGGTCTAAGAGTCTAATCAAATAGATTTGATGCCCTAACCTCTTTCAACTACTATATATTCGATATATTCTATTAATATACTTAGCGTTACATTTATGGATGCAATGCTAGATGATAAGATTGTGAGAAAACTATTCGTTGCTCAAATTCTTCTACCCTTTGTTGCTCTGTAGCAAAGTCATTGTTAACACTGTTTAAGAAGTCACGAAAGTGGTGTAGGAATACTCAATTATTAGCAATCCTTTGCGATTCTTGTACAAGTAATTTCTACGTTTTAGTATAAACTTGAGACTATCTCTTCCTATAATGTCAGTAAATTGTTTTTTGTTTGTGATTTTGAGATCTATGATGCATAATTTACCTTTGAATGCTAAGTTGCTTTTTGTCTCTAATGGTTACATAGTTTATTTCACAAGATGGGAAGATTATGCTTTGATACCACTATATTGTCACCTTCTCCGATGTTAAGTATTGCCCTATTCTATGATGACCCTTGATGAATAAACCTGCACATGAGTTAGAGGATTCTATACAGACTGTAATCAAGTTCTTAGCTCTCTGAGGAGGACCTCCTAGGGCTCTAGTTGCCTCTATCTCTCATCTCTCATTTCACCATCTCATTATGGCTTATCTCTTCCTAAGGCCTTATGGATATCCTATACCTAGGTATATCCATCCTTATAATCCTTGGGAAGAGTTCCATCTCTTCCCAGACCTTATGGATACCCTATACTTTGGTGTATTTATCCTTACGTATCCATATGTCATTTATTCTAGTATATACTGACCTTCAGAGATGTATAATCTCTGCCTTAATTCCGTACTAGGAATTACAATATTCAATTTTAGAATGTCCTTGATCTCAATCTTACTTGTTGATTGATGTAAACTCTTATTGCAAGTGAGAGTCTCTCCAGTTAGCTGATAAGAACTAAGTTCTTATCTGTTATCTAATTTGATGTCTGAGAATGGCTGCTTATTCCCTTTTCGGACTTTGCTGTCCTAATAATCCTAAATATCTCAATTGATCTGATCTATGTACTTAGGCAGATGACAGAATTATCTCTGTTTCTCTACCTCCTTTGATGCTGGTAAGTTGTTCGCTGGCCCTCCTAGTATGGACACTACTTATTGCTCTCTAACCAATGCAAATAAATGAGATTGATCCGATTGAAGAGGAACTTGTTTGTATTCGTTGTTGTGATCCTTTGAATTGTTCCACTAATGTGATTCTCAATTGTTGGTGGTCCTTATTCGCTGTGAGAGATCTTGATTTCTGCTGCAGTTTCCTTGCTGTGATATATCTATGTATAGGCATATGTATTTATGTATGTATGTACATATATGTATATCATTATATGTATATAGATATATAATTCTTATATATAAATATACTATAGATTGTATAAGGATTCTTTATCCTTAAGGGAATTTAATATCCTGTTCTTGTATTAATTCGTAAGTACTTGCCAGCTTATAATATGGTTCATTGATTCTCATCCTCTAATGCATACTTATTACCTTCAATAATCTATCCTCACTAGTATATTCCCTTACTGAATAGAATAACAATTTCTCATCTTTTCTATTACCCAAATTCCTTCTGTATTGATCCCCTTTTCTATGTGATCAGTATCAGATATGGTTTTATCCTCCCTTTATCTCTTCAATCTGAAGAGTGATCAATATATATTCTTTTTTGTAATTTCCTATTTGATGCCCCTTTTAGAAAGGATATCGAGTTACCACTTATATCTTACACCTGCAATGAGAAGTCATGATTCAAGAGACGCGTCTTTTTGATTACTCATCAACATCACTCTTCCTGTGCTAATCGCATCCCTTCAAAGATTAATGCCAATTTACTAATCGTTGCTTTATAATATGTAACAGCAGGATTGAATATCATCCTCATGGGAGATTACAAAGCATTGTTGGGAGGGAGTTGCTTAGAGTCCTAAACTATCAAGCAAGGCATAAACTTATCTTTGGCATAACCTTAGTATTATCATTAAGTGCTGAGTTAAATAATAGGCGGATCATAATATCCTAGAAGGAATAAGGATATTGATGTTCGATGAACTTTTATTAATGGGAATGATTACAGCAATACTATTATAAGGTTTGGCATAGAAAAAGAATTGTAGGTCATATATTTGGCATGCATGCAATGGCTATCCAAGCTAAATAATACTGTTAGATTTCTCCGGATAACATTCTGGGTCACACCACTCATGAGCCATGCGAGATCAGATGCAAAGATAAATCACGGCGTGTTTAACTCCCAATTTCTCGGTTCATAAGATGCAGAACGTCTGAAAGCATATTCTTGCGAAATACATCTTTTGTCACAGATCATTATTCCTTGCCCCTGAAAATCACTTCAAATGCTTGATTTGCTTACAAAACAAATATCTAGTGCATTGTGCTCCGACTTATCGGCCATGGCTTCCTGTCATAACATCTCAAGCAGGGGAAATGCAAATATTGTCACTGGGCGTCAAATCAGTTTAGTTTCAACCAATTAACAAGGCATTCTGTTCATAACTTGGGCGTGGAAAGAAAAATCCCCAAAAACTCTGCAAGTTGGTTTCCAGTGATGAGGTGACTCATAGCCATCAAAGCAATATCTAACATCAATGCCTGGTGATTATATTTTAATTAGCCTTTCTTTATATTGAATATCGATATTGACTAAGTCATGTTAGAAGCTCACCATCTAGTATCTGTAATCTGACATTCTAAATGTAAGTTTCGATAATATTGAGCCTGAGTATATTTCCTTCCTCTTCTGCACAGTGGTCTCCCCTGGTTGTGTGACATTATAGTTTATTATAATTTATTTGTTTATTTATATATATATTTTTATATTTTCATTAGAATCAGTCACTTGATCTTCATTTCTTTTTGTATTTTACATGATGCCTCCAACTCTACTCTATTGCTGCCTTTCTTTAGTTGAATGTTTATGAAAAGTCTGTTGTTAATGCTGAGATTGTATCAGAAACAAGTTGGGATCCAAAACATTTAAAAAATTTGATAATGGAACCTCTCAGGGACCTGGCATGGTTTACTATTTCTACATCCAAGTTTTACTCTAAAGTTCAGTGCTCATTTTAGCTAGAAATCTCTTAAAATAAATTCACATTTTCGAGAAATACTGAATGACACTGCATACCCATCTATGGTTATCTTGTGTTCTTTTGTAACCTTGTTACAAAAATGCATCTGATGTGTAGGTGAGACTAGTCTTATGGTCGAAAACCAATAACTTTTTCTTTACTAATATTTGTAACATAGTTCTGGGACTCAGACTTGGCTCGGACTCAGCAAGGTCGACTTGACTTGTGACTCGGCTATGACTCGGCAAAATGAAAAAAACCCTTGAAATTTAGAGATTTTTTATGATTTAAAACTTGTTTCATGCACCCATTATTGAATAAAGTTTAAAGATACTACAACATCATCAAATAGAAGCTAATTTGATCACATACATAAACATACATCGATCACATAAGTATAAACGTAAATTGTAGCAAAAGGAAATATGGGTTCTCACTTATTAGATGATGGGATTGTATTTGAAGACTGGGAGGAGGATATGAGCACTGACAATTCTGATTTTTATGGCAGCAGTCATAGTGTTGGGTCAGTGCAGGGGACAACAGTCTTCTCATGTGTAGAAGACAAGGGCATGGACTCACTTGGTGATAGCACTCATGATTTAAGTGTTGAGGAGAAGTTATACGATGTAGATTCATGCCATGGTGATGTTGATCTACATGTTGACATTGAGTCATGTATGCAGCAACAGGAGATAGCAGAGGAGTCTCAATTAGACGATGTGGATACTAGTGTTATGGGCACCTCTGATGATGTGTATGAGGATGTTTCATGCTACAGTGAGTTTAGTCAATCATGTTAGACATTGAGTGATGACTCGGAGTTGTCATGGGATGATGATAGGTCCCAAGATCATGGTTTACAGGGACTTACAGTGGAGGAAGAAGCAGCGACATGCGAGGAGTTTGATATATTTGTGGCTTCCACTTCTTCGGATGAGATATTTGCAGAGGTACCTAGTAGTAGTACCTCGTTGATTGACATATGCGAGGTTGTTAGTGCACATGATGTTAGTGATCATGTGGTGAGCAGTAAGGATACAACTTCCTATCACAGTGCAGTTACTGAGTCAGGGATGTTACATGGGAGCCAGGGCATGCAGAGAGATCATGTGACCAGTGAGTTGAAGGTGAGGGATAATGATATTTCTTTAGCTCTTGAGCATTATGATGCTATCCGACAAATGTTGGCTGTATATGGTTGGGGTGCTCCTATGTCAGATGATCACGATAGTAGTTGCCTTTCCCTAGCAGAGATTCATTCACTTTGAGAGGCTGTTAGGATCTTGAAGCATAATTATTTGCAGTTGGTAGCTGACAGGGATTACATTCTTGAGTGGGGTAGCTCTTGTTACGAGGCATTGTTAGGGAGTTTGGAGGAGGTGGTTGAGCTCACCATGACCTTGAGGTGACTTCTGAGGGGTTGGAGAACACCCAGTTGGCTCTCCAAGAGTCGCAGTTGTAGTTGAGTGAGGTGATCGTGGAGTTGGAGAAAGTACAATCTGCGCCAACCACAGATCCAGTTCAGCTACATATAGTGGTGGTTGGCGGTGAGTTGATTTCCACGGATGGTGGTGGTGGATGCGACGAGGGTGCAGTTACATCCATCCTTGATACAAGTGCAATAGTTACAGATGAGATGAGCACTTTAGTGGAGGATTGTAGAGAGTTTCTTGTTGTACCAGGTCCTTCAGTAGTTAGCACAATGACAAATGATACAAAACATGTTATTGAGAGTCTTGATGTGACAGTAGTGGATTCTTCAGAGAGTTGTGTGCCAGTTCATGACACTACTTCTTCACAAAACATGGGTAGGGTATCATCTTATTTGGAGACGAGCTTTCATGAGGATTTGTTTCCTTCTGCCGGAAGCAAATCTATTACTTCATCTCATACTGATAGCGATACACATTTGGTAGTGCCACAATTTTAGAGGGATTAGCTGTGGGTTGCAGGGGAGTAGGTTGATGCTTCATCTAATTTATACTGCATTGACTCATTTATGGAGTATCTGCTTGAGAGTCTGGAATTGCAAGACGGACCATTCGGAGCTTTTGAGGGTACTCTCATCCGAGGTTCTCGCAGTATTCAGGTTTTGGTGGAAAAGATTGTAGAGACTTTGACTACAATGCTTCCTTACAGGGATTTTGTGGTTGGGTTTGCTGAGAGGGTTACCTGGGATCTTGCCCAACCAGTTGTTCGGAGACAGAGATTGGAGCTATCTCTTGGTTCTCGGGTTGATGATGATGAGCCTCTGATGGAGATCGGAGCATTTTATTGCAACTACATAGTGAGAAGTGTTCATCATTTCTCTTTTGACCCACAGGTAGAGGACTTGGTTCTGTGTAGGTGTGGGTTGGCTCTAGGTTCATACCATCCTTTATGGGATTGGCTTACACTCTTCAGTTGATGGGGTTAGTTGTTGCAAGTTAGCAGGAGGCTACTTGCAGGATCAACATATCCATGACGGTTTTGCAGATGATGGATATTTGAGTTCTGGTATAGTTGTTTTTGGGAGTTCTTGTCCTTGTTGCATAGATGGGCATCATCCTCAGAGCAGATTGGTAGGGTGTGCAAGGAGATTTGATCTATTAGTTGATATCGGATATCCTTTTTTTTTGGTTGTGGATGGATGTGAGTTATGTCTCTACTGGGATCCAGGTGGAGACATGCTTAGCACTGCGGATTGGTTGAGTTGCCGTAGTTGGCATGGTGACTGTATGTTCAGGATAGCTTTGTGGAGAGTGCTATCATCACAGGAGTTTGCAGGTGACGCCAGGGACATTATACATATTCATCCTTGGGATCCAGGTGGATCATTGTGTTTCTTTGATTCCTGTGATTGCTTGAGGACAAACAATCTTGGCGAGGCAGGATTGTAATGTCCTCTTTTTAGCATGACCATGATAGTGGACAGATTTAGCCTATTACTAGGTCCTTGTAGGCTAATACTGATGATTAGGGGACCCTGTTGAGGGTTATGACTCTGTTTGTTTGGACTTACTATTTATAGTAAGTCAATGGATGGTTCTGATGAGCGTAGATAGTTAGAGGAGTTGAATGATGCTCTCAGTTTTTATTTTTGGCTTCCGGTTTGGGCTCCAACAATCTTGGAGGGAGTGTCTATTTTTAGTAAGTCACCCCATTAGGTTCATTCATCGTCTTTCTTCATCAACATTACGCCTATGCTGTCAAATTTCGATTCTGATGCTTCTTCAGTCATTTTCGCAAGATGGGTGAATTATGATTATTATTTAATTAAATACACTAAAGTTGCTATTTTTGTTGGTATTGTATATTGGCCACCTTAGTGTCATAGCTCGTTGGAACCGGGTTGAAAAGTTTTAAATCTTGGGCACAAGAAACAATGACCTTGTGTGTCAAAATATCATGATATTGATGAAAAGGTCGCTTTTGGAGCCAAGGAGAGTTAATAAATAATATTATTCAAATATGTGCCTAAATATAAAGCAAAGGGCATTTAAGTGAAAAGTGTTTGAGAGAAGCTATTTGCCTTTGGTGTCTTGAAGAAGATATATTTTATTATAAAAGCAATGCTTTGTGCAAAAGAAATTCATTCATTCTTGGCTTTTGTTTTAATTTCTTGGAGAATTTGCTGAAGGGTTTCAACAAGGGTTTTGTGAGGACTGATTCCTCTCTGTTTGCACTCTGAATCACTGAAAGATGTGGTGAATTGTGTTTTGAACATCAGAGAAGTAATTCTGATTATGCTAGTTACAATTTTGGTGCTGTTGTATATCAAAATTGTTCACTATTTGCTGCATTTTACATATTGAGGGCCTGCGTCTGGTTTATAAGGAGGTGCGAACAAATTTGTGGAGGCTGCCATCTCCAGAATTGAGCAGCATGAGGGTTTTAATGAGCTACGTTTTCTACATTGGAAGCTGTGTTGACTTCCAGAGGCTGCGTTTTTTCTTCAGGGAGGCTGCGTTTGTATTTTCCTGGTGGCCGCCATTTGCATATACGCTAAGGTGCACATTTGACATTGGAATTATTAATAATCAAACAGCATTATATATGAATGTTCGCAAAATTGAATTGTTTGCAAATAATATTTTGGAATTGTGTTTTTAAAATTTAGAATTCAGTTGCATACTTATATCTCGGAAACCAAAAAATTGCAAAACTACCAAAAAAACAAAAAAATATAAATTCGTTAGCAAGAGCCAGCAGGGCTTTTTACATGAATAGTTGTTAATTAGTTGAGTTGTCATTTACAATACTCTTGGCATCCCAGCTGGGAGGCTCGGGAAAAACTGTGATAGACTGATCTGAAAAAACTTTTGAAGTATTTCATTGCTCTATGGTGTTGAATTGTGTATATGAATATTATATAGTGTACATTTATTGTATTTGGAGGGTTGTGCCAGTATATTTCATTTGGGATTTCAGTTCAGCTGACACTTGTTTTAACATTTTTGTAGCTCTGGTGACAGTAAAGAATTTACTACATAAGTACAGCAAATGTCGTAATTTATTGGAAAATGATGGTGGAGGGGGCTCAGTTGGTGGTACTGTAGCGGTAAGTATTTTCCAAGTTTGTAACTATTGTTAAATTTATTATGAGGAATTTCTAATTATGCATAATACTGTTAAATTTATTATGAGGAACTTGTATTTCTAACAACCCATAGAATGACAGTACAGGAAAACAAGTTTCTACTTCCATTCTTATCACATTACTTACCATGTGACATAAGCATGTACTAAACTGTCCTTTTTAATATCTAATCCATAAGACCCTTTCTCAATGACTGTAAAAGATCTCCTTTCCGGGAAAGTTGTCCCTGTTTTGATTTAACCAATGAAGAAATTTGTACAATATTCAGATAGGAATCTCTTGGTTTAATTTTTGTTATAATAATATTTTAAAAGTCAACTTTTATCTTTCAGTTGGAATAAATCTGAGATGTTCTTTCTATTTATAGTTGGCTTATATTTTGATTTCTTAAGAAGAAATTTTATGCCGCTTGTTTTATTAGACAAATAACTGAATTTTTAAGTGATCCTTCTCTTTCAAAGATATTGTGTTCGGATGTCTCCCATTCGCACGTTGATTTTTTTTTAATTGTAAAGCTCTTACTCATTTTCATCTCTAAAAGAAATTTTACTGTTAACAAGGTGTCACAGACACATCTTGCACAGCTATTTATGCTCAAGAAACTCATCTGGATAGTTTGATTGGATTGATTTTAATCATAGTTAAATTTTATTGAAGTGTTTGATTCATAATCATCTATGTGGCATTTAGTTTGCTTCACGGTTCTTGACCATCTTTTTGTTTTACTTTTTTGAATTTTCTTTAGAAATATGTGGTGCAGAGTTAGTAGCTTCTTTAGATTAAATTGGCCTATTTAATATTCCTCAGGATTTGGTACACATCTCATCTCTTTTTATTTAATTCTCATTGAAGTTTGGCTGGAGTGTGTATCTTTGTGCATCCGAAGATCTACTAATTTGGAAGTTTCACTGTATTTCTACCTAATGTGCTACAAACTTCCCTTGATTGGAAACGATAACCTTAATATTTCTGTTTAGAACTGTTTTTCCCCTTTCAAACTGGTATTTGATTTGTTGATTTTTCTTTTTTATAATTTTAGGGAGTTGTCAATTTCCCTATTCATTTTGCTTTATCTCGGTGTTGTCCCATGCTCTCTATAGATGACAAAGGTTGTTTTATCTCCTAAGAGAAAATTCAATAGCCTTGTTGGTGGTTGGTAAGGGATTAATATCTCGCATGACATTTTATAGCCTTTTCTGTTTGCAGAAATATCAACCTGAAGCTATGGATCCCGAGTTAAGTGGAGCTCTTTCTTCTATTCTGTGGGAAGTGGCCTTGTTATCCAAGCATTATCATCCAGCTGTTTCAGAATTGGCTAACAATATTGCTAACATGAGTGTATCTCATAATCAAGTGTTTCTTTCAACCGTTTCTCCACAAGAAGCTTTGCAGACTTATTCGACAAGGTTCAGGGCATTCTCGTCTCCCATTTGTCCGATCAAGCCAACACAGAAGAGGAAGTGGAATGACAGGAATGCAATTCTAGATAACTCCATAGTTGACCAGATCAAGGCTGGTGAAGATAAAGACATGGTTAGAAAGAAGTTTACCACACATTTTAAGGTGCTTAGGGATATTAAAGAGAATGAGAGGTTGAGAAAGGAGCTAAATATTACTCTATCATCCCTAAGAGCATATGATCAATACAAAACTAGAACGGCAAAGAAATTAAAAAAGGTAACCACTGTGTAGTCTTCATGTTTTTAAAACTGATAAATCAGTGGTCAAGTTACATGGCCCTGATTAGCTAAATTTTGTTCAAGGGTTTTTATGTAGTTCCACTTAATGCTATTAGCATGTGTACTGATTCATCAGTATTTAGATTTTTTCTGGCAGTAAACATCTGTACAATGAGTACCACACTGAAATACATGCAACTTTCCCGTCTTCTTAATAATAAAATAACCATCATTAGGAGCACTAATTTAAGCAAATGCTAGCGAGTGGCATTTGATCTTTTCCATGGATAATATGGGCCTTTTTCCCATTGCATCACATGAAACAAAAAAAAATCATTCCTTCATTTGAAAGCACATGAAATGTAAAAACTTCTACATTCAAAGAGCCTTTGCTAACATTAAGGATAGTCTGCAGGGTTTCTTGAAGGTTTTTAGCTAGATACCTGTTTGGATTCAGGTTCAGGTGTGCTGGGACAGTTGGGGTGATTGGGTTTGTTTTGGGTTCATCTATATAAAAATAAAAATATTATACATATTTGCAGCCTACAAGAATGAATTAAGTTCAGAATATCACATAGCATATATATAATAAACTAAACAAGCAAAACCACCATAAAAATAAAAAAATACTTCAATGTCAATTTGTCAAACATGAAAATACCACATTATCTGTAAGGTTTTATGAAGTTCAGGAAATTTCTTGTTCAATACTTGTGGGTTTTTTAAGTTTACTAAAAAAATCTTAAAGCTCAAAAAATTTAGTGGAAAATAATGTTAAAAAGAGGCAAATGAGCAAAAACAATTTAAGCTGACCTCTTGCTTGCATGATATGATTGTCAAAGTGGCAAGCAGGCCTGATCACATAGCGCTGTGTAATGGTGCAGCTTGCATGATTGGTGAACAGAGGTTAATTACTTTAATCACTATCCTTGACAGAAGCACAGGTAAATTGTGCAGAAGTTGGATCTTACAATAGAAAAGGGGGGATGTAAAATACCTATGTTCCACTGAGTTCCTTGACACTGAGACTTAGTCTATGTTTGAGGATGGCGGTGTTCAAATACATAAGTACTTGAAATATTCGTTATAAAAAGATGTATAAATTTATAAGCACATTACAATTATTGCATTGAACTATGAACATTTGCTTATTATTATTAACAGTAACATCTTAACTAGTAGTTTTTTATAGTGAAAATCAAAATATAGATAGTGGATTGAGATTTTTCAAATTTTCATATTCATGACTCATAATTACAATTTAACAATCTTCAAAGTTTAAACTTCAAAATAAAAAATAGTAAACAAACACTAGATAGTAATACTAAGAACTCGTGACTCATGAGTCAATGGCTAATGGCCTAAGGCCTCTAATCATCCCCAAGATCCTTGCCAATCTCATCATTAGAAGTGCCGAATCCACATGCTCACCCTCATCTATACCAATACTAACCAGCCTTATGTGCATAGTGTCATAATCAATTTGTGTTGGCTGTTTTAGCTCTACATCCTAAATTGTGGCTAGGTTCTCTTGCGTGTGTTACCGTCAATGAGACACAAGGCACTATGTATAGCCACAAGTTACTTTGCCCTCCTAGAAGTAATGTTCCTCTTAATGGAGTGGATGAAGCTACAAATAGAACAACTCCTCTAAGCAATAGAAGAACTAGAAACTTGAGGCAACAAACCAATGCTTAGAGTAGTAGTCAAAGATCTAGATGTGTGCATAGTCCACCACAACTTGGTGTCCTCCGAGGACATAGTCTCTATATATATATTGGTGACCTTTGAATATTCTAAAAGAGTGGCAAGTTTTGTCCACTCATTACAAATCAAGATGACCTTTATAGGAACATACATTTTCTCAATGGCCTTCATGAACCCATCTTTTACCTTAGCATCCCCTATAGATGTAATCTTGCCAAATCTTTGCACGTATCACTTCGGTTTCAATGCATAGGCAACTATGTGTAAGGGAGTTACCATCTATGTTGATTGATTGACTGAAGATGTTCGGTGTAGAATTGCATTATGTCCTCTAGCACAATGGTCTGCATTTGATCAAGCATAGAATCAATGCACTCATACGCCTCTCGTAGGGAATGTGCATTACCCCGTATTTAATAACTCTAGAGATTGGAGTAATGACGGAGACCATAAATTTGACATCAGCCAAAAAGACATTAATTTCCACTACCTCCTTCACCCTCAATCCAAGCTATGTCTTTGACTTAGTCTACCGGTTCAATTTTGTTTCCATAGCCATTAGTCGCAATGCCTCTTGCAATGGAAATGCCGTCTCCAAGAGAGTAAAATATGATCATATTGAGTCTTTACAAGTTTCAGGATTTCCTTCTTGGAGAACCTGAAGAGTGCATGTGAAGAGTAGTGGTTCCAGATAAACATCTACACATCTCTAGCATCTTTGAGAATTATTTTGGTCTAGATGATTTTATCCATGTCCTTCAGTGCATTATTCATGGCATCCACACAAAGAGTCCACCAAATACGTGTAGGTTGCCTCAATCAACTTTCCTTGTAGCTCTACATACATGGGCGACTTCTGTCACTATATGCACGACACATTTTGTGGCCCAACTGATCATCCTTGCTATGCCCTAAACAATCACTAACCCTAATAAAAATAAGGGCCATTTGCAGAGGTAACCATGATATTGATGAGTGGACAATGCCTAGTCCTTCCACCCATCCATGACTATGTTGCATCTACTTGTGACCTAGGTTGATGGTTCTGCTTGTATTCTCTTTGACACAACTTCCTCATAATAAGGAGAGAAAGATGAGCGGAATGGAATGCAATTGACAAACAAGAATTTGTTAGTGGCATTATATCTACCTCATCCTTTTCTTGCACGTTGAATAAATCTACCAATGGTTGCGAAGATGGACTAGTCATCTTACCTTTCCCCTTAGGCTTTGCTGCCTCCGAATTGGATGGATTTGATGGCTTTAGACTTTTCAAAATAGAAGTGAAAAATATAGAAATTTGGTTACCCCTACTCCTTTGTGGCAAACTAGCAAATACAGGTACTTCATCTTTGCTAAAACCCCATAATTTTAATATTTCAAACTTGTATTTCAAGTTCCCTTCTAGCTTTTTGCATACATCTACACCATTGCAAGAAGGAAGTGAGCATTATTTCTAGTGACGATGTCAAACCGATCAAGATTATACATAGCACTTCCACTTTCTAGTGACCCCAACTGTCTTAGGCTTGGCTAGTACATTGGATGCAAATTTTGTGGCCAGTACTAGTGGATCTTCATGCATGGATTATGAAATTCTAGGAAGAAAACGTCTAGGGATCAATTAAAAATCTATCCTAATGCTTAATATTTTGTGTTATGTGAAATAGAAGAAGATATGATTTACAAATTTAGATAAATGAACTAGGCTTGACAAAGGAATACCTTTCTTATGAAGTTGTGTTTTCCTACCTTCACCTAACATGTGAGGAATTTTTCCATCATGCTAGTTTTGATTAGGCTACCATATCTTTGTCTTTTATTTTGGGTGGATGCTATTTTTTGTGGATTGGGAATATGTTTTTGATTATTAAAAGCAACAAAACAAGGGTGTTGTCCCTTACAAAACCACTACCCGAAGGAGTAAAAATATAAGATATTTACAACAAGGTTAAGAGAAGACTATTGACAACAGACTAGTAACCCACATCAAGTATGAGTACACAACTCACCCATAGCACTGCGAGAAGGGTGACAAACTGTAGAGTGATTCTTCCTTTGCTGACGAACAACCGTCAAAGCAATACTATCAGTAGGATCCCCAACACAAGATGGTGGGACCCTAAGAGAGAGAGAATCAACATCATCAACAAGACTAGAGCGATAACAATGTTGAACCTCAGTAGCCACATGCTAGAGCATATCGAGAGTTGTAGTAGTTGGAGAAGAGTTAACATCGCCAGAGGGGACTGAATAAGCAACAAGAGGTGGAGATAGATATACTAGGATGCAAGAGTTCAGAGTAGAAGGGGCATCACCCAAGGGGGAGACATTATCAGCCTGAAGTGTGTCATCAAAGGAAGAGTCGGTGGCCAAGACTATCAAATGATCATCATTTGCATCCTTCCACCATGTGGTAGTACCCTTACAACATGAAAGAGAACAATCTATGGTCAAATGACCATTAGAGAAGCGTTGCCTATATCTGAAGGGGAGGCCCTCAAAATCTAGCGATTGGGTCCATGGCATGTCCCCAACCATGAGAACCACATGCCCAAGAAGGGATGTGGAGATGTCAAGGTTAACCAGAATGCGAGAAAATGTAGATCAACTCACCTTAGTTGTAGAAGAATCCACCTTTAAAAAATGACAAATAGAGTTGCTTATGGCCTTTGTTGATAGACCTGCCACTGTTTTTAATCAGGGCCATTACTTTCGCCAATGACATCATGCAAAATCCCAAAAAGACCAAGGAGTCAGACATTTCTTTGGAAAGGCACTGCACTTCCCATAGTGAACTCGCTACAGAGAGTGTTGTATCAAGGCTGCAAATTTTTGAAGGAAAAAGGGGAGTCAGTATCGAAGAAAAGTTTGACGACTTGCCATGTGTTTAGCTCGTCATTGGATCATCGAAAAGATTCAATGGAGCCCACTATTCAACTGTATATGGTGCCGCTCATTTATCTGATGACAAAAATCGAGGCATCTTCTCCACCATGATGGCGAGAGTTTCAAAAAGGGGCATAGGTGTCACACATGCCACACGCAGAAAGAAGATAATGATTACAACGCTGGCATGCCTGAAATAGTTGTAACAACCGCCATGATGATCCTTCCATATGACATAATCGCAAGTCCCTTTGGTTGCATTCTCAAGATTCAATTGAGGGATTTCTTTCTATAAAAGACCTACGGGCACATTGTAATATGGAGGCTTTTGGAGAGTTCAGTTAGAGCTAGGATTTCTATTCTAGGAGTTTTGTTCATTAGCAAAACACTATAATTTAGCTATATTTGCATTCTTCTGACCCTAGTCTTGTAACCTCTGCATATTTAATAGAAGAAATATATTGGACTATGCCTTGTGTTTCTTTTCTATGTATTTCTTTGTTTTCTAGATAATTCTAAGGTTATGTGTCATTTCTCAACAAATATAGCTATCATCTATTGCTTTTTAGGCTCTTATAATTTGTTTTGATTTACAAGTTAGTAGATTATGTCTGCTTACTCTTTCAATGCTTGTGGTCTATGGCTATATCATGCCATTTTGTGAATGATTTTATCTTAGAATAGTTGTTTTAGTGGGGGTAATAAGGGTGTTTTCCATGCGAGCCTTAACGAGTGCTTCTCATAGGAAGGTATGAACGCTTTGGCCTATGTCCAGAATCTTGTCATCACATTCTCTTTCCAGCAATGAAGAGTTTGTGGCATTTTGTTCTCATTTCTGGGGTCTAACACTCTTATTATTGCTAACAGGAGCTCAAAGGTTTGAAAATCTCTAGCGCATCGCCTCAGTTTTGTTTGAACTCCTTCCCCTTTCCCAAATCTATCAAGAGGAGAGTTGACTTCTATAAAACCCCGAAGGTTTCTTTGGAGGGCACATTCTTGTCTCACCCCTGCAAAGCTTCTGAACTTCCC
Organism: Chamaecyparis obtusa; assembly: GCA_027943335.1. Taxonomy (NCBI): domain Eukaryota; kingdom Viridiplantae; phylum Streptophyta; class Pinopsida; order Cupressales; family Cupressaceae; genus Chamaecyparis; species Chamaecyparis obtusa. The sequence goes on along the minus strand of BSBK01001551.1, from coordinate 2,311,135 downwards.
TCATCTAGGCGAGAGCCTAGATTTGGGATCAATAGCCTCAAGGCAAGAATTGTCCCAAAACTGAAGGGGAAGATTTAGGAGACGAATCCACATTGGACGCACACTAAGTGGTTAAGTAAGAGGGTTATAGGAGACTGTCTAGGGTTTGGCTGAGAGAGTGATTCCCCCCACGTCCATAGTTTGCTCAACACCAAATCACATCCATTCTCTGAAGTAAAAACAACAATAAAAAAATCTTTTACACAAGGAAAGAGCTCGATGTTACTAGAGACTAACGATCTCCAAGACTCCATGACCCAGTGGTGCAAATCCAGAAGGGAGGGCCAAAAACCAACAAATCTACAAACCAACCCACACTATTGGTAGAAATCCACATTTTCCACCACTTTCAAACCACAAACAACCCTAGGGGAGGTCTTGGCTTAAGTAATGGGATGAGCTTTTACCTTCAAAGGAGCAGATTTACCAACACGAGCATAGCTCTTACCATCAACAGTACAAATGGTTGGAGTTGGGGGGGACTCCAACCTTCATAGTAGTGGAGACCCCACATCCACCAGAACTAGGAATCTTCGAACCCCTCCATGGGCAGAATCAACATAGCCCCACCATTTGTAGAAGGTGCATTCAATGTCCCTACCAAAGCCCCCAACCCAGGAGTGGTAGAAACTACACATTGTTCACCAAAAACAACTGAAGAAATCTCATCAGCAAGCATAGAAAAAGGATCCAGACCACCCACATGGCACTGCAGAGTGGATGTTTTTGCGTGGACAATGGCATTCAAAATTAACAAGCACATACACAAAAGGTGCCACATTAGACGACAATGTGGAGACCCCCAATAACAATCCATCACCAACACTTAACAAGATCATTCAGTAGGAAGCTTCATAGAGTTTGAACAAGTAGAGACATGAATAGTTGTTGGAGTGGACATGGGAGCATTGGGATTGGGAATATGTTGATTATATATTTAGCCATAGATTCTCAAATGGATGGTGCAATTAATTTGATGACACCTAAGATTTAGGTGGAATTGGCTATTTTAAAATGTCTACTGGAAGAAATTTGAACGAAGGCAAGGAGATAGGATTTTGAAATGGGTTTTAGATTATTAGAATAGTTTATTTTAAGCTTGGATATATAACCTTCAACAATTTTAAGGGAAAGCTAAAAAGCGCACTACTTAATGTCAAGGAGATCACTTCTTTCATCTACTAGTGAAGAATGTTGTCCCAAATCTAAGCTTGCCAAATTCAAAGTAAGAGGTAACTTAAAGAGCAAAAAGTTGTCGAGGAACAAATTTAGATTCAGATCCATGCTTTGACATATTGATATTTTGAGATTATCAACTTGTTGAATTCCTAATTATCCTTTTGGTTGAAGGGGAAACATAATTGATTTGTAAATTTAGAAAAATGATAATTTTTCTAGATATTAGTACTATGGAAATAGTGCTAAGGTATCTTCATCCAATGGTGCCATTAAATAGAAATAATAGTGGAATGGCCATGAAAATTGTCTAATGAATACAAATTGAAGCGGATACAAACTTCCATGAATCATTATTGGCAATCTTTAATTAATATTTTTCTTATTATTCTTATTTTATAGATTATTATGTTGAGAAATATGTTACAACTGCGAGAAATTTTGAAAATAAGAAGAAAATGATTCTAAGGTGTTCTAGTCATCACATTGTTAAGACCATGAGGTAAAAATTGAAAAACATAGTTTAATATTTTAATGATGGTAGAGGGAAAAATATAGATTTGATTATTCTTGTCTATTTGTCTTATTCATCTCTCTTTGTTAATGTTGAAGGGTTAGAGTCCCATTTATAGAACCCCAATATTTTTGTTTAGAAGACAAATAAAAGGAAATAAAGAACAAATGAAGTCTAAACTTTAGGCATATATGAATAAATGTAATAGAGGTGCTCATAAATCATTAGACGTTACATTTCTTAGGTATCACCTTGCATAACCCCAGCTTAGAATCATGAACCATTAGAACATCATTCTTCTGAGAGTCATCATTCAATTTATCTTCCTTTTGTTTTCTTTTTATTTATTCTACTTATTTTTCAATAACTTACATATTTCATCTTCATTTGCTTTTCTACTTCGAGAAAATGTGTGTTCAATAGGTTTCTCATTGTGTACTTCTCATAATCATTCTTTCTTCTTGATTTGTGGTTGTGGTTGAATGATATTCTTTTGAAGTAACACAACTTGTTTTTGTTTCCATGTTTTCTTTATATAAAAATATCAAGATATTAGTTTTATTGTTTTGCTTCTTTCTTTTGTTCTTGTTGTGGTATATGATCAACATGAGGCTCTTTTGTTTTAATTGGTGCTTCTATTATTTTTGCTCTTGTTGCTCTTAAATAATATCTTGAAAAGCCTTACGAATACCTTCTTCCATGGTGTTTCTTTAAGAGTTGAAAAATGTATCTAAAGTGGCTCAACTTTGTTACCAATTTGGCTCTCTTTTCATCTTTACAACTCTTCATGCATATTTTTTACACATGATCTACCATAAAAGGAACTTCTTTAAATGTTCTAGCCATTTTCTTTCAATCAAAATACAAGATTGATCATAGTGGGGATGACTTTCCATAAAATTGTACAATCTTAGGTCCAAACTCAAGAGGTAGTATGAGACAATCGAGAGTTTTAAGTAACATTCCATTGGTTATATTTATGAAAAGTCATGATTATGCATCATGTGGTTTCTGTCATTATAGTTGTAGCCTCATGAACTGTATGCACAACCTAATATTTCCAATTCCACACTTGTGTAGTGCTCATTTTAGTGTGTGTTCAATCCTCTATGCATTATAGGACTTTTATTGTGTATTTAAGTCCTATCTCTCAATTTAATTAATGTGGGCCCTCTTTAATTATTATATCTTGTGTACATGGGCCCTATTCCATTATGAGTAGTCTTTTATGGTTTTCCATTTATCACACCTCAATTTTTGCATAGTTTTGAGTATCCTCATGTCCATATTGACCCCTAGTTCATATGTTAACCTCGATTGGCTCATCAAGGTCTTCTTGGGACGTAGGAGGTGACCCACATCACCCCCTATGTTGGGAGGCACCCCTTATGTTACAAATTGGGCCCAAATTTAAGTCGGAGAGGTCTTGATTTTAGGTAGGATTCCTATTTCGTGTTGGCCTCCTTTGAGTTCTGGGCTAGAAATGGCTAGGTAAGATATAAGTACAAGGTTACCTTTCTCAATTTGGGATCCATCAATCTATGAAGCAATCAATATATACACAAGCATTTGATCAATCATTCAAGGAGCAATCAAGCATATTCAAGGATTCGAGCAATTCATCACATCATGGTGGCAAGCCTAGCAATCATTATGCAAGGATATCTTTTGTGATGTCCTTTTAGTTCTTTGTAGAGTCCCGATATCACATCAATTTTTGTGATCTTATTTCAAGAAGCACTTGCATTGTCAATGTATAGGACACTTATCAAGCCTTTGGTACTAATAACACACTTCCTTTTCTTTCATGCAATTTCAATTTGATTTCAAGGTTAATTCCTAAATAGGGGTTTGACTGAGGCAAACCCCTTTCTCCCAACATTCTCCTTATTTTTTGTGTGCAGGTGATAAATGATAGAGTTTTGGATTTGGTTACAAGAAGGTTTGACAATTTGTTACCGATCTCTTGCCTCCACATCAAATTTTGGCGGATCAAGGGAAACTCCCACAAGTAGGGGTGACACAATTCCACCCCCCCCACCTCCCCACCTCCCCCTTGATAACTCCAAGAAACTTGGGCTAAGATTGTGTGTAGGTCAGTCTTTGTGTTGGCTTCCCAGATTTGGTTTTGGAATTTAATTTTTTTGTCTAATATTTTCCATGTATGACAAAAAGCCCTTCTTACTCTTTATCTTGCATTTCCTTATTTATTTTACATAATCAATTATTCATATAGTGAATGAAAACTCTTACATCCATTCAACACTTGAGTCTTTCTTAAGTCTAGTGGGTCTTTTTCTTTCCAAATGTATTGAGAGCAGATTTGGATGTGGACCTCCTAGTTTGAATAGTCATCCTAGTGATCACCCATTGCAATATCATCTTCATTTTCTTTCATTACAGTTTAGTGAACTTGACACAAATGACTAGAAATGGTATAGGACTTATACCTCAAGCCAACATTTTACCTTCAAATCCTATTGATCCTTCCTCAAAGCTAAAACCTCCTTTACAAATTCTTTAGCCAACCCCATCACATGATAACACTTCTTTAGATGATTGTTTGGCCTTAGCTAAGAAAATATTTTGGAGACTTTTATGATACCAAAATTTGATTTCATTTCCATTATTTTCTAGATAATCAAAGATCTCATAATGGGGACTTTCATTGTCTTTTTCATCATAGCAATACACACTCTTGCTAATTCTTTTGAATTTAGACAATTTGTTTAAGGTTTAATAGATTGATGTATTATTTGTTTAACAACATAACTCATAATGTTTCTTGATATCAAAAACATGTGTTAGCACCCCTTTCACCTATCATGTTGCTCCACACCATGTGATCTTTGTAGCTTACTTCATTGGGGGCTCTTCATTTTGAATGGTGCTTTCCTTTATTTTCCAATCTTCCCTTATGAGCAATCATAGGTCATTTTCCTTGTCTTTCCGCTTGGGGGCAAGGTTTCTCTTTTCCTTATCTTCTAAAGGATCCATTATCTCTGTGTTGATTTTTATATCTTATGACATGATGTCCTTCCTTGTATGGACATGCTTTGTTTTGCACAAGGATTTTTATTTTTGTTTACAATCTCTTCTTGGGAGTGTATGCCAATTATAATTGATCTTTCACCTAGAGTACATAATGTGTTGTCCTTTCCCTTTCCTTTACACTTGGGGGGCAAGGGGTTTCTTTTCAAGCTCTTTCCCTTTTCTTGGTGTAGTTGCATTTGTTCATTATGTGATATATTTTCTTACAAGGAATTGATTGTCTAGATTGTGCATTCTCCCTTATACAAGAGGTGTGTATCCTTGGTCACAACCTCTTCCTTGTTTTTTAAAGCATGTCCATTATAAACAAATTCCCCTAGTTAGATCCCTTTTCCTACCTAGCAATAGGGGGTTTCAAGGTGAGTTCTTGTTCTCCTTTCCCCCTTGGTCTCAAAGATGTCATTTTTGTTTAAAAACTCTTGGAGGTAGATGTCTTGGAACAAAGATCTCTTCCTCCTAAGGATCCCTTTACACATTTTACAAGATATATTTTTACACAATTATTTTTCCTTGGCTTTTGAAAGATTTATGCCTCTTCCGCTAGGGTTATGCATATATTATTGCTCAAGGGATATCTCTATTAGGTGGATATTTTTCAACTGACAGTTTTGGAAAAAATCCAGTCGCAAAATAGGTATACCAACCACAGTGTATGAGACAATGTCTCTCTTGCCTTGAAGGGAAGGCTCCCCCTTCTCACTGTTCCTTGGATCAACTCAAGGTAAGAAATAATTTAAGAGATTATCAAATAGGATGTTACAAATATTCCTTCTTCTTATCTTTCAAGAAAGAATCCACTTAGTCGATCAATGAGTAATTGGCAAAACTTTAATCTCTAAACTACAATTCTATCTAAAGCTAGAAACAATGATACCAGTAAACCAACACCAACTCACAGGCTGGTTGAAAAGCGTACTGGCTTGGCTCTAAGTCTAGTTTATCTAATCTATAAGAAATACCTCTACCATTGGGGCACATAGAATTCTAGAAGTAGATAATTTCTAACTATTCTTACAAAGTGCGTGAAAATAAGATGGTAATATAACCTACAGTCACAGCTTCTAGTTTTATATTACCACAACCACTCCTAGTCACAGCTTTGGTTGCGATTGTTTCTGATATTCACTTTTCTCTTAATAAAACACAAGAATAACATAAATATAAAGACAATAAAACCAAATTTCAGTCACAACTTCCAATTTGATTCACCACAATTGCACTCAGTCACAGCTTCAGTTCCAATTGTTTCTTTCTATTCACTTTTCTCCAAAATAGTACTACACAAACACAAGTTTAGCAGAGCTTTCTTGCATAAAATAAAGATGGTTTTTACCATGTGAGGGGCATTCCTTTTATAGGAAAAGAAATGAGAAAAGGAGGAAAAAGTGGGAGCAAGTCAACCACTTTGACCCGATAAAACTAGGTGAGAAGAATTATTGGATTACATGTCATGAGGACATGTAATCGAATTACATGCAATTCATCTTCTCCAATCTACAAAGCATGAAAACTAAAACAAAAAGGTGAAGAAAAGTGAATCAATCCTTGGAATTGTCAAGGGAGGCCTTATATTTGACAATACAATCATGAACCATAGAAAGATCTAGAATCTTCATTGTCTCTGAAATGGCTTCAACCCTGATTGCATTCGTATGTGCTCCAAATTCTTCAGAATCAAAATCAGCATTAACTCTATCAATGTATTATGTAGTCATTTCCTCTTCAGTGAAGAGGTTATCATCTATGGTAAGAACTTTCCATCCTATTTTCCCGAGATTGCTTGTGATGTTCACTTCTACTTGACAGCTCTCCAGATCCCCTTGTAGCTTTGCCAAAAGCTTTCCCATTCCCTATACTTTGTGGTCCATGAGTCCCTGATATCGATAGAACATGTTCATGGATGGAATGATGTCATATGAGACAAAAACATCTATATCATTGTTCACCATATGCTCCCAAGTGCTTAGGTCTTCTTTCAAGATACTGATGTCTTGGCTGAAGGAAGCAATCATGTCATGGAGTCTTTCCTCAACTTCTCTGATATGCTCAAGGTTTGCAGGAATTCTTAAAATATGTTCAATGACGTCTAGATCCAGGCTCAAAATCACTTTACCATCTGCATCTTTGACTATCTTTCCTTTGGGATTGAAATGGCGTGCACACTCAAAGGTGAACTCAGGTTCCTATCAGGTGAATATGATGTGAATATTGCTCCTTTTGATATGATGTATTTCCCTGTTGACGGGATCTTTGAGCCTTTGCAATAAATTGGTCGTGTCAACATACCCAATCTCTATATCTGAGATTTGATCAAGAGTTGATGAAACAAGTGAGGCTGTGGTATGAGTCATCTCTTTGTCATATTGATTTTTCATCTTTCCTTTGAATTTTGATGGTGTTGACATATCCTGTGTTGGAGCATGGAAATTCCAAAGGGTAAATACATCGTCTAAGGAGATTAGATCCATGAGAGGGCTAGGATTTGGTTTGCAATGATAGATCTATGAAGAACAAGGTGTTCAGAGTATTGATTAGATACTCATAGAACACATGTGTTGGCTGGAAGTGAAACAAATAGCACATGTATGTGGGCAAAAAGGGAAAAATCGGACTTATAGAGATGGATTGCATGTGGGACTTTGTTTATATGGTCAAGAATGCAAGTTGGATGCATATGGACATGTGTAAATGATAATTTTGGTATCTAAAAGAGTGACCTTTTACCAAAATCGGGTTTTTTAGAGGTAATTACATGTAGTGAAAATGACATGTTTTTACATGTAATGGGCTTGGGAGATGCAATTGCATGTGTTGGGGAATGAAGGATGAATTGGCATGAATGAAGGAAGCATGTATGCACTTGCATTCTTGAGAGGATAACTTCAACTTTCTTCCAAAAAATGAAAACAAAACAAGCAACAAACAAACAAGAAAACAAAAATAAAAAATAAAAACATACCTCTTGCTATTGACTCAAACATGACAAACTTGAAGATATTCTTCTACATGCAAATCGGTTTTTGGATTTTGAATGAGTTTTATGCATTTGCTAAAAGAAGACTTCAACTTATTTAAACACAAAATGCAAAATACATGGTCTGCATTTGAACAAATGGATAAAAACGAGCCATATGATGCAATACTGTAGGAAAACAAGTGAGAAATACAAGAAAAAATAAATACATTTACTTACTTGGAGCTCAATGAGCCAAAAATGGAAGAAGAAGTTGAAATGAACTTTTCTTTCCTAAAATCGGATTCTCCAAGTGCAAACACATGCAACAACTTAGAGGCTTTTGACAAATTCCAAGTTGTAAATCATGGTCTCCAAGATCAAATGCATGAGGCGTTTTTGCATGTATTTGCCAAAAAAAAATCTTACAAACCCTTCACATGCAAAACATTTTGGCAAAAATGGATTTGTTGGGAATTTTTGGGGAAAAATGCACCCTAAACATGCATTTACATGAGGTGTTTTTGGCTGAAAATGCTCAAAATGGGTTCTTGAGAAGAAGACACGTTCATTTGGGGGCAAACTCAGACTCTCTAGATGCATGCGCATGAGTTTTTCTTGGCTGGAAATGACTTTTTCAATAATATAAAAGCCAAATCACACCCTAGAGATGCATTTGCATGTTTTAAAAACATGCTTTTACATGCCAAAATGCAAATCAGACTCTTCAAGAGTGATTACATGTTTTAAAAACTTGTTTTTACATGTAAAAGTGCATGACTTGGTGTTTTTCAAGCAAAATGCACTCTCCAAGTGCATTTGCATGTTTTATTTTTCACAACATATGCAAGTCGCACTCTTGAAGAGGGATTGCATGTTACATCTACATGCTTTTACATCAAGTTTTTGGTCTTTGACATGTAAAATCAGATTCTCTAGATGCAATTACATGTAAAGTAGGAAAAAAAAAGTCAAGTTGTTGACTTGCACAACTTAAGTGATTTATTTAGCACATGTCTATTTGTTTATTAAGTCTAATATTACTAAAGGGGTCAAAAATAACATTAACACTATATAGTTATATATATAATGTATAAACATTATTTCATAGAGTAATATTTATCTTATATATTTTTTAAAAACATAAAGTAAAACTCAACATTAAATTAGAACTAAAGTCTTGATCAGTAAATTTGAGGAACACAAGAGCAGCAAGGAGGAGTCGCCAAATAGTAGCAAAGATAAAACTCTGGAGGAAGGGTTGAGGAAGAGAACTAGGTCCAGCACCATGAAGAAAGACACACAGGAACCTGACAAGGATCTGGCTGAACTCAAGGATGCTGCAGACAAGGCGACTGAGCTTGAGATTCGAGCGACAGAGATACTAAGAATTTTCTTGATCTGCACCCCTGGTTTTTTTGGGCTTGACCTGGCTTTTTTGCTTTCTGGCTCTAGACCTGTTTCCTGGTTTTTACTGTTTGTTTTGCTGGTGGACTGTGTCTGGCCTATTTTTGCTATGGCTATCGTATCTTAGTGGAATGTAACTGCTATATCTCTGTATATGTTTAATACTATTTGGGTTTCAGGGCCCCTTTAAAACTTGTTTTCCTTAATCAAAAACATTAAATTAGAACTATATAGTGATAAAGTCACTTAAGTGAAAAATTTAAAAGCAACTCAACATTAAAATATAACATAAAGTGCACTATAATCACTTAAGTGATAAAATAACTTAAAAACGTAACAAAATGAATTTATGTTATATTTTTCAAAAAGTTCAGCTCAACTATAGAAAATAACATCTATTTTTTTGAATATGTAGTTGAGCTTGGAGAGTGCACTTTTTGGGCACTTAAATAGTCATATCTTTTGACTAATAAGTCTGATTAAGCCGTAAGATAGATCAAATCGAAGGGAAAATCAAAAGAAAGAGATTGGACGAAACAAAAAGACTAAAAACAATTAAACACACACTTGAAAACATGACAAAGAACACTGAAGGATTCAAAAATCAAGTATAGGAAGACAAATTGGAAAAAATGAAAAAGAGTTGATGAAAGCCTTCAGCAAAAGGATTCGCTAAACATATTGAGATCAATTGATTGATCAATATTGGCTAACTAAATAGCGAAATAACATAGAGAAACATGAAACTAAGTTCAAAAGTTTCATACTATTACCTACATTTTGTGGTGACAAAATGCAGGACAACAATCTCCTTGGTATTGAAGGTGGGTATCCTTGTTCTATTTTTCTACTAGATGTCATCATAGGTTTATATTGTCATCTTAAGGAAGGGGACATATATGCAGCACCCTTGCATATTATATGACAAATTCCTAAATCTTTTTATGTCCCTGTGCATTTTTTAGTAGATTCCTAAGGAGATAATGCTTTCCTTGGGGTAATCTTTTTATACATAAGGAGACAATGCTTTCCTTGGGACAATTCTCTTTTGGCGGATTTCCTTGTAAATAATGCATTGCTTGGTTATCTTTGATGGGTTGACTAGCATAACCTATCTTGCTAAACTATCATTCCATATTTTCTCTAACCTCTCTTTTGGATGAGTGGAACTAGCATAACACAACTTGTTAGACTATTTCCTATTGTTCCTCCTCTTTCCCTTGTGGATCACTTAGCATAATGTAGCTTTCTAGCTCATTGCATCCATGGTTCCCTTCATTTTTTTTTCTTCCATGATCCCATAGCTTTTCTAGTTGGATGGATCATGGAGTCTTGTCTTATTCTTGACGTGTGCTCTTTCTCTTCTTACGGGACATCGTGTGCTCTTACAATAGTATTCCAAGCATGATACAAGCAGTTGAGTCATTTGATTCAACAAGGTTTATTCAACTAGTTGATTTGGAGCCTTTATTTTTAGTACTAACCCCTTGTGTTGTGTCCTTTGTCTTTTTGTTTTGCATTCCCTTGCACATGGTTGTGAGAGTTAAGATCCTTGGTTTAGGGGTTTCTTTTGAACTTGGTGATGTATTATCTCTTTAAGTCTTGTCCATGATCTCATTTTTTCTCTACCATTTCTCTTTATTCGACCTTACTATGTGTATGAGTGTAGACTCATACCCCCACTAAAGTGAGGGCTAATTGTAATGTTGTAAATTGTACACACTACCCAGTGTGTCTAATTCAATGCTTGTGTAGTGCCCATTTTAGTGTGTGTTCATTATTGTATGCATTATAGGAGTTTTATTATGCATTTAGGTTTTTTCTCTCAATTTAATTAATGTGGACCCTTAATTATAGGTGTTCCCTCTTTTATAATTTTATTTGATCAATATATCTTGTGTACATTGGCCCTATTCCATTATGAGTGGTCTTATGTATGTTTGCATTTATCACACCTTGATTTAGCATTAATTTTGAGTATCCCCATGTCCATATTGACCCCCAATTCAAATTTGAGCCTCGATTGACTTGCCAAGGGAAGCTCAGGACATTGGGAGGTGCCCCTTACATTACATATTAGGCCCAAAGTTAAGTCACGGAGAGGTATTTTGGCTTTAGGTAGGATTTCAATTCTATGTCATCCCCCTTTGAGTTTTGTGCCCTAAAATGACTAGGTGAGGTATAAGTACAATGTTACCTCCCTCATTTTGGCATCCATAAATCAATCAAGCAATCAATCTATACACAAAAATTTGATCAAGCATTCAAGGATCATTCAAGAAATTCATCTCATCATAATGGAAATCTTAGCAATCATTATGCAAGAATATCTTTTATAATGCCATTTAAGGTCTTTGTGGAGTCATGTTAAGGCATCAACACTTGTGATCTCTTATCAATGCTTTGCTACTGATAGCACACTTCCTTTCTTTTCATGCAATTTCAATTTGATATCAAATTAATTCCTAAACAATGGATTGGATGAGGAAAACCCCTTTCTCCCAACATTCTCACCATTTTATGTAGGTGATAGGTGAAAAAGTTTTAAATTTGGCTACAAGAAGGTATAATAGTTTACTACTAATCCCTTACCTCTACATGAGCTTTTGTAAGATCAAGGTAAACTCCTACAAGAAGGGGCAACCCAATTCATTCCTTACACTCAAGGTCACCCTTGATAGGAATTTCAAGCTAAGATTTTTTGTGTAGGTTAGTCTTTGTGTTGGCTTCCCAAATCTGGTTTCAAAATTTGACTTTTTAGTTTATTGTTTCTCCTATTTGACAGAAACCCTTCTTACCCTTTATCTTGCATTTCCTTATTTCTTGTACACAATCAATTATCCATATAGTGAATGAAAACTCTTACATGTGTTTAGCACTTGAGTCTTTCTTAAGCTTGGTGGGTTGTTTTCCTTCCTAATGTAGTGGTAAAAAAATTTGGTGCGATCTTTCTAGTTTTAAAAACCATCCTAGTGATTGTCCATTTCATCATCCCCATTTTTATTTCATTACAATAGAAACTTTAAATAGTTTTATAAGAAATTTTTTTTTATATTAAAAGAAACAAAACAAGGATGTTGTCCCTTACAAAAGTATAACCTTAAGGTGTTAAAGCAATAGAGCAAAGAAAACATTTACAAGAAGGTCAAGAATAGACTATTTATAGTAGACTAGCATCCCAACTAGTAAACCACATCAAGAGCAGGTAGATAACTAACCCATAACATGGGGAGGAGAAAGAGAGACTACAAATAGATTTTTCCTTTGTCGACAAACAACCATCCAGGTGATACTTAGAGAAGGGTCCCCACCACAAAAGGAAGGTAATAGAACCCTTAATGAGACATAATCTACACTAGTACCAAGAACAAAGTGTTGAAAATGTTGAATCTCATTAACCATAGGTTGGAGTATATTAGGAGAAAAAGTAGTCGGAGAAGGGTCCATGCAGCTAGAGGGTATTGTATTAGCAACAAGAGGTGGAGACAGATCTAGCAATACAAAGGAGGCCAAAACAATAGGATCACCACCTTAGAGGGAGACATTATCACCTTGTATAGAGTCATCCAAGGAAGAGTTAGAGGTCAAGACATTTAAATAATAATCATTTGCATCCTTCCACCAAGTGGCAACACCTTTACAACACGAGAGAGAACAATTTGTATCTAAATGATCAGTAGAGAAGCACCACCTACATCAAAAGGGGAGGTCATCACGATCCAATTATTAGGTTCATTGTTCGTCCCCAACCATGAGAACCACATCCCCTAGAAGGGATGTGGAGATGCTAATGTCAATTGGAATGTGAGTAAAGGTAAAGTGACCCATCACAGTCATAGCCTCATCCATGTTTAAGAAATAGGGAATAGAGTTGTCAATGACCTTAAAGAAAGAATTATCCCAAAAATGAAGAGGAAGATTAGGGAGACGAACCCACACTAGATGCACTTAGAGGTTCAGTAAGAGGTTTAAAGGAGACTTTCTAGGGTTTGGCTGAGAGAGATTGATTCCCCCACATCCATAGTTTGCTCAATATTGAATCACGTTCTTTAGCAAAAATAAAAGTAGGAAAAAAACCCTTTGCACAAGGAAAAAGCTTGATGTTACCATAGACTAAAGATCTCCAAGAATATATCACCTAGCAATGTAGATCTAGAGCCATAAACCAACGAATCTATAAACCAATTCATAATGTTGGTAGAAATCCATATTTTCCACCACATCCGGGCCACACACCACCATAGCTTCACCCACCAGTAATAATAGCATAATTTAGTGGGGGCCTCATCCTTCCCAACTCCAGAAGTGGAAACCCCACTAACTCCAAAACTAGTAAAAAGAAGAGTCTTCAAGCACCCCACATGAAAGAGAGGGGACACACTTGGCACACCCAACCCCAACCCAAGGAGGGGTGGTTTTGAAGAGCCAAGTGCAAAAAACCCATTCGACATAACAGTGGGAGACACAAGCTAGTAGAAGGGTAGAGTGAATCCCAACACAAATATTGTTATATTTATCAATTGGATTAATTAAACATCTCTAATTTCACATTATGTTATATTATTTAATATTAAACGGTCCATATTAGTTTTTATAGTGGCATATTTTCATTATAAAATGAAACTAGTGGATCCAAAGGAGGTAAAGAATATGTAGCATTAGACTCAACATTCCCTAAAAAATTTATTCTAGTATTCTATAATGTCATTACCTCAACAATATGTGAGCAATATGAATTAGATTGTATTCTAAGAAGAATCAATGATTATCATTACATTCTTCAAATTTGATTGTATTTTTATCTATGCCATCTTCTACCTTGCATTTAAAAGTGAAGCAAGATTGTGGTAATGACATTTGACCTATGCAAATTATAAAACATGTTATTATCATATGGCTAAGGAATTGATTTAGAGGTATCCAATGGATGGATAAGAGGTGATGCATATAGATTATTATTGAATAAATTTTTAAGTGTGTAATGCCTGGACTCTTGAAGCTTGGTGAACTTATAGGAGAATTTGCTCAAAAGAAGGAAAAGTATAAGCATTGGCATCTTGATTCACATTTTCCTTCACTACCCTTTAAAAAACTATTTCTCTTGATTCTTAAAAGGGTAGGAAATGTGTTGAATCAATGATCTATATTTAAATAAATTATGTGCAAGCAGCATGGATTCCACATTTTTAACACATGCACAAAAATCCCTGAAAAGAAACATGATTTCTCTATACACATTATCTTGAGTTAATTTTATTAATCACGCAATAAATAAATTATGCACTTTCATATTATGTAACAGAGTAATCAACTTATAGCACACATAGTTATTTCAATAATAACTAATGTAATCATTGAATAATTGGGCACACTTAGACAAAATAGAAACAATTAGTATATGGGCCATGTTAATTTTGAATTTCTTTTGGAGTCCTTTGGGCTCATAAAAATGAATATGCCCTTAAAAAGGTGAGAAAAAATGTTCCCTTCAAGGTGCATTGAAATATTCTTATCAATTGATATTTAATCATATTTTAGTTGTAAATGATATACATTATATATGTACAAATTTTCATATAATTCTTTTAACTTTTTTAACATGTTAACAACTTTACATTATGCCTATCATTTCAAATACACATGCATGAATTCAAAAATTATATGGTTTTGCATGAGCTTATTTTTGTAGAAATTTTATTTTTAAATATTTGTTATTTTGGAAGATTAGTTGATTCAACTAATAAACACATCATTAATGTTCTGATTAATAGGAAAACATGATTTGAAAGGTCTTGAACCTTTTAAAAAAAGAGAGAAAAGATAAGCATGAAGCGCCAAAGACAGCTAATAACTGTCAAACCAGAAAGGATAGCCAAAGGACAAGCAACCAAAAAGGACCACAAAAGAAAACCTTGTTGGGCAAGGACAAAGGCCAGCAACCGAAGACAGAAACTCGACAAAAAGATAAACACCCAAACGAAGGAGATCACCAAATATTGTCGAGGAGGTCCACAACTTTAGAGGCCAGAAGCTCCATATTTAAAGTTGATTCCTTAATATTATCAACAGCTTGACTAGCACGATTCCTAGTATCAAGAACCACCAGATCCTTATCTTTATCAGTTGTCTTTTCCCACCTATTGAGGAGGATGTTGATCTGACTGGCAGAAGTCTGAAGAATATTGCAACTTTGATCCCTAATCTTCTTGAGCGTGGAATCAAAATAGGATATTTTTTCTTCGAAGTCCATAAATTTTAACTCTAGATAAGCCAAACTTTGGAAATTTTAGCATTCATAGCATCCAAATTGGAGTCATAGGTATTAATGATCCCGTCCGCTTTGTTGATAGCTTCAGTTAACTCACTCAAGAAAATAGGGAAAGGTTTATCACCGAGACCCATGGTTTCAATAATATCAATTATTGCCTTGAGTCTTTCATTGTTGCTTCTTAGATGACTTAATTCCTTAAAGACCCAGTTGATAGCTTCCTTAGCTTTCTCAGCCTCAGGGGAATAGTCAGCAGGGGAAGCTTTAAAAATATCCTCCTTAGAAGGGGTCTCCATACCAGGGGGTCCTGAGTTCCAGCCTTAAACTCCTTTGAGAGGACCACGGGGGAGGAATCCTTAGGGGAAAAATGAATTCCCCTATGTTTCTTAAATTTCTTACAGCTTCCCTATTGCTTTTCCAAAGTACAGTCCCTTTCATCCATTGTGTCATCATCATTGCCCGATGAAGAGTCCTCCACAAAGGACTTTCTTTTCCAACCCTCAAGGTTCCTGGAAGAGGAGGTAGTGCCCTTCACCGTGCCTTTCCCTTTCTTGCGGAGGTTTGAGGTAGTGTCTTACAAGGAATCAGATTCATAGTCTAGCTCAATGTCAGAATCCTCCCTATCATCTTTGTCCCCTTCAAAGTCACCACCCCCAGAATCTGAGGGTTTGGATTTAAGAGGATCAGGTGAGTTGGGCATAAAGTGGTCATAAATAAGAAGCATGAGACCTTCATGCATGGCCGGATTACCAAGGGGATTATCCTGAGCATCTTTAATGCTAGAGTTCAAAGAATTTAGTAGATAATACAGAAAGGATATCTTATCCCCATAGCAGAAATGGTTAAGGATGACAAAATGGTACCCATAAACCTTGGAAAACCTACCATCAAGGGTGATATATTGTATAAATGAAAAAAGAACCCTACACTATACCTTCTTGATGATAGTCGGAGAGTAATAAGACTTATTCTTTCTCTTGACTTGGTGGGTCTTTTCAGTGTCCTCTTTGGGGAATTTTTTGATAGCCGCATCATTAAGATGCTTGTTTCTATAAAATTTCCTTCCCTCTTTGGAAAGGCTCGTAACATCCACTATGATATCGTCTGTTATTTTGATGGTTGAGCCCCCCAACACAATCTTACCATTTCTCCAATTCTTAATGAAATAGTTAGTAACTACAGTATCTTTCCCTCGAAGTCTCTCTAGATATATCAAGGCTACCTTTCTTTAACAGACTCCATACTTTTTCCTTATTTTTCCAGTTCTCACAAGACGCAAGTTCCGTTCTCTTCTTGTTTCCATCTATTTCAAAACACAAAAACCCTTTCTCAGAATAGACCTTGAACTTGGAAGTATGCATATAACAATACCCCCTATTCCAATATAACACCCAGAAAATGACCAAAATTGCCCAGAAAGCGCATCAATTTTTATGCCAATAAATTCCCAAATGGTGGTTGACGTCATTAATGTGTTGAGAAACTAAACTCCTTGTGCTAGATGTCTTGATTAAATTTAGTAGTCTGAGCTCCATGGGTATGATCATAATCAACATCAATTTGATTTTGTACAAAATAGCCAGCTCATTCCTCCATTCCATGATTTTGCTTGTGTTAACTACCTCATTTGCAAAACCATCAACCATCGCATTAACTTCCATGTACCCGTGAGATGTATGACATGATTCAAAATCATTTATGATCTCCTTCGCCATAAGGATGGAATTATTAATAGACCTGGAAGGAGTATATACGCCTTTTAGGCAGTTAATGATGTTACTCGAGTCACCTTTGATCCACACCTTGAAATAATTGCAATCTTTGGCGAGCTTGATAGCATAGTACACTGCCATCACTTCAGCCGCATGATTGGATTGGACACCAATAGGAGAAGCAATGACAACCTTTAAATTACCTTTGTCATCTCTAAGAACTCCTATGCATCCAGCCTTACCAGGATTTCCTTTAGAAGATGTCGAAGTTGATCTTAACCCAGCCCATTGGCAAAAATCCCCAAACAGCTTCCTCCCTGAGAATGTTGGTCGAAACCCCAAAATCCTTCGTATTCAATCCATGAAGTACAAATCACTTTATCAAAAGGAGATGAAGGAAAGGGGAGATCCGTCAACACATTTACATTTTCAGAAATAGCCCTTCTTATTTTGAATCCAACCACATCAGGGTGGAGTTCCAAATCACAAAAAAACTAGTTATTTCTCTCTTTCCAGATTCCCTAGAGAGTGTGGGGGAGGATAAAAAACCAAAGGATCTTTAGAGATTTGTCATTGAAAGGACAACACCAACCCATAAACAACTCCTGGATGCCTCTAGGAAAGATCCAACACAAAGAGAGGGAGGAAATGATCTTAGTCCAAAGAGAGACCGCAAAGGGACAATGGATGAAAATGTGATCCACTAATTCTTGCTCTTGCTTACAGAGAGAGCATTGTTGATTAAATAGAAACCCCTGCCACATAGATTTTTAGTAGTCAAAATTTTATTCTAAAGAGTGCACTAGAGGAACATATTCACCTTAGGGGTAAGATTCTTAATCCAGACTCGGGCCCAGCAAGGAAAAAGATCCACTTTGAGAGAAATAATTTTAGATGCATAAGAGACAGAGAAAGATCCTGAAGGGTTGTCTTTCCAGATAAGATGATCTGGTCAATCCTCTGAAAGAACCAAAGCCCTTAGAGCATCTTGAATGGGAGAAAATAATTATTAATATCTTTGGGATTCACCCACTCACCATTGTGCCAATAGTCAGCTACCAGATAGCCAAAGGTATCTTTGCAGATTTGTATGAAAGGAGAAAGAGAGGGAGACTAGTTTAGAGGAGAATTAAATAGCCAGGAATCCTCCCAGAAACTGATACTTTTCCCATTCCCAACTCTCCACGCAAGACCTTGAACAAAAGAATGACTGGTTTGAATAACATTGTTCCAAATACTTGATCCTGAGGGGGGATTAGGATTCTCCTTAAAGGACATGAGAGAAGGACAGTTGAATAAATATTTCTGATGCCAAATGGAACTCCATTCACCTTTATCATGATAGACCCACCAGATCTATTTAGATAAGAGGGCATTATTCATCATCCTTATCTTCCTTAGAGCTAGGTTGCCCCAACTAGAGGGGATGCAAACTTTGTCCCAGACAACTAAAGAAAGTCTTTGTTTATCCTCCACACTAGACCACGGGAAACTTCTCTGAATTATTTCAATAGTCTTAGCATGCTTGGCAGGAATTCTAAAAAGGCTCAAAGAAAAGATAGGGATGCTCTGAAGAGAATACTTAAGCAACTGAAGCTTACTAGCTAGACTTAAAAGGGCACCCTTCCATCCCGCCAATTTCTTATTAAATTTATTCACAAGGGAGTTCCAAAATGACTCAGGAGGTTTAGATCCAAGGGGGAGGCCCAAATAAAGAGAGGGGAGAGAGGAAATCTGGCAGTCAAGGATGGCATAAATTCTTCTTTGTCTAACCTCCAGAGTATTAATAAAGAAAAGAGAACTTTTAGCCCAATTGATAAGTTTCCCCAAAGCAGAACCATAACAGTTAAGAGCAGATTTGAGCACTTTAGCCTCTTTGATGGATGACATTCCCATAAAAATAGCATCATCCACAAAATGTTCATGAGCACAAGTCATATTAGAAGAAGAAGGATTAAGACCTTAAGGATTAAGAAGGATTAACACATCATTAACATGGAATAGTAATTGGAAATTGACATACTTAAATAACAGATAAATGATGAAGATCATTTGATTGTCTGAGATTTTGATTCTCCCTTTGATTCTACCTTTGAAGACTTCTCACAAGATGATGATGATGATGATGATGATCCTCCCAAGGTGATGCCCTCATTGATTTTTCCTCCTTTGATCCAGTGGACTTGACCCCACCTCTCGTTGTTGGTGTGGTCCCTTATGTTTGCACCCTTCTCCAACTGTTGCTCCTAATCTGCCCCCGCCTTCAGTAGTTGATGTACAGTGTTTCCAACACTTTGTTCCTAGTACTAATGGTCCCACAATGGGGGCTTCACTATCATTTGGTGAGGATTCTAGTGATAGTATCACTCTGATGGTTGTCTATTGGTGAAGGAAGAATCATACTACCTCTCATTTTCCTCCCCCTGATGTGAGTGAGTTGGCTTCTCACTCTTGATGTGGGTTACTAATTGTGATGCTAGTGTGTTGTTAATGGTCTATTCTTAATGGTGCTAGTGTGGTGTTAATGGTGCCGGGTTACTAGCCAACACCTTTGTTTATGTGTTGTTGATCTCTTGATGCCTTTTGGCTATGGTTATTTAAGGGTCAACCCCCTTGTTAGCTTGCTAAACTTAATAAAAAAAGAGTATTTTTAGATGTTAATGCCAATAGATTTCCATAATCCATGAGATTTTAGTTGCTAATGCTTTTGGATTTGATTGAGTATGCATTTTTGGATCAACATTTCAGATCACACTTTATGATCCATCACCAGGATGAAATAGGGCACAAAGAGAAATAAAGATCATCATCTTTATTTCTATTTGTTCTCTCTTTCATCCTCATGATGGATCAGTGAGTGTGATTTGTAACATTGATGCAAAAATTGCATATGCAATCAAGTCTAGAAGCATTAGTAGTTAACTTTTTTAGATGTTCTAAGAGAGAGAGAGTTGTACATCCTCCCCTTAGATTTTGCATTGTATTGATACACCTATATGTTCAAAATTAAATGTGAATAAGGTTAATATTCATCCATCAATATTAAACCCACATTTTGTTTTATTAGGTGTTATTATATAGATATTCATTCATCTTATTCCTTTATATATGTTAATATTTATCAAAGTTGTTCATAACTAGAGATACATGATACAAATTAGAACTTTCAAACATAATCATCTCAAAAATGAAAACAACACTAAGTAGAATAAATATTCATTCCAACAATAAGGTGTAAAATGCATGATTTCCAATGGCAAGTCTTAAAATGCATATTTACTACAACAATAAAAAAATTCATTACAATAATGCTTTAAATTATATTATTTTGAACAATAAGCCATAAAACCTATATTCAATAATAAGTCCTAAGAATATATTGTAATAATAAAATATATTTAATTTCAATAGAAAGTCATCAAATACACATTCATGCCAACAATAAACCATAACATATATTAATAAGTCATACAATGTGTTCAACTTCAACAATAATCGAGGGTCAGAATATAAATATGTCTACAAAATCGTTAATAAAATACTAGAAAATAGAGAAAAGAAAAACTTCATCAATATTATTAAAGAATTTATCATGAGATAAACTATAGAAATATAAAGATCTAGAAGGTACTTAACACACACTATATACATTATAATGCGCCTTTGAATTGGAATGTGTGTTAGATTTAGGGGGTTCCTATAGTGGAAACTGTACCTATGGAATTTTCTATCATTCCTTGTGCACAACATGGGGCAACGACTGTTGTCATTTATGGTCCTCTACCTCAAGTTTTCCTAGGTTGGGTGTGTTGGGTGCTCCACTTTTTTTGGGGGATAATGTTCCTAATAATGTTGGGGGTAGGGTTTCTGTTGGAATGTTGTCCATTGGGCACCCTCTCAGAAACTTAGTACTCACTTTACTAAGGTAGTGAATAAGGGGGTCTCCCCCCCACTCTCTGTTGTTGGTGGATGAAGTTTTGCGTTACCAAATTTTCCCCTTCAAATGAGAAATATCTACCTCTTACATATGCCAAGACACCCCCTTGGTGATGTATGGTCAAGACATGGTGGAAAATGTGGATTTATACTAACATTGCAGGTTGGTTTGTAGGTTCACGAGTTTTTTGGCCTTCTCTTCCAGATCCTCATCGTTGGGTGACAGATTCTTGGATATTATTATTCTCTCATAATATTAAATTTTTCTCTTGTGCAAAGGGGCTTTTTATTGATCTTTTTACTTCTTTTGAATAATGATATTTGGTGCTAAGAAATTTTGGGTTTGGGGGACTCTCTCTCTCTCTCTCTCTCTCTCCCAAACCTTGGTCAGTCTTCTTTATTCCTCTTACTAAACTACTTAGTGTGCGTCTAGTGTGGGTTCATCTCTCCAATATTCTCCTTCACTTTTGGGAGAACTCTTGTTTTAAGGTCATTAGTAACTCTATTGACCATTTCTTAAAGGTGCATAAGACTACAAAAGCTATGGATCTCTATACCTTTGAACATATTTTTGTTGACATTCATATATCCACACCTCTCCTTCAAGTTGTGGTTCTCATGGTGCAAGATAGACCATGAACTCGAGTCGTGGATTATGAAGGAATCCAATTTTGATGTCGCAAGTGCTTTGCTATTGGTCACTTGGAAACTAATTGTTCTCTCTTGAGGCATAAAGGCATTGCCACTTGGTGGAAAGATGTTAATGATGAACATTTGATTGTCCTAGCTTCTGATGAAGAATCATGGGCTTACGATGAGCATTCAACTCCTACTAAAAATATGGGTGATGGTCCTTGTTGACACCTAAAATTTCAAGTTCTAAATACGCAAAAAATATAGGGAAGTATGATTTTCAATTTCAATTTTATATAATTTCCCTATGTTAAAAAATTAAAATGAATAAAAAGGCTTATATGTTTGTCATTATTCTATTTTCATGTATCAAGTTGTTAGTTATTTTATTTCAATTAATTTAATGCATATTTATTTTGAAATAAATAATAATTCTAAAAAATAATAAATCAATAAGGTAATTAAGTGAAAAAGGTGGCGAGAGGGAGTTGAACCTTCAACCTCTCAAGCCAACATGTTTCCTACCTAACTACCCTCCTGCCCTCTAACCAGTTAGTCTATTTATTTTCATGGAGAGGATTTGGAGGATAAACTAATTTATTTATATTTTCATGTGCAGGTGAAAAGTCCACACAATTTCTTACATAGGGAGTAATTCTTTCCTTAATTTATTTTCAATTAAATAATGACATAATATTTTTCGATGTATTATTCATTTTCTTGATTTTAGAAAAAAAGAATGGGGAGAGGGAGTTGAACACTTGACCTCTCGACCCATCCTTTCTTCCTAACCTAACTACCCGACTCTACCCTTACCGATTGACCTATGTTATTCCTTGAGAATGTAGGTACAAATAAAGGTATTAATAAAAGATTATTTTGTTTCCTTTTAATAATTTAGAAATAAATTATTAGGAGAATAAATATATTGTTTTAATATGTGTGTGTCATAGAAATTTTGTATTTCATGAAATTATTATTTTTCTAATGTGAGTGCCTTTTTAAATTTAATTTATAATTTGTCCTAAAAATCCTAAAGTGGTATAGCATATCAAAATAAATTATGTTGAGGATTATTATGTTTTTAGGTTTTGAAGTTTTTTAATTGATATTAATCTTTAAATCTTCAATTACCTAATTGTAACTTTTCATTTTACCCTAATATATTTTAAATTTTAAAAAATTAACCTTCTAGGGTTAAATGGGCATAAAAGATTATGTATTACCATTATGTGACTTAATTGTATCTTTTTCATTTTTGGAAATGTTAATTGGGTGATGAAAAGGTTTTTTATTTTTATCACATTAACATTTTAGGGTTTTTATTATGGAAGTGAAATTATTTTAGATTCCTAAACTATATGTGTTTTGATAATATGGTTATTTTATACATTAGCAATATTTGTAATATTAGGGTTAATATTCTTGCAACAAAACTAATACTTGTCCTAAGTATATTATTTTGAAATATTAAAGATACTAAGGTGAATGCTCCTTTTTTTAGGGAAAGCTGTAAAACTTTCATACCCTAATGCTTTAGGAATTTTCCTATATTAAATTTATATTATTTTACTTTTGTGAATGTTTGTATTTTAAAATGAATGCATTATGGTTAATGTGTTAAGTTTTTAAATTTTAACATAAGAAATTATTTTCTTTTTATCGATGTTATCTCATAAATTACATTTCTTATGTTTTGATAAATGAGGAGAATACCTATGATTAATTATTTAAATTCATTGGTATTTTTATTTTATTTATCAAATATGTTTGTATAAATTATATCATAATTAAGTTTTATTTTTGATATATTATTAATTAATAAATAAATAATAGTGGTCTTTATGAAAGCCTAATACATTATGAATATAATGATTTTAATTTTAGGTTTTATTAAAGGACTATCTAATGTTGGGTGTTTTTGTGCAGGAATTAAACGTTGGATTATTATGCACAAACACCTAAGATCATAACAAATTAAATTAGTTTTTCAGATGCTTTGTATACTAGAGTGTTCTATTGTATTGTTTTCCTTGATTTTTTATGATTCATAGTTAATTTGTACAATTTGAATAGCAATTGCATGGTCTATGAAACTGTTGTTGTTCCTTTTGGCCTCTTAATTTGGGTTAAAATCGATAGGACTAATTGTATGAATTATTTTGAATTATGATTCAACGGAAGCTTGTAGGATGATGGTCTCTCTTTAAGGAGTGAGTTCCCTTAAAACTGTCTCTAACTATATGTATGATTGAAATTAATTGACTCTATTCCCAATTTTGCATCAGGCACTGATCTCATTTCATTTATAATTGTTATTTGGTTCTTTTTGTAGTGTACATATTATATCTTTTATCTTCTTTATAAAGCATTCAATTAGGTTTTAGGGATAGTTTCAGGCTTTAGTTTGAATTTCATGCTATCTAGCTATTAGGAGATTAGGTTATTTTCCTCCAAGGATCGTTAACCCCTTTGGAAGGAATTTCTTTTGTATGTGCATGTATTTGTACAGTTCAAAAACACTTGTGGATTCAAGACTACCATCCTTCGCTCAGTCGAGTCAGAATTGCAGAGGTGCTTGTTCGTGCCTGTCAATTGGCCTCAAAATGATCCAGAGTTTTTGAGCACCAACAAATCGGTGACTCTGCTAGGAACGCTATCAGTAAAGGACAGTTTCAAAATCTTTGGTTACTAATACAAAGACTCTACTAGAATAAAAGACTCGGAACAATTATATATTCTGCACGAAAGTGCGGTGGTGACTCTATAATTAATTTTTAGTGAAGTGTGATAAAACTAATGTGGGGAAGAAGGTCTTTGCACAAAGCAACAAACAACCATATTGAATTGGATTTCAAGAATTGGCCAAGGAAACCCAAAAATCTCGATATGGAGATGTCACATATTGGTTCTAAACAATCCCCGGACGAACCATATGAGAACAAAGATCCTCAGCATAGTGGGAGTAGTCAGAGTAGTGATGAAAATAATATAAATCCTTTTCATTCAAATGTCAATCAGTGCAATTACCAAAATGAGGAAAAAGATGATGAAGTTGATATCT
This sequence comes from Chamaecyparis obtusa, assembly GCA_027943335.1. Classification (NCBI taxonomy): domain Eukaryota; kingdom Viridiplantae; phylum Streptophyta; class Pinopsida; order Cupressales; family Cupressaceae; genus Chamaecyparis; species Chamaecyparis obtusa. The sequence goes on along the minus strand of BSBK01001551.1, from coordinate 2,286,382 downwards.
AGATACAAAAATAAATCCAAGAATTTGCTGAACTTATAAGAAAAGGTTCACAAAGAATTTCAAAAAACAACGAATTGATATTTTGGAACATTTTGGATTGCAAATAGATGATATTGTTACTCCTCTAGAGAGTATAAAAGGATCGGAGCAACTCAATGAAGGATAGAGAGCTAATGAAGGGGAAATAGATCAAAATATCAAAACATTAAAGTATACTCCCCCACATAAGAAGGATGATGAGTGTATTTTAAATAATTATAATAATCCGTTGTTTGATGCAAATGAGGGAACAGATTTAATTAGGCAACAACATAAATGTGATTCAGATAATTAGAATCATAAAAAGAGCCTTAGTTTGATGCACCAAAACCAATTGCAGCAACATGAAGAATGTAAACAAAGTAGAATGGGGAATGATAATTATGATGAAAGTCATAATTTGTACCCTAAAGTTCATGGGCAAAATAATAATGGTTCTTACTTTTCGTTAAATAAAGAATTATCCAGTCAGCACGTTAATACTAAGAAACATTATAAAGAAGATATTTATTTGAAAAATAATGAAGGGCAAAGTATGGGAAATGCTGGTATGTTTCAGCATAGAAAAATGCATCAAGTGAATGATCCACAACACATTGATCCCGCACAATGTAAAATCCACACACGGGATGAAAAAAATGCTTGCCTGCCATCAAACATCAATTTACATGGTGAGCATCCAAATGGTTATTTTCAACATTCTAATTTATATGCTTATGGCATGGGTTATGAAAATATACGTGTGCATGAGGATGAATATGGCGGACAGGATATTTACCATGAACGAGGAAAATTTTGTTTTCAGCCAAGAGATTTTACTTCAAACCAGCATGTTTTTCCTGGGAGAATGCATAAAAATATATCACGAAATAGCAAAGAACATGGCTTGCAGCAAAATAATACTATACATCACCTTAATCTACCTGCGCAAGAGGGTGAAAACATCCAGAATCAATAAATAAATAATAATGTGAACTGAGTTTAGCCATCTGGCACTCATGTGTATGAAGAGGGGGTAGATAATAATGGTTTTTATAAAAACAAAGTAAGAATCATCAATTTGCGCAAAGCCAGAAGGATGAATATGATAATAAATTTTGTGGAATGCCAAATACATATAACGTATATCATGGAGATGATAAAGTACAGCCAGAACTAGTTGCGCAAATCATTTCCACACATCAGCAAATAACAAATATGTATTTTCAAGACCAAACGTAGCAGTCTGGAAACCTACGTGAGCAACCAAAAGGGACTCACCATTTTGCACAAAAGGAGATTGAACAATATGATGATAGTTTTTATAAACAGCATAGCAATAATCATAAACTTGCGCAGGAAAAGAATGGATATTGTTTAAATAATATTTACAATACACAATGTGATCCTCATGACATTAATCAGCAAATAAGTAATGTGTATTATTAGCAATTTGGAGACTCGTGCAAGCAGTTTCAAGGCATGTATCAAAAGCACCAGCAGCATGACCCTCATAACAATAAAATGCAGTATGAAGAGTCTACACAACATTTGAATATACCTGCGCAGAGCCAGAAGAATGCACTTAATACTCCGGTGGATCAGCAGAATGATAACATATATTATCAAAACCAAGACCTACGTAAGCAGATGTATAATGCTAAACTTGCACAAAAGAGGGATTGTGTAAAAGGAAGTATTAGTAATGAGCAGTATACTAATGAATATTTTTTTAAACAACAAGATGATAATCATTGTTTTGCGCAGGAAGATAATGAGTATAAATTTACGCAGGAAAGAGGAATATAGCAACAACCACGTGACCAGCACGTTAAAACTGGAGCTGAACCTGGAAGAGAACAGCCAAGTGAATTTATTCATGGTTACAGCGATGTAAATTATGACGGGCAATATCCAGATGAAACGCCCAGCATGGAGAATACACATAATGTGAATTATCCAAATGTGAATAATGTAAATTATCTAGATGTGGGTAAAAACATGCAGCCAGGTAAGATTTATTATTCTACGGATAACAAAGATGAATGTTTTAAAAAGAATATTCCCATGAATTACGATAATGCACAACATGGTGAAAAACGTGGCCAGCAAGTTAATGCCAGAGCGGAATTTGGAGGTAAAATTTTCATAATGTGCTAAATAAGAAAATATATCATAAAAAATACGATGTGTCATATCAGAATTATCATACACAGAGCCAGCATATTAAACAATATGATTATTTAAATAATAATCATATTCAGGGTGCCGAAGATTATATTATTCAGGAAACCATGAGCAAAGCTAGGGTGATACACAATTTTTAAATTCTAATACTGATGGCACATACAATGAACATTTGCAGCATTATAAAAACAACGTGCAAGGTAAAGGAAATTATAATTATTTTTATAAGCAACCTAATGATCGGATGCATATGCAGCATGAAGTTTATAATTGCATGAGAACATGCACTAATAATGATAATGAGCATCATTATTTAAATGCACAATATCTTGAAAGTATTGCACAGTGCCAAAATATTGATGGGCAATATTATGAAAATGGACATAATCTGCAAAATAGTAGTGCACCTCCTCATGTACACAGTCAAATTCATCTGAATGGATGCCAAAACTATGCACAACAATATGGCATGGGCACAAATCAGCAACCTAGGAATCCTGTACAACAACAACATCAACAACACAAAGGATGGGCACATAATCCAATGAATATGGCTCAACAACCTCACATAGGTCAATATGGCAACTAAGCAAATCAATACCAGAGAGGTAATCCTTTGTGCCAAAATTAAAACTTTCAGAATAATAATCATAATAGAAATATATTTGATGTCAGATTTCAAGAAATTAATGAAAGATATAAACCATTGGATTTTTCAAATATAATATGCTCTCTTGACCCAATACCTAATAAGTTAAAGACTGCTATCCCTAGTTTATTGGCGATGGATCCCAATTAGCAGAACAACATGTAATTAATGTAAAAAATGTTGTTTATGAATTTGACATAACTTATGAAGATGTGCGTATGAAAATGTTTGTGCATTCACTCAAGGATAGTGCAGATGAATGGTATAGAAATTTTCCTGATGGATCTATTACCTGTTGGCAAAGTTTTGTTGATCAGTTTATGGAAGAGTTTGGGGATCATAGAGATCCATCTTTTGCATCTCATGAATTAACCAGTATAAGGAAAAATGTGAATGAGACAGTGAAGGAATTTAACAAAAGGTTTAACAAGGTGTTGAATAAAATTCCAAAATAAATTCGCCATGTGGATTCCTTTTTAATCACTTTTTATTTGACAGCCTTTGATGTTAAAATGAATTATGAGATAAGGTTTCATAATCCAGCAACATTACAACAAGCTTTCAAAATTGCATTAACTATTGAAAACAACATAATAGCTGTCGGGAGAGTTGATAAGAGAAATGATCCCAGACTATTCAATCCTACAGTCCTGAAGAAGAATGAAGAAAATGATAAGATAGATGAATTAATGAATTTGATAAAAAATTTGCAATCAAATAAAGGTCAATTTCAAGCAGGAAGGAATGATAGAAATTTCAACAGGAATGATAGGTACAGGTTGCAAGATATGCCATATCATACCGAATGGAAAGATGGAAAGCCTGTGAAAAAACAAACAGACACTCTAGACCCTCTTAAAAAGAATAATCTTTTTATAGGGGATGAACTTTGGTTTGATATTTGCAAGATGCCCCACCCCCAGGAGCAATGTCTTATAACACAAAAGATTATAGAGGAAGAACACCAGTGATGTGAGGAGAGACCTGTGGTAAATGTTCTTTCATCTACACCCTTTTGGTTAGGAGATAGTGATGATTCAGATGGATAATACATGCCAGATGAAAGTTATAAAAGGTTAGGATACCAACAAGAATAGCAAGTCTTTTTAGATGGTGATGAGAGTCCATATATTAGAAGGACAACAAAAGAGGAAAGAGAGGCATACACAGTGGCAGCAATGGAACAGGTTCTTAACAACTATCACCTAAGGAACAAGAATGTGAACTCAAGTAATGAACAAGCGGCAAGGATGTACAAAGTTTCAAACAAGAATGTCGAGATAAAGTGTAACGCCCCCCCAGGGAACCCAAGAGAAGCTAACCTAAAACATGTTACTTAGTTTGGTGAATAATTTTTTTTTAAGTTAACATACAAGTTAAATAATAGTGCGGAAGCAATTACCATTTACTCACATTGATACAACATCCAACACAGATTACAAGACTCAAGGGTTCCATGACGTAGAATTATGTAAGAATAAAACACAACTAGAACTAACATCCATAAAATATTCCATAACTTATAAATTACAATTACATGAAATAACAATAAATACAATTCTCATGGACTTCCATGATATCCAAATAAACTTACATCCACTGCACATATCGTAGGGTATGTAGTAATAAATCTAACTATGATAGTACAATGTCTGGATTAGGTATCACATGCGATACACTAATACATGATTATAAATAATGAAGATAAGAAAGAATCATCAATGAAGAAGCATCATAAGGAATCCATCTGCAAAATCACCATCAAGCACTGGCACCAGGACGTCGAATCTCAAATGGTAAGGAATCACTACCACCCGTCTGTGTAGAACCACAAAGGCCTACCCCACCGTGCTGAGGAGATAATCACAAACCCCAATCGGATAACCAATACAAAACATGGATAAAACCCTAAGCAGAAGGATCTTGAAAGAACTCTAACTCAAGATAAACATAACAAAGATAAAGGTACAACTCACTAAACTAGAGGCATCCGACACATGTAGAATAACCAGACTATGCATAGGAAGGTGTCATCATGTACGTCTAACCCTTGAGTTTTGTCTTGGTAATCTCTCTGGATCCCGGCACCCAAGTGACCATACACGGCATCAATGACCTCTCGTACTGACGAAGTCATCAACTATGCCAACTCATCCCTTAAAAAGGGGGCTAGTCATCTTCTCAACTCCACCTTAGTCTGTACTAGCACTCAAGCATGGGTGAGGACTTATATCTTTTTAGGTTCATTTATTTCCCCTTAGTTATATTAGGTTATCACTTGATTACTGATACTTACAATAAGTGATCCTAGCAACCACTTGTGGGCCCCGACACTTATTGTAAGCCACCTCCTACTACATGTCCAGGTAAACTACCCTAAGCTCATAGATCTCTCCTAGATCTAATCAGGTATACAACTAGATAATCCTAAATCCATATTCACACAAAAGAAACCAGAAATGATTACCAAGATACCATATATAAAGTGCCAAAACATCATAAGCCCATATGGTCAAGTCAGGGATGATAATCAGAAAAGTACACACACACCAAACATAGTTGAAACATGAATATCTAACACATACCCCAGCCTCTGTATTTTCCCTAAGTCATCTAGAACCCGACAACCCATAATGTAAAAGAGAACATGAAGAATACACACTCACATCAACTTGAACTGAAATAAAATCATAATCCAATATGCTTCATAATCATCATAAATGAATTCAAGAAAAAGATCCACTAGAAATTCTCACAATAATAATGTCCAATAATAACATAAGCAAATCAATTTACCTAAGAAATACCATAGAATCCATCATAACGAAAAATATCCAATTTCAATAGAAAATAACCAAAATTTTGTTCTATGAATAGCAATAATTTAAAATTTGCAAGGTTTAAGTCTAATCACCCAACGATGACACTCTTATGATCGATTGATTAGACAAAATTATGAGAACTATCTAATAAGGACCATTGCTATAATTCACTAACAAAATGGTGCTTATGACAAAAAAGAAATTCTTTAACAAAAATTAACGATGCTAAATGAAATTCCATTACCCATATTAAATAAAAATGTATTAATAAAATTTTATTAATATTTAAATAAATCATATTAACAAAATCTATTAATAACATTTAGTAATATTTAAATAAAACAATTAATAAAATTAACTAAAATTAAAATAAAATTTATTAATAATTTAAACAAAACATATTAATAAATTTCATTAATATTTAAAAAAAAATTTATTTATATTAAAATAAATTATAAGTAAATTGACTGTTTAAAAAAAACTTTTCAATAAAAAAAATCTAATAAGCAATTTTAAAAAGGCGCTTTACCTCTTATCAAGGCACTGCGCAACATGGAGGGGGACCACTATATGATGGTACTCAAGGTACCGTCGACAGGGTACTCCCTGTCAACGGTACCTTGAGTACAGCCCGGTAGGGGGTCTGCACACCTCGGGGATGGTGGGGGGTGAGGTGGCCCCCACATCCCTCATTCAAATTTTTTTTTTAAAACAAAACAATTTTTATATAAACCTCCCAATAATATTATTTTTTGATTTCTAAATTTTATTTGCATACAAATTTTGTTCACTAAGTTTTGTATTTTCTTTAGCCTATTTTTAATAAAAGAAATATTAACACACATGTTCAAATTTTATGTTTTGACAGGTCTGATTATTTCTGAAAATGGAAATAACAGTCTGTGTCTCTTTTCTTTCCAGAAATGGAAATAAAACTTATTTTCCAAGAATTCATGGAATAACTTTGTTTTCCTCTAATCTGTCTTTTTCCTTTCAACATTATTGTTTAAATATTCAACCAATTAAAACATGGGAAGCTAATTTTTGTCTTTTCCAGTATTTTTGACAACAATCCATTTATTTAATTCAGTCATACTATAGAACTAACTATAGAGAGATTAATTTTTTATTTTCTAGGTGTTCTAGGATGAATTTTCTCCTGAAATTTCCACAGCATAACCCTACTATGCCAAGTTTGAATAAAAATATAAAATCACAAACCTATGAGTTTTCTAATCCTCAATTTGAAAGCATAAACAGATAACAGATCTAAATCTAAGCCAAATCAAACATGAAAAATTGTTGAAAGTACACAAACAAAAACAAAAGAAAGTCCCTCAAAACCCTACCTCAATTCCAATGCTAGAAGCTGAATAAGATTGCCTGTAGAATGCTGAATCTCCCAGATCTCACAATAGGAAAGCTCAACCTGCAGATTCTGAGTCATAGTGCATGCAAATCCCAAATCCAAAAGTAAGCAACCTTCACCCAGAATTCAAGCACACCCAACAAAAGCTCAAAAACACAAGAAAGCACAAAAACTCCAAAAGCTCTCTCTCTCTCTCTCCAAAAATGCTCCAACAACCTAATTCCATCCAAATGAATGCTAATTCCCCCTATTAGGGATTCAACTCCACTAATCATGCAAAACCCTAGATGACTCACACAAAGAACTCCTAATCCAACTCTCCCTCTTTTGTTGAGAGAAATTACTAATTAATAATTAAAAATAAATCTAATTGTGCACAACTCAACTTAGTCTCCTAAAGACAAGTTGTCACATTTTCAAATAAATCACTTTCAAACTCTATAAAGCACATGTTAATAATAAAATCTATTATTAAATAAATTAAATACTTAATGCATCATGAATTCATGCAATTAATTATTTAATCATTTAATAATACTCACAAACATAATAAAATCCAATTCTCAATAAAATACTCAATTAAATCTAAATAACCAATTATTTGATTTTAATTAAATTTCATCATAATAAACTTAGGACATAATCAATATTAATTTCCAAATACTCAATTAATTAACTTTAATTTAATTTCCTCAATTAAATCCTAGAAGCATAAGTAATCATTAAATTCAACTATGCACCTAACATTCATATTCACCTAAAATAATCTAAATTAACATAATTCAACTATAATCAATAAATTAATAATCACCCACACAATCATAAATCAACTGAATCATGTAGAGTAAAATTCAAACACAATAAATCAAACAAACAAGGAGGAAGGATCCACGAATTCATGCCAACCAGGTGAATTCAGGTAGGGAAGTCAAACTGACACTTGTCCTATCCTAGGACAATTTGGCTTAGGTTAGGGTTTTGGGTCTGTGTATTATCTCCCCTCTTTACCATTGAGATGAATGTTTGTGGGCACGCTCACTCCTACCAATTTAGGGAAGATGATGCCTTGTACCTGCAAACCTGTCACCACAAGATGAAGCATGTACATACAATAATATATATCAAACAATGATAGGGTACGATCAATCGTGTGGATCTCAACTATGCAAGTAACTATGCCTTCATCCTCTACCAAACAAACATGTCAAATAAATGCAAATACAAGATAACCATACACATGCCAGTATGGGATCAGTACCATAAATCGATATAGAACATAAACATAACATCAAATGATATCAACATCTAATCTAGGCAATAACCTGATATACATTCAATGAATAGAAACCATAATCATCATTTATTAACATAATAATCGATCACATCAAAAGTGACCTAAAAGAATTTGATCAAACACTGAAACATAAAGAATCCTAAAAATGAACTACAAGCGAGGTACTACATAAAGAAGGTAAAGACGGATGTCCCTAAAAGGCAAGTTGATCAGACATCAAAGATAAGCAAACTCGTGGATAAGAAAAGAAATGGTAAGCAAATTTTAAATTGTACCTCTTTCATGTCTCAAGCATTATCTCAAGTAAAATTTTCTATCCCTCTAATGGAAATAGTTAAATTAACTGATTGCAGGAATGAAACGATCAAGATAATAAATGATGTTGTTAAAAAAGATTCAAAGGAACAAAAGGATAATGAAGAATTACCAGTTATTTACCTAGGGACTTCTGTTAATGAAGATGCTACTAAAGTAGATCCTTTCTTTCTAACTTTGATGATAAACAATAAATTAGTTAAAAATTGTATGTTAGACTCCGAAGCGGCGGTAAATATTATGCCTCATGGAGTAATGAAATAATTAGGAATGAATGTGGATACTACTTATGGAAAATGCTATGCTATGGATAATAGATTGGTTCTGGTTATTGTAATAATGAAAAATGTTGAATTTAAGTTTCCTTGTCCTGAAGAGTCTTATAAAATTGATATTATTGTTGTAGAAGTACCACCTAGTTATGGAATGTTATTATCTAGACAGTGGTCCAATTTTGTAGGTGGAAATGTTCAATTAGATCTATCTTATGCTTCTATCCTAGTAAATGACAAGGTTATAAGGATCGACAGGGAACCAAGATCTACTTACATCATTGAAGATATCGATCCAAGTCAGGTTACACACTTTTTCCATACCGACATGGAGAATTTCCAAGTAAGTATTCATAAAAATGTTATTGAAAATACTAGTCCTATTGAAATATGTGCTAAGGAAAATAGTGATTTCATTTGGAAAATGTTTTTTGATGGATCATGTAGAAAAAGTGGTAATGAAGCAAGTGTAGTCTTCATATCCCCAAATGGGAAATCCTTTAAATATTCTTTTTTGTTAGCTTTTGAATGTACTAACAATACTGCATAATACGAAGCACTTCTACTAGCTCTAAAAATAGCAGGTAAGCACGGTATCAAAATTCTTTCTGTTTATGGTGATTCTGAATTGGTTGTATCTTAGATTAGGGATAAGTTTGTTACTAAGAATCATACTCTAAAAAGGTACAAGAATGAAGTTTGAGATTCTATAGAATGTTTTAATGCTTTTTCAATAACTTGGGTAGATAGATCTGAAAATATTCTTGCTAATTTCATGGCTAACCTAGCAGTTAAGCATAACGATATTCCATGTGAAGATATTAAACAGGTAGAGATCAAATCAAGACTAGCAATACTTGATAACATCCATAACTGGAAAATATTTGAGGACGATAGAGACATCATAAAATTCCATGCATGCGAAGAGAGGTATGAAGATCAATCTATTGATTTAAATGCTTATGTTGAAACAATAGATGAAAAGGATACTTTATTTGGAAAAGATGTAATTCAACTTAAAACTAATAAAATTCCTAAAGGCCTTGTTGCATTAGAGAGAATGTTTGATAATAAGGATTCTAATAGTAGGGTTAAAATGGAAAATACTACTATAGAGGAAGTAGAAAGGATGAATTTAGGAAATGAACATACTCCTAAAGAGGTTTTCATTGGTAAAAAACTTACTCCTAAAATTAGAGCTGACATTGTTAGTTTATTAAGAAAGTATAGACATGTATTTGCTTGGTCCTATGACGATCATAAGGCCTATAGAGAGGACTTATTCCAACATGAGATACCCCTAAGACCTGATGCAAAGCCCTTTAGACAAAGGCAAAGACCGATCAATCCAACTTTGGCTCCTAAGATGAAGGAAGAGCTCATCAAGATGAGGAATGCTAGTATCATCAAGCCGATTAGAAACTCTACTTGGGTTTCAAACTTAGTGCCTGTTAGGAAGAAAAATGGAGACATTAGGCTTTGTGTGGATTTCATAAACTTAAACATCGCATCCTTAAAATACAATTATGCATTACCAAATATGGAGGCATTATTATAGAAGGTTACAGGGAATGAATTGTTATCCATGATGGATGGGTTCTCCAGGTACAATCAGGTGAAGGTTAAAGAAGAATAGTACAAAACAATGTTCACTACACCATGGGGTACATATGTTTATGCAAGAATGCCATTTGGACTTACGAACGCCGGAGCTACTTTTCAGAGAGCCATGGATGTGGCCTTTGGGGATTTCATTGATATTATCATGGTAATATATCAGGGCAACATCACAGCTTATTCTAAGAAGGCAGAAGACCATTGCAAGCATTTAGAGAAAATTTTCAAAAGATCCCTCGAATATGGAGTATCCTTAAATCTGAAGAAATGTCATTTTGGGGTAACCAAGGGTAAACTTCTTGGTCACATTGTTTCTAGGGAAGGAGTCTGAATAGATCTAGAAAGGATTGAGGCAATTGATAAGGTTCAGATTCCTAAAAATGTTAAGGGGATTCAATCCTTCTTTGGACAAATCAACTTTGTGAGAAGGTTCGTCTTGAATTTTTCAAAAATTATGAAGCCTATTGCAAAGATGTTAAAGAAGGATGCAATTCTAAATTGGACAAATGAGGCCTTAGAAGCATTTGCCAACATTAAGAAAGCATTCAAAGAAGCTCTAGTTTTGAAAACTCCTGACTTCTCAAAGCCATTTCAGTTGTTCTCTTTCGCTTCTTTCCACACCATTGCAACGGTTCTACTATAGAAAATGATGAAGGATATGAGAAACCAATAACTTTCTTCAGTAAAACTTTACAATCTTTTGAGCTGAACTATGATATACATGAAAAGTAGGCTTATGCATTAGTTAAATCAGTGAAATCATTCAGACCCTATCTGGTTGGAGCTAAAATTGTGGCATATGTACCTAATGCAACAACTAAGGATATATTGAGGCAATCAGAAGTCACAGGTAAAAGATATTGATGGATTAATCAGATTCAAGAATTTGATATTGAAATTCAGATCACTAAGTTAATCAGAGGATAAGGATTGGCTAAACTTATGACAAAGACACATTTAGATGCAGCCCAAGTAAACCAAGTAGATTGGTAAAGTGCAGAAATGAGCATCGAACAGTGTCCATGGTACACAGACATAGTCTACTTCTTAAAACATATGAAGTGTCAAGAAGGTCTAAGTGATAATCAAAAAAGAACTATAAAGTTACAAGCATCAAGGTATGTACTGATTCAAGGAGACCTATATTGGAAAAATAATGATGGTATCCTCCTATTTTGTTTAGACACCTACCAGGCTAAGTCAATTATTAAAGAGTTACATGATGGGGTATGCGGTGGTCACTTTTTGGATAAGACAACAACTCATAAGATATTAAAAGCTGGGTATTATTGGCCCCATGTTTTCAAGGATTGTTATGAATATGTTAAAAAGTGTGAATCTTGTCAGAAGTTCTCCGGGAAACTGAAATACAATGGTGCTTTACCCCTTATCCCTTTACAAACTAAGGAACCTTTCAAAATGTGGGGAATAGACTTTATTGAGGAAATTGCATATGATTTGAGTGGAGGTCACAAGTGGATATTGGTTGCAACAGACTACTTTACGAAGGGTTGAAGCTATACCTGCGAGATAGGCTACAAGCAAGGTGGTCATTAAGTTTTTGACAGACAACATACTTACTAGATTTGGAGTACCTTGCAAGATTCTTTGTGACAATGGCATGTGTTTCAGATCTAAGGAATTTTTAGAATTTTGTGAAAAATATGGCATCAACCTATCATACTCATCCCCGTATCATCCGCAAGGGAATGGTCAAGCAAAATCAAGCAATAAGAATATACTAAAGATTATCAGGAGAATGTTGGGCAATAATGAGAAGGCATGGGATTCAAAGCTAGGTCTAGCTTTGTGGGAAAATAGGGTAACAATGAAAAGAGCAATAGGTTTCGCTCCTTACGAATAGGTTTATGGAAAACAAGAAAGGTTACCATTAAATAATCTCTTGTCAGTTTACAAGTTCATCTAGGAAGAAGAGCTTGAGGATATAAATTTTATTGAAGACAGGTTGAGCCAGTTATCAGAACTAGATGAGATGAGAAGAATAGCACAAGAAAGGAATCTTTATCAACAATGACAGATTAAGACCCTTCATGACAAGAGAGCATCAGACAGGCCTTTCAAAGAAGGTGATTGGGTACTAAAATGGAATGCAAAAGACCAAGATAAAGGAAAACATGGTAAGTTTGAGGCATTATTGTTGGGACCTTACATGGTCGTTTCAAAGGTTGGTGGGATTTCATACTATTTACAGGACAGTGATGAAGTTATTCAGGAGTTCCCAACTCACAGTCAGTATTTGAAGCCATTTTTCTCTTAAAACAAGAAGTATTCTCTAACTTGTACATTATTTTATTTGTTTTATTTGATCCTCGTGATGTTTTTCTCACCATGGTCTGCTTTTCCAGAGATAACTAGACTCTCACTGCATCTAGGCATGAACGCACATCCCCAATAAGAGCCATTGTTGACACCTAAAATTTCAGGTTCTAAATATGCAAAAAACATCAGGGAAGTATGATTTTCAATTTCAGTTTTATATAATTTCCCTATGTTAAAAAATTAAAATGAATAAAAAGGCTTATATGTTTGTCATTATTCTATTTTCATGTATCAAGTTGTTAGTTATTTTATTTCAATTAATTTAATGCATATTCATTTTGAAATAAATAATAATTCTAAAAAATAATAAATCAATAAGGTAATTAAGTGAAAAAGGTAGCGAGAGGGAGTTGAACCCTTGACCTCTCAAGCCAACCTTTTTCCTACCTACCTACCCTCCTACCCTCTAACCAATTAGTCTATTTATTTTCTTTGAGAGGATTTGGAGGATAAACTAATTTATTTATATTTTCATGTGTAGGTGAAAAACCCACACAATTTCTTACATAGGGAGTAATTATTCCCTTAATTTCTTTTCAATTAAATAATGACATAATATTTTCCTATGTATTATTCATTTTCTCGATTTTAGGAAAAAAGAATGGGGAGAGGGTGTTGAGCACTCGACCTCTCAACCCATCCTTTCTTCCTAACCTAACTACCCAACTCTACCCTTACCAATTGACCTATGTTATTCCTTGAGAATGTAGGTACAAATAAAATATTATTTTATTTCCTTTTAATAATTTAGAAATAAATTATTAGGAGAATAAATATATTGTTTTACAATGTGTGTGTCATAGAAATTTTGTATTTCACGAAATTATTATTTTTCTAATGTGAGTGCCTTTTTAAATTTAATTTATAATTTGTCCTAAAAATCCTAAAGTGGAATAGCATATCAAAATAAATTATGTTGAGGATTATTATGTTTTTAAGTTTTGAAGTTTTTTAATTGATATTAATCTTTTAAATCTTCAATTACCTAATTGTAACTTTTCATTTTACCCTATATATTTTAAATTTTAAAAAATTAATCTTCTAGGGTAAAATGGGCATAAAAGATTATGTATTACCATTATGTGACTTAATTTTATCTTTTTCATTTTTGGAAATGTTAATTGGGTGATGAAAAGGTTTTTTATTTTTATCACATTAACATTTTAGGGTTTTTATTATGGAAGTGAAATTATTTTAGATTCCTAAACTATATGTGTTTTGATAATATGGTTATTTTATACATTAGCAATATTTGTAATATTAGGGTTAATATTCTTGCAACAAAACTAATACTTGCCCTCAGTATATTATTTTGAAATATTAAAGATACTAAGGTGAATGCTCCTTTTTTAGGGCAAGTTGTAAAACTTTCATACCCTAATGCTTAGGAATTTTCCTATATTAAATTTATATTATTTTACTTTTGTGAATGTTTTTATTTTAAAATGAATACATTATGGTTAATGTGTTAAGTTTTTAAATTTTAACATAAGAAATTATTTTCTTTTTATCGATGTTATCTCATAAATTACATTTCTTATGTTTTGATAAATGAGGAGAATACCTATGATTAATTATTTAAATTCATTGGTATTTTTATTTTATTTATCAAATATGTTTGTATAAATTATATCATAATTAAGTTTTATTTTTGATATATTATTAATTAATAAATAAATAATAGTGGTCTTTATGAAAGCCTAATACATTATGAATATAATGATTTTAATTTTAGGTTTTATTAAAGGACTATCTAATGTTGGGTGTTTTTGTGCAGGAATTAAACGTTGGATTATTATGCACAAACACCTAAGATCATAACAAATCAAATTTGTTGTACAGGAAATGTTTCCCTAAAAAAACCATTATCATGGTTTAACATGTAATTTATAGGGTTAGTTGTTGGGATCAAGTCTTGTGAAAGGGCATGTCTTTTCACAGAGAACCATTGAATATTATATTTATATTCAAACATTTGTAATCAATTATGATCATGACACAATTGGGAAAATCTCCTGAACTACGGATTTGGGTATAATTTTCAAGTGCAAATGTCAAATAAGTTGTTTATGCTTTTTGAGGTTATATAGTTGTTATTTTTTATTAGTTTTTCAAATGCTCTATATACCAGAGTGTTCTACTGTATTGTTTTCCTTGATTTTTTATGATTCATAGTTAATTTGTACTATTCGAATAACAATTGCATGGTCTGTGAACCTGTTGTTGTTCCTTTTGGCCTCTTAATTTGGGTTAAAATTGATAGGACTAATTGTATGAATTGTTTTGAATTATGATTCAACGGAAGCCTGTAGGATGATGGTCTCTCTTTACAGGAGTGAGTTGTCTCTGACTATACGTATGATTGAAATTAATTGACTCTATTCCCAATTTTGCATCAGGCACTGATCTCATTTCATTTGTAATTGTTATTTGGTTCTTTCCGCAGTTTACATATTATATCTGTTATCTTCTTTATAAAGCATTCAATTAGGTTTTAGGGATAGTTTTAGGCTTTAGTTTAAATTTCATGATATCTAGCTATTAGGAGATTAGGTTATTTTCCTCCAAGGATCATTAACCCCTTTGGAAGGAATTTATTTTGTATGTGCATGTGTTTGTGCAGTTCAAAAGAACTTGTGGATTTAGGCCTACTAGCCTTGGCTCAATCGAGTCAGAATTGCATAGGCACTTGTTCGTGCCTATCAATTGGCCTCAAAATGGTCCAGCATTTTTGAGCACCAATAGTTCTAATACAAACTAGGCCTCA
Source organism: Chamaecyparis obtusa (assembly GCA_027943335.1). Classification (NCBI taxonomy): domain Eukaryota; kingdom Viridiplantae; phylum Streptophyta; class Pinopsida; order Cupressales; family Cupressaceae; genus Chamaecyparis; species Chamaecyparis obtusa. Next base: position 2,270,732 of record BSBK01001551.1, on the reverse strand, counting down.
TCAATCTATGTAAATACTACTCTTGCTCCTACTGTTGTGGTCCCCTTTGGATGTGTTGACCCTCCTCAATCTATTGCTCCTTCTCTACTCCAATCTTTAGCTGACAATGTACAACTTTTCAATACTTTGCACCTTGTGCTGACAATTTTTCAAAGAGCTTCATTAGTTTCTCCTCCTTGTGGTGGGAGTCCTAATGATAGAATCACCTAGATAGTTGTTTGATGGCATAGGAAAAATCATTATTTAACCTTACATTCTTCTTCCCATGTTGTGGGTGAGTTGTCTTCCCACTCTTGAGGTGGGATAATAGCCTCTTTGATAGTATACTGTTTATTTTTTATAATTGCCAACACCTTCACAGTTAGTGTGTTGTTGATCTCTTTTGATGCCTTTGGATTATGGTTGTGTAAGGTCTAACACCCTTGTTATGCTACTAAATAAAAAATACACACTATATGCATGAAATTTCCACGGTCTATGATAGATTTAAACTAATGACTTTTAGATTTTACTGTGTGTAATTTTTTTTCTCCAACATTTAAAATTATGCTCCATAATCCATCATCACTATTCTCTTTTCTATTTCTCTTCTTGATGATGGATCATGGAGTGAGATCCAAAACGTTGATAAAAATTTCACACACATTCAAATATAGAAATCATCATTATAAACACACTGTAATTAATTTAGTTATAAGCAAGAGAATAAAATATTAAAAAAAAAAGATAAGTTGGAAAATAAATATCTATAAAATACATTTCATAAAAGTTCAATTTGTAGTTTAAAAATATTGTGCACTTTTTATTTATGCAATTCATTGTACACTTGAGGCCCAACTTCTGAGATTGACTATAATATCACATTTAACAACCTAATCCATAAATTAAAAAATATATATTTTAGAAGTATAGGAGAGATTCATCATTTCAAACATTCTAGAGGATACTGAGGGTTTCTTTCAACAAACAAAATGGGAGGAGGATTCAGCCATAGTATGGGGAGAATTGTTTTTTCAAACATCAATCAAATAAAGGGAACCCTAACCTCATCCCCATCTTTCCAAAAAAAATGGCAAGAAGGTTGTTCAACCCCCCTCTAAAAAAAAACATCTAGACGCGGGAATATTAGGACACTTAAAAAAAAAAGACAAAGGATTCAAAAAGGGGACAATAGTTTATTGTTTTAAAAAATTGATTGGGGAAACTTAAGGAATTGCAACATCAACCCATGATTTAACCTTCAATGGAAGATAAGGGATCCAAACACGAGGAATAAATAGTCAGAACTAGAAGATCAATATCTTAATGAAGCACAACAGCCTTCAGGAAGATCTGACAAATAAGCATTAGATACAAATCTCCCACCTACTCAAGATAGTCTATTGCAAGCCCCCACTTGCTTAGATTTGGTCATCACCCTTTCAGAGGAATCCTTAGAAGCAAGAAGGCGAATCTACCTGCATCAAGCCATAATCTGTAAGTTCTAGGAAACCAACCTATCTTTTTTAGAATTTAAAATTTGGGCATTTCATCATTGGACAAATATATCTAGGATTGAATTCATAGATAAAGATCGTGGGTTTTTCTTAGTCACTTTCAATATTAAGGAAAGCAGAGAAAACATCTACAAGAACAAGGGTTGGTTCTACAATAACAAAGGGTTGCATATGACTTAGTAGAACCCCAACTTTGACAGCAAAAACCACACAATCAAATTCACTCCAATGTGGGTTTCTCAAAAAAATCTTCCAATAGAGTATAGAGAGGCAACTACTCTAGAAATATTTGGAAATAAGGTGGGGATTTACTTAATCCATATCATTCAAGAAAGTGAAGCATCTGTAAAACTTTGTCTTCTCATGAGGACATAAAATAATTACCTAGTTCAATTAAATAATCTCCAAATTTGGGACTTGGGTTCAAAGGATATCATATGACCATCTATCATTTACAAGTGAAACTTATCAGAAGAATGTATTGGGGTAAAACAAGAGAAACAAAGACCTGGATACAGAATGGGCCCCCTATTACTCCAAAAGGAGAGTCCAAACAAAGGAGGGAGAGTTGGAGCCTCAAAGTAAACAATGGGAGCTCGATATCCTATTCCCAGAAATAGTTTTCACAATAGAACCAAGGACTTCGAGAATAAAGCAAAAGGAAGACAAGTTCACACATAAATTCAATTTATTGCTTTGGGTGCTAACTAGAGACTAGCTTAAAACTATCAGGAAAATCATAAAGCACTATTAATTACACTCTTGAATCACCCACTTTGCATCCACACTAAGAGGTTTCTAGGGGATGACACTAGGGAAGCTCAAGACATCATATCAAAGGAGATAGTGAGGAATTTCACAGTACAACCTCATCCTTTCAAGTCTTCATTAATCAAGGGAATAAAGTCAGTAAAGAGGACATATTTTTAGGAACTATTTAATAGGATAAGACTCATCTCAAGTTCAGAGGACCTGCCAAGGGATTTTATTAGTCCACTTCATGTAGTCCCTCTTCAAAGTCCCAATAATAGGGGTAATGCATTTTCAACACAAAAACACCCCTTAAGATTCAACCACCGATAAGTAGAAAGTCTCTTACTCCAATGACTGAGAATCCTAAGTACAAACCTGTGTCACACTTTTATAAAGGAAAAGGTCAACAACATGCAAATTGTTCAGCTTTAACAACATAAAAGTGGCATTTGTGTTTAAAATTTGAACATGATGTAAATTGATGAAATGTGTAAAACTAGATGAAGTTTATGCCTATAATTTTTTTTTAAAAAAATTGAACAAGAATTGACATAGTTTTTTAATTTTTGAAGTCCATTTTTTAATTGTTGAAAAATGTTGAAAATATGGGGTCTAGTTCCCACCAAACAAGTATATGCAAATAATCTTTTCTTCATTTGATTTCAAAATATGTTATAGATGACATGTATAGCTAGAGTAAAAAGAAGAAAGATCAGTTTCCAATGTATATTTGGTCTGTTATAATTACTCAAAGTCGAACTTATCCAAAATCGATAGTTTTCATCTTTTGTCAAATTTCCCCTATCAAATCTACACCATTTAGAAAAAAAATTACATATTCTTGAAGATAACTCTCTCCTCTAGTGTTAAATATAAATTTTAAATTTGTTTGATATGATTTAATATTTTTTTTCTTTATTTGAAGTAGCATCTTCTCGAATGTTAAAACCTTGATAAAAATTTCACACACGTTCAAATATAGAAATCATCAATATAAACACACTATGCAATTAATTTAGTTATAAGCAAGAGAATTAAATATAACAAAAAAGATAAGTTAGAAAATAAATATTTATAAAATAAGTTTCATAAAAGTTCAATTTGTAGTTTAAAAATATTGTGCACTTTTTATTTATGCAATTCATTGTACACTTGAGGCCCAACTTCTGAGATTGACTATAATATAACATTTAACAACCCAATCCATAAATTTTAAAAAAAAATTTAGAAGTATAGGAGAGATTCATCGTTTCAGACATTCCAGAGGATATTGAGGGCTTCTTTCAACAAACAAAATGGAAGGAGGATTCGACCACAGTATGGGGAGCAAAAAATTTTCAAACATCAATCGAATAAAGGGAACCCTAACCTCATCCCCATCTTTCCAACAATGATGGCAGGAAGGTCGTTCAACCCCCCTCTACCAAAAAAATTCTAGACGTAGGAATATTAGCACACTTACAAAAAAAAGACAAAGGATTCAAAAAGGGGACAATAGTTTATTGTTTAAAAAAATTGATTGGGGAAACTTAAGGAATCGCAAAATCAACCCACGAGTTAACCTTGAATGGTAGATAAGGGATCCAAATGCGGGGAAGAAATAGTCAGAACTAGAAGATCAATATCTGAATGAAGCACAACAGCCTTCGGGAAGATCTGACAGAGTTGAAGCATTAGATACAAATCTCCCACCTACTCAAGATAGTTTGTTGCAAGCCCCCACTTGCTTAGATCTAGCCATCACCCTTTCAGAGGAATCCTTAGAAGCAAGAAGGCGAGTCTACTTGCATCAAGCCATGATCTGTAAGTTCTGGGAAACCAACCTATCTTTTCTAGAATTTAAAATTTGGGCATTTCATCATTAGACAAATATATCTAGGATTGAATCCATAGATAAAGATCGTGGGTTTTTCTTAGTCACTTTTAATATGAAGGAAAGCAGAGAAAAAATCTACAAGAACAAGGGTTGGTTCTACAATAACAAAGGGTTGCATATGACCTAGTAGAACCCCAACTTTGACAGCAAAAACCACACAATCAAATTCATTCCAATGTGGGTTTCTCTAAAAAAATTTCCAATAGAGTTTAGGGAGGCAACTACTCTAGAAATATTTGGAAATAAGGTGGGGATTTACTTAAGCCATATCATTCAAGAAAGTGAAGCATCTGTAAAACTTTGTCTTCTCATGAGGACATAAAATGAATTACCTAGTTCAATTAAACAATCTCCAGATTTGGGACTTGGGTTCAAAGGATATCATATGACCATCTATCATTTACAAGTGAAACTTATCAAGAGAGCACATTAGGGTAAAACAAGATAAAAAAAGACTTGGATACAGAATGGGGCCCCTATTACTCCAAAAGGAGAGTCCAAACAAAGGTGGGAGAGTTGCAGCCTCAAAGTAAACAATGGGAGCCCGATATCCTATTCCCAGAAATAGTTTTTACAGCAGAACCAAGGACTTTGAGAATAAAGAAAAAGGAAGACAATTTCACACATAAAGTCAATTTATTTCTTTGGGTGCTAACTAGAGACTAGCTCAAAACTATCAGGAAAATCATAAAGCACTATTAATTACACTCTTGAATCACCCACTTTGCATCCACATTGAGAGGCTTCTAGGGGACGACACTAGGGAAGCTCAAGACATCATATCGAAGGAGATAGTGAGGACTTTCATAGTACAGCCTCATCCTTTCAAGTCTTCATTAATCAAGGGAATAAAGTCAGTAAAGAGGAGGGATTTTTGGGAACTATTTAATAGGATAAGACTCATCTCAAGATCAAAGGACTTGCCAAGGGATTTTATCAGTCCACTTCACGTAGTCCCTCTTCAAAGTCCCAATAATAGGGGTAATGCATTTTCAACACAAAAACACCCCTTAAGATTCAACCACCGACAAGTTGAAAGGCTCTTACTCCAATGACTGAGAATCCTAAGTACAAACCCGTGTCACACTTTTATAAAGGAAAAGGTCAACAACGTGCAAATTGTTCAACTTTAACAACATAAAAGTGGCATTTGTGTTTAGAATTTGAACATGATGTAAACTGATGAAATGTGTAAAACTAGATGAAGTTTATGCCTATAATTTTTTTTAAAAATTGAACAAGAATTGACATAGTTTTTAAATTTTTGAAGTCCATTTTTTAATTGTTGAAAAATGTTGAAAATCGGGGGTCTAGTTCCCACCAAACAAGTATATGCAAATAATCTTTTCTTCATCTGATTTCAAAATATGTTATAGATGACATGTATAGCTAGTGTAAAAAAGAAGAAAGATTGGTTTCCAATGTATATTTTATCTATTATAACTACTCAAAGTCAAACTTATCCAAAATCGACAGTTTTCATCTCCCGTCAAATTTCCCCTATCAAAGCTACACCATTCAGAAAAAAAAATTTACATATTCTTGAAGATATCTCTCCTCTAGTGTTAAATATAAATTTTAAATTTTTTTGATATGATTTAATATTTTTTTCTTTATTTGAAGCGGCATCTTCTCGAATGTTAAAATACCTACTTGCAATATTTTGAAATTATAATATATTAGATCTAATCAAAATACTATAAAATTTATATGACAATAATCTTGACTCTAAGCTCTACAAAAAGATATTTTAATATTTTAAAAAATATATCATTAAAAAGAGTAGGAGTTATTGAAACACCACTTTTTCTGAAATAATTTTATTTATTTTCTAATTGGACCCAAATTGGTATAAACATGCATTTAATAGACATTTCCAATTGGAAAAGTTGAACCACTTATCTACTTTAGCTAGAATGAATCTAGCTAGACCAAATGCTTGACGAATATTAATTTTTAGTTAGAATACTCAAATTCGGTTGTGCTGATAAGTTAGCCTAAAACATGACACAGACATTGTAGACCATATTTTAGCAGAGGATTCAAGGATGTTGTGCTCCTATGGACTAACATTGAATTCAACTCCAGAATAAAAAAAAGGGATAATGGGAATTCATTGGAAACAAGTAATAAGTACCACATGGTTTTGGAGGAGATTGTGAGGAGTCCTCTCACATCTACAGAAAAATTGGAAAGCCAACAGTCAGCAACTCCCATACACACAAACACATATGAACCATATTTAAGAGACCTAGAGGACATAAGGGAACCAGACCTTGGGGAGGATAAAGACATATTGCAAATCAAATTGAGTGACATACTAAAGACAGTACAAAATAGGAAAGGTGACTGGACCAAATGGATGAGAGTGGGGAAAGGGATAAGCATGGAGTAATCTTCCAGTCTTCACAATCCTTTGGCAGCATCAATAATAGTTGTAGGAAGTCAGAAAGGCTATTATAGAAAGGGAGGGAAGGAGAATCTCAATCGGTTCCCTCCAAAAGAAATAACTTAAAAAAGATAAAAGAGTTAAGAGGAGTAAGTTCAAAAAATAAAGGATCCTTGGATGATAAAATCAAAGGAGGACTCATACCTCTCAAAAAAAGCACAAAGAAGAAGAAGCAGGAGACTACAAAGGAGAATCACACATAGAAAGTATCAGAGGGAGAGGATTTAGGAGAAAATAATCAAAGTCCATCTATTCTGACTAAGCTACTGGAAGTCTATGATCTCTTTGGTTTATCTCAATAGCCTTCAACATCCAAATAATATAGCCGCACTCTACAAAATTCCCCCATTAGTGACTTTTGTAGAAAGACTTTTAGATTCAGACCTTTCAGAGGATGAAGAAAGATTGGAGGATATATAAATATTATTCTTCTCAGACCTACAAGATCAAGTTATTAATACTCCAAATCACAAGGTAAAGGGCCTAGAAAAAAACCTTTATCTCCCATACAATAACAAGATACTAACATCAATCTTGGATCAGATCCTAACTTTAGTCTAGGTCTTAAAAAAAAAAACCCTGTCAAAACCTCTATAGACTATGGGGCAAAAAATATTCAAAATAAAGGATGAAAATCTTTAGCATCACAGAAAATTAAAATGGGGGATGATTCATACCAGATAAAAACCATACCTTATTTACATGTAGGGTTGTAATGAAGCTCATCTCTTGGAATGTTAGGGGACTAAATGCCCCTAACAAACAACATTTAGTAAAATGTTGTATCTTCTCTTTTAAGGAAGATATAGTAATGATACATGCCACAAAAATGAACAAAGATCAGATGCACAAATTTATGAAGGGAATTGGGGGTGGTCAGTGGAATATGAAGAGGTTAATGGCTCCTCAAGAGGAATAGTTGTAGTATGGAACCCACAAATATTGGTCTTTTACAAACTAGGGGGAAGACCCAATTGGATGGAAGGCGAAATAAAGAGTCTAAATTCCATATTAAAATTCCATATCCTAAATATCTATGGTCCAATTCTAAGAAAACAAAAGTAGGAGCTATGGGAGGAAATCAGTATCAGATTTAGAGCTTGGCCAAACAAGGACATCATTATTGGGGGGATTTCAATACAATTTTTCACGTCTCAAATAAGAAGGGGGGAACTTAGAGGGAATCAAAATAAAAAATTATGTTCAAACATTGGGTTTCCAAATAAAATTTTCTCGAGATTGAAATGGAGAATTTGGAGCTTCACCTGGAATAACAAGAGAATGGGCTTCTACAACATCTCAGAGAAATTAGATAGTTTTTTTACAAAGGAGACCTGACAAAATTCCCTTTTGATTGCAAAGCTTTAATCTCTCCTATGTTGGGATTAGATCACTTTCCAATTCAATTAGAAATATTGGGGGAGGACAAACCATTGCTCAGTCCATTCAAATTTGAAAATGTGTTGATGAAAGATAAGGACTTTGACAATTTGATAGATCAGTGGTGGAAAGAGATCATGATAGAGGGATCCAAACTCTTTTGTTTTATGTCTAAACTGAAAAATATAAAACATAAGCTCACAGAGTGGAATCAAGAGCATTTCAAAAATATCTTTACCACAGAAAATGAATTAAAACAAAGCATCAAAGACCTCAGTGAGATTTTAATATTACAAGGGATGAATGGGGAGCTTTTAAAAAGGAAAAGGAACTTTTCAAAGATAATGAGGATATATTAGCTAAAGAGGATACATATTGGAGACAAAAATCAAGGAAAATTTGGTTGGATGAAGGGGACAAGAACACTAAATATTTTCATAACAATGCTAAAGAAAGAAGAAGCATAAATATAATTTGCAAAATAAAAACCACAAGGGATCACATTGTTGAATATCACAAGGATATCCAAGAATAAATTGTGAACTACCATACAAATCTTCTCAACAACTTTTAAGGCTCACATCTCACCTCTCAAAGGGTGATGTTGGATGATATCCCCATATGGGTCACTCTAGAGGATAATCATATGCTAATGGAAATTTTTTTAAATGAATAAGTGCATAAGGCACTTAGTCAAATGCCCCCTGATAAAGCTTCAGGCCCAGACGATTTTCCACCAAGTTTTTTCCAAAAATGTTGGGCTACTTTGGGTAGAGAATTGGCAGAGGCATTATAAGGTGTTAGATCCTCAGGTATATTCCTAAGAGATATCTACAACACATTTATTACTCTCATCCCAAAGAAGGAGAATGCCATTAGTCTAGATGAATTCAGATCTATATCATTATGTAATACCATTTATAAACTCATGTCTAAAACATTGGTTAATAGGCTAAAAAAGATCCTAGACAAAATTATAGGTGAAGAGTATACATCCTCTGTCCTAGGAAGATCAATATTTAATGGAGTAATCATAGCCCAAGAGGCTATTCACTCAATTCAAAAAAACACACGGCCTAGCATGCTTATAAAACTAGACATCAAAAAGGCATATGATAAGGTGGACTGGAGATTTCTAACTAAATGTATTGAACAATTCATCTTCTCTAGATCATGGAGAAATATGATGTTTTACTGCATATCAACACCTATGTTCTCTATCTTGATTAATGGATCACTGCACAGATACTTTGAAATCTCTAGAGGCATAAGGCAAGGTGACCCATTATCCCCTTTCCTCTTTATCATTATGGCATAATCTCTTGGTAGGAAGTTGAATAGTCTATAGAATCAAGGCATGCTAAAATTATTAGAGATCACTTCCTCAGTAAGACCGATTACTCATCAATAATTTCTTGATGACACAATGTTGTTTGGGAAAGCCACCATCAAAGAAGATGGACAGTTGAAAAGGTTACTCTAAAACTATGCAAAGGCCTCCAGACAAACCACAAATAAAGAAAAAACATAGATCTTCTTTTTCTTTGTTAAAAAAATAATCTAGCAACAAACTCTTAATGTCCTAGGTTTTAAAGAAGGTAAGCTTCCCTGCTCATGCTTAGGAATCCCAGTAGAGAAATCCTCAAAATCTACAGTAGCATGGAAACCTTTTGGAGAGAAAATAGATAGAAAGATGGATTCTTGGAAATCCAAATATCTTACATGGGTAGGAAGAATAATTTTGATAAAAGCTATCCTAGCAGCAATACCAATTTATCTTATGTCATGTACAACACTACTAGCTAGCAGTTACATGGATATAGTGAAAAAATTGAGGAAAGTCTTCTAGAAAGGCATGAAAATCAAAAATAAATTTTCTCTAGTGGTGTGGGATAAAATATGAAATCCATTGGAATATGGGGGGACATGTATCAAAAACCAACTCCATCAGAATCAGGCTTTAGGAGACAAATTATTTTGGCAAGATCATCATGAAAGACGCCTCAAATGGGTAAGGATTTTAAGAGGGAAATATATTTCTAACCTTAATTAGGAGGAGGCCCTAAGAGTAACAGCATTCCCAAGAGGTTCACAAATATAAAACTTTATATCCAAATCTAGCAATATAATATTAGACCACATAACATGGAACAAAAATGATGACAATAGAGCCTTATTTTGGGATCAATCATGGGGAGGTTACCTCATCATTATCCTTTTGATGAATGTAGAAAGAGTAAAGGATATATATGCTCTATAATTTGGGGAATTCATGTTAAAGATTGCATCACAACCCCAAAGCCCAATCCAGAGGGTAAATGGCAGTGGAAACAGTTTGAGGAACTTGCTCTACCGTAGGGGGATATTGAAGTTCTGAAATCAATCCTAATAGATACATTCTTTATACTTAAGCCACGTAGAGATGAAATTATATGGAATAGGTCTAAATTAGGTCAATATAACATGAAGGAAGTGTACAAGATGACCTTAAAACAACACAACCAGGTTGAGGCCTCCAGAGGTAATCTCGTCCACTAGAGATTAGGTTTTGTCATTCACTCAATTAAAGGAGAGATCTTAGCAAGAATGGCCCTACCCTTGGGGGAGGACACAAATAATATGGCTGAATTTAAAGCATTATTATTAGGAATATCTCTATGTTTAGAATTAAACTTGGCAAGGATAGAAATTGAAGAGGATTCAATGCTAGTGGTGAATGTAATTAGAACTAAAATAACTCCAAATTGGAGACTACATTCAATACTTGAAGTAATATTATCCTTGATAAGCAAGTTTGAGCAATTGACGATTAACCATATATAAAGAGAAGGTAACAATGCAGCTGATGGATTGGCCAAATAGGGAGTAGATGGCATTTATATTAAGAAAATAATGTCAGAACAATCATAGGTAGCAGATAACCAATGAAGTGATGAAGAAGGATACAAATCATTGTTCTCATTATTCTCTCACCAAGAAAAAGACAAGGAGTGGAAATTTAAAATCAAATACAAAGGCAAGACTACCTGCAAGAAGGATGAGGGATAATCCCAAGGGGACTTCATACCCAAACGCATCACCAAACTTAAATTCACAGATTCCTATAATTCAGTTAAACAAGCTAAGTTTAGTGATGCAAGTTAGTGAAAGGAGGAACTTAGCTTCTAGGAAACTTGCCAAGGATGAGTTCACAACTAACAAAAGACATCATTTAATCTAAATAATTCAATGGTTAAAGTTTAGATGGGATGCCTCCCTAGAAAACTAGTAGTGTAGGGCTTCTACCTTTTCAAAAGTTTCATAAAAGTTCAATGAGTTAGAAAAGAAATATAGATAAAAATAAGTTTCATAAAAGTTCAATTTTTAGTTTAAAAAAATTGTGCACTTTTTATTTATGCAAGTAATAGTACACTTGATGCCTATTATGCACTTTTTATTTATGCAAGTTATAGTACGCTTGAGGCCTAGCTTTTGAACTTGAGTATAATATCTCATTTAACAACCCAATCCATAAACCCAAAAAATATCACAATTCTTCTTTTGTTAAAATTTTATTATCGTATTAATGGTTGACTGGATGCTTATAATTCCACAACATGTAATCCGAGCTCCTTTCTCCTCTAGGCTCACTTGTTCAAATGGAACATTTCATAAAAATGATTCTATGAACCATGCATCCATCCTTCATGAAATGAGTAACACAATGGTCATACAAACCAAATAAGGACATGAATAAAAAAATATATGCTATGGCTAGAAGCTTTGACTCAAGAAGATGATATCAATTCTTGAATCATCTATATAAAAATAGTAGGAAGCTTAAAAAATGGCTAAAGAGTTTTCTCAAGTTCAAAATTATCAAAGACATTAAATTTTCATATTCTATAATGATATGCTTGTAGGATTTTAAACTAACTATGTGCATCCTTTTGAATCAACATTTTGGATAATGCTTCAGGATTCGTCATTTTTTCTTCTCTTGCTAACTATTCGAATAATAGATCATAGAATATGATCTAAAACATTGATTTAAAAATATACACAAAGTTAATCCATAAGGTTACAAGCATATCTAAAAATATTGTGTACCCTTCCTCAAATTTTGGACAACCATCCAAGTACAAGATTGCCAAAGACTAAGAAAATGCTAAAGAACTTTTTACCATTCCTCAAGTTTCGAGCATCCTTCCATGACAAGTCCAATGCTCCATGGGGATTATTCTAAGCATGATAAATCTCCTCTTATTACCAACGTAAATATTCACACAAGTAACTCGATGCCCACAAAATCAAATACTAAATACACAAAGACTACAACTAAACCATCCAATTTTATTAATTCACACTCCACAATATACAACTGCAACTAATTAATTATTGAGTTTGGCCTCTCTCTCTTCTTATTATCTCTCCAAACCGGCTGATATCCTCATTTTCCCATTTGCATTCTCTCACAATGTCTTAGCTATTTTTCAACACTTTGTGACTTAACTAATTTATTCAGCAATCTTTTTAATTTATCTTCATCGATTAATTTCTCTTAATGTCTCTTCATCTTCTTTGGTCAATACAAATTCATCTTACCATCACTTGGTTTCCCTACCATTTTGTCTCTTTGAGGCCTTCCTTTCAGATCGGCTAAAGGAAGTTGAATGGGTTTTCTTCCCACCTATCAATTTGCATTGGTTCGTACTATGTGTAGGCTACGTGGATGCTGATAAAGCTTGTGAAATTTGATTTTACACCTGCCAAAAGTATTTTATTGAAATCTTCTAAGCCTGGCAATAATTCCATTTTACATAACTTGTTTGGAATTGGTTGTATAGCAGGGATAACTTTAAGAAATTTCCTCATGGGAAAAGGTGTAAAATCCTGGCGAATCCTACATTATTTTGGGAAGAAAATTTTCATACTGATGGCAAAAAAATTTCAAAGTAGGGGAAAAAATTAGTTTGTATTGGTGATTATTTTCATACGATAGGAAAATTACATAAAATCTAGGTGATTAATTCATTAATGTGGGGGAAAATATATAATGTATGAGGTGATTTTATTTTATTTTTGAAGGAAAATATATATAATGCATGAAGCCAAGTTTTTTCTTTTGAAGGAAAATATATATAATGTATGATGCGAATGTTTTTCTAGCAAATGAAAAAAATTAATTGTATTGGCGAACGTCGAATATTATCTATTAATAACCATTTTTCAATAGTTGTCAGTTGTCATGTGGGCCAATGCCAAATGGAAATTAATCACTGATCAGAGACATCACTCTACATGATGTTATTGATAAGAGCGACCACTGCAATGTGCACCTAACATCCATCTATCATTCAATGATTATAGATCAATGGTTTAAGTTTTATTTCAGGGTGAAAGTCTTGAAGGAAACCTCAATCTTTTGCAAGTATCCAGAATGGTGACACCTATCCCTTCACCCACTTCACTCACTTGTAATCGACAGTAAATAAATGTCGTTTCACTGTTAGTGACATTCTCTATCTTTGATCTACTCTACACGCACGAATTCCAATTTGGTACTGACGATATTATTAATATACCAATTTCACACAATAGTGCATTTATAGGGTTAGAGAAGGAATTGTGAGGTAGCTGAGGCTATTTATAGAGAGTCTAGCTTCTTTCTTCCTCAATTTGTCTTTGGTAGGTTAATTGTTTTAGTTGCCTCTGGTTTAGGTCATTAGTCTGTAGATAATTTAATTTTTAGGTTTCTAAAGATTTAGATAGACACTCCTATTAGGCTTAGATGCACATCTGAGGAGGCCCAAAAGGCCTTTTTGGGATCCTTCTCAAATGAAACCCTGTATTCAATTTATAGGGAGGGTACGCCTTTCATAACTGAGGTTATTAAAATGGTGATAGGCAAAGAGTTTCTACAAAATGAAGACAAGTCCTGAGTGAACATGGACATTACATCTTAATTTTCAGCATCTCTTCTTGACCTCAGAGGAGAAAAGGTGGACATGTTGATGTTGTTGAGGAAGGTTCTAAAAATATAATATGTGGGGGAAAATGTTGATTTTGTCGTATTTGCAAAAATAGGGGTGGGGATCCCTTGGGCAAGTGAAATACCCAAGCTTCTCCTCCCAGGTTAGAATGTGGTCATTCAACTTTTTTGTTGGGCTTGAATGTTGGGCAATTGGAGCACCATAGAAAATGGGCGCTGATTGCTAGAGATTTTTTTCGTAAGTGGTTTTTTCTTGACGAAGTAGAAGCGGGGCATTGTAAATGGCTTGATAAATTCTCACAGTTAATCCTCTCTAGAGAATTTGACTTAGATGGAGAGGAAAATCACTAGTGTTAGTTGTTACTCATGGTTTGTAACCTCACTTTTTAAAGATACAATCATACCACATTTTTTGGTTCTTTTTTATACAATCATACCACTGCCAATGACCTAGTAGGTTTTTCTTTTTACTCTACAATGTAATTTAATGAAAAAAATTAATAAATATTTTGCAAGTTCATTTTGATTTGTGTTTTATGGGTACAAAAAATGATTCTTAGACTTCTTTGTGATTGCAATATTTTAATTAGTTTCTTTATTTGATTATTAGACATTTAAGTATGTTTCAATAGAAATAAGGAAGCGGTGGTATATCAATTTTTAAATCTAAATATAAGACATCAATGTTGAGGGACCTACAACAATTGCCAACGGATACCTATTACCGTCTAGTCATCCATTGGATTAGTAGATCAACGATGTATGTTGTATTCCGGGTGAAATGTGGGCATGATACACATGTTTTCCAAACTTCATCTGAAAATGAAACACGCCATTTATAAACATTTAATTAATTATAATTAACTCTATTTTGGGGAGAGGTTGCAAATAATTAAAGTCTTAAAAACATTTTGGAATAGCGACATGTGTGATGGACAATAAATGATAAACATTTAATTAAGACTTTAAGTATAGTTAAAATCTAAATTTGGTGAAACATTTAATTAAGCATAATAAATATTTTGTTAAGTGTAGAAAGCTATTAAGCTGAAAGCTCTATTTCGAGAAGTAGTTGTAAAGGATTAAAAAGTATTCAAAGACATTCTGGAAAAGTGACACATGTCATGTGTGACGCGTCATTTGTTAGTCTTCAAAAAGATGATACAAATAGTAATTAATGATAATTTATAAACTTCTAACACAACTGTACAAATTGTGCCCTTTCGGACTCGAAGCTTTTGAGGGTTTTGAAACTAAGGTTTTTAATTGTAACACATATTGGAAATAAGAATGAACTCAAAATTGTGGATAGATAGAGTTGATACCTTAGGTGAATTCAGAATAATATTATAACATAGTGCACTTCAAAAATTAATCAATGATCACTTACCTTTGCGTCAATTATAGTCGCTAATGCACTCAGCAGTCTAAAACTTCACTATCGATCAAAATTGTGAGACTAGAACCAACCAAACCAAATTGTATAAAATAACATCGGTCTATGAATGTATATATACCAATCCTTTTTGGTGAATTTAGTGAGAAGATTATATAGTATACAAATATTTGGTGAAGCTCATGTAATAATAACACACCTTATGAAATTTTTGAGGTGATTATGGATCATCTAATAATTTTCTATGATTAATAGAGTTGGAAAAATTGGAAATGGTTTGAGACAGATGTTTGCAAAATGTCAAGTGAATTTGGGGCCTCCTCTAAATATATATTTATAAGACCATTGGCAAATTTAGGTCGTCGATTAAGACAAGCTTTGGAAATTGTAGGTGAAAATTTTCAATTTACCATGTCCAAAAATTATATTCTATTGGTGATATCATGAAAGAAAGCGAGAAAATTACATAAACCGATGGGCGATGGACCTAGGCAATCGACCCAATATTTATAAAGTTCAGGCAATCCGGCCAGCCTGATATACACATTTTATTTTCCAAATCTCGGGTCGCCGACGTGAGACATTTTCCAATTGGCGAATATTCACCACTAAAATTATCCCTATTGTATAGCTTCTATTTGCATATGTTTGAATATCTCCTAAAGTTTGTTTTTTAACAAACTTATTTTGTGCATATATGAGCCTTGTCTATGCTTTCACATTTTGCATTCATATCTGCTAGGGCAATTGCATCATATGAATTCTCGTTTGTTTATTTTCTTGTCTCATGATTTCAAGAGTTGTCTTCAACACTCTAATATTTTAACTAACAATATGGTGAACTTATGCAAACAACTAGAGATACCAAACAAAATCAAGACAAATTTAAATTGAAGAAAAAAATGAAAAATATTTTTGATTCATGACAATCCAAATTCCTACATGTTAAAATAAAAATAAACAATAGAATAATATGAATAAACAAAATTAGAATAAAAATAATAAATAGTTCAATAAACCAATAATTCTGATGATCACCTAGAGAAGCAGAGAATGATCTAATTTTTCATGTATCAAATGTCTAAAAGATAGATTAAAAGTTGGACAAATAGTTACAAAAAACTTGTAGTTATATAGATTGTTTTCGATTAAGGATAAAATAGGTTTTTAAGGGACCCTAAAACCCTGTACAAGATGGTCACAAAAGATATTTAAATACGCCCACTAAACAAACCAGATCAAGACCAAAGAGAGGGTTTTACCATAGGCTCCCACAACCTGGATGGAAAAAAGTATGGAATCCCAGCACTCAAATAAAAGATAAATCATTGAAGAGCAAGAATGTTAAGAGAGAGAGCTATCCATTTGTCCTCCTATTATGGGACCTAAGGATCATGTCAAATGAAGAGGAGGATCTTTTTGAATTTTTACCTTTGACAAAAACCCAACCATCTTCAACCTTAGCAGCCTTATCTTGCTAGCACAAAAGACCCAAAGTTGAGGAATCAACACTCAGCAAAGAAACATCCAGTGAATCTTCTAGCACTAGGCCAGAAGAGGCCCCAACCAAAGGTCTATCAGTAGGAGGAACCACTGAACCAGGGTAGGAAGGGCCCAAAATACCCACCAAACTAGCAACCCTAGTCCCACCAACAACAACAGCCAAAGAAGGTTCCGCACCAATCAGCCTAGAACCCCCAATAGGACCAACATCAATAGAACCCAGCAAAGAAGGAGTAGAGTTAATTCCAGCAGTCTCAGAAATATTCCTAGCAGCCACAAAAGAAGGGGCAGTTGGAGGGATAATAGAATCATCCTTCTCAGCTGCTTAAGAAGAGTTTTTCAGAACAGTATAGTATTGTGTAGAAGCTCCCTTCCACCATGAGGAAGAAGATTTCTTTTACTTAATTTCTAGGCCACATTGGGAGGAGACGTGGCCATTTTTAAAGCATTTTTGACATCTGAAGGGAATGACCTCATAGTCAAGTTGTTGGATCTAGGATCCTAATGTAGATTCTATTTTTATTTCAGCTAGGAGGCCCTTTGAAATGTCAAGTTCAACTAAAATACAAGTGAAGATGGAATGATAAATATTGTAGGAATCATGATCCAACATTAAAAAATCCCCCAAAGCCTCCCCCACCTCCTCAAGGATGGAGTCTTTCCAGAGGTGAAGAGGGAGGTTAGGGAGTTTGACCCATATAGGGACTTTATTGAAAAATTCAAATGAAGGATTAAATTATGGATGCTAGAGATTTAACATAAGCATGAATTTATCATCCTCCCAACAAAAAAAATTATCACATAGAATCTTCATTCTATCCTCAGCCAGTTCAAACTTAACGATGAAGAAGCCCTTTTCCATAGGGAAGATGTGCACCGAATTTGCAAGCAGAGATTCCCATTTACAAGTAATCCACTTGTGCAAAAGGGGGAGGCTAGGCCACAAACTCCTAAAATGATAGATCAGACCATGATCTTTAAAGGTTTTAGAGTTGTACACCAAATCCTCTTCAACGGCAGAAGAGAGCTTGACCGAAAGGGAGCCACACACACAAGAACTAGAGAAGAGACCTTGGGTCGCTTCTCCACAACATAAGTCTTGGAGACAATATTGGCAAAAGACATCCCCAAACATCCAAGAACCACAGGATCAGGATCCCGGACAGGAGGAGAATCTATCACCAAAACCCTATCCTGTAGTCCATCATGAAAACCCATCCCCACAGGGCTAGGCATTGGAAGAAGAGGAGCAGAATCCACCAAAGGGAGAGTAGGGGCACCTTCAGTAGAGATAGGGGCAAGAACTAAATTCTTCCACACCAGGTAGAAGACCACATCCCTAGCAGGGGAAGGTAGAGAAGAAGGATTTGGCCTAAGGGAAGAGGGCAGAGGGCATCTCGTAACAGATGAAGAGCCACCCGCAGAAGGCAAAGAGCTTCGCCCTGCAACCCTTCAGCAATGCATTGCAAGGCAAGGTGTAGTAGATGGAGCAAGCTTCGAGAGATGTGCTACAGGAGACAGTGCTGCAGAGGGCATCACTGCAAATGACATCGTAGTTATATAGATTGTTAACGTAAACACAAAAATCTAAAATCTAATTTTATTTTAACGTCTTCTCTAAAATCTAATTTATGTAAACATGAAACTCTAAAATATGATTTTATTTTAACATCCTCCCTAAAATTTGATTGTATTCTTAACAATTCCTCTCTAAAATATGATTTGTAGGAAATTTATGCATCCCTAAATGAGTCTTTAGGTTTTTGAAATCTTCTTCCTTCAGAGGCTTTGTCAAAATGTCAACAACTTGTTCTTTGGACCTGCAATAAGAAAGTTTGATTTCTTTATTTTTAATCAATTCTCTGATGAAATAAAATTTAATGTCTATGTGTTTTCTTCTTCCATGAAAAATTTAATTTTTTGAAAGTGCAATGGTTGATTGATCATCACATAATATAATTGTTTCCCCCACTTGGAGCTACATCAATGCTTCAAGCATCTCATGTAACCAAATTGTATGACAACTAGTTTAAGCTTTTCTCACATATTCTACTTCAATTGAGGACAAGGCTACAATGGGTTTCTTTTTTGAAGACCATGAAATAACACTTGAACCAAGATTAAAAGCATATCCTGAAGTACTTTTCCTATCATCTGAATTTCTATCCCAATCACTATCTATATAACTTGTTAAGTTTAGAACATCTTTTTGTTTACAAAATATCTCATGATTCATAGTCCCTTATGTTGGAATTGTTGCAGTCTATGATGTTGGAATTTATTGTTTTTTCATTGATGTCAACATATGTCTCAAGTTGCAAATAGACTGGATAGACAGGTTACAGAGAATTGTATGAACAGTGTACAATGTCTTAGCTTTTGTGAGGTGATATTTGTATAGAACAACATGTTTACTATTCACAATTATGTCTGTGTATGTTTATATGCTCATTTTCTCAAGTTATGGATGAATTGGCAAAAATTGGTTACAGGGCCAGTGAGTGAGAAACTCACAGAGTTGGTCTCGGTATTTGTAGTATAACTTCAGTATGGAAATGGATTAAAACTTGTGATCTTTGGGAATGTAAAAGGACACATGGGAGAGTCTATTGTGTGATTACAGAGTACTAGGATAGTGAGTCTTGAAGGTGGATGTAACTGTGTGTGTGAAAATTGTACTTGATCTGTAGACACAACACTTCAGTAAAACATTAGAGGTTAGCAAAAATGAAATCGTGCAATGAATTGAAAGCTAAACTAACCAAGTGATTTACTACCTTTTAATAGGTGCGAGTATGATGTTCTCAGATTGTTATCGAGATCAGTGACCTTGACGACACCTAAATGAAGGATTTGAATGCAAAACTGATATAAAATATGAATGCAATTAATCTATTTTTTATTATTTTAGATGCAATAAGAATGATAAAAACATGATATGAAATTGATCTAAAAATAATATGAAAACAACAGTGATCTCATAAAACGTGGTTGATTCGCAAAGAAGCTCTGATTCTCCAGATAGCAATTCACCAACATAAGTTTGCAAATTATGAGATTATGTGGATGAGCTGAAGCCTTAATTTATAGAAATCTAGGGCTTTAGAGGTGCATGGATAAAAGCCATAAATCACTCAAATAACTCAGCTTGATTTTTGAGTTATTTTTTTTAATATAGAATAATTAACTCACAAAAACATGCAAATCATGCAAAAACAACTTTTTAACTCAAATTAGAAGTTTAGATCAACTTTAAAACTCAAAAATGATGTTGAGTTCCAAAAAGTCAATAACTTGCATTGATTTTCTGATTTGGAGTTTAACTGCTCTTTGATTGTGCACATGGATAATTATGAATTAATAAATAAATAAAGTGATTTATTTCCAACTTAACTGATTTTGAAAAATAAAACAATTGATTTATGGGTTAATCAATTATTTTTCAAACTTTTATTCAAAATTACAATATTAAAAATTGACAAAATGATTTAATTAATTAAATAAAATATTTAATCAATTATTTTAGTCCATTTTCCAGTCAACGTGAAATCCTATGAAAATGGACTTTTCCCTGCAATCTTTGTTAAGTTGTCTTGCCATGCCTGTAATCATAGTTTTGTTTTGCGAAGAAAATCTATGATGTTTCCTAGTGTGCACCCTTAGCCATATGATCTTCATTATGTCACCTTGCTCCAGTTCAGATTGCATCTCCTAAATCGCAAAACCTAGGGAGATATTCAACTTTTAAGGTCTGTAGAAAATAGTCTCAGAATTTGCCCAGTGTCGAAAACCCACAATGTTTTTTTTGAATACCTTGGATGTTTTTGATCTTTCACTGAAAACCTTGTGTGTTTTTGACCTTGCATTTCTTCTCTTCTACTAGCACTCCGTGTTCGTCGGTCTTAAGTGTGCAAGTGCGATGGTTGGTGGGGCCATATTCTTCAAGCAGCAGAGGGAGGAGATCGATGGTCGGCATATGAGCGTAAGGAATATTCCATGCTCATGAGATCATGTGCCTGTCATTGATCTCATTTGTCTCAAACATATCTTTGGCGGTGGTCTCGCTGCCAGGTGAGCTGACTTGGCAGTATCTCATTGGTCCACGGGAGTATGAAGTGGAGTGTTGTCAGTGGGACCGGTCTTCTTGGCATTCAGGCAGATTAAAGTTCAGTTTAATCTTGTGGATGTCATTATGCCGTTAATGAAACATGCTCAACCTTTAATGCAGCAGTATAGTGACAGTCATTGATTCTCATAAGGGAGGTAGGTGGGTCCGTTGACACGTATGCATAGTTGGCACTATTTTATTCATCCATGTATTTGCACAATGGCTTATTGTCAGTGGGACCTAGTTTCTGGATGTGTCAGTGGGTCTTGATCCTGTCAGTTAATCGACGAACAGTGTATAATCTCATCAAGTGTGTCAGAGGCTTAAGATCTTGTGACAGTCGTTGATTTTGTATCTTGTCAGAGGGTTGTCGGGGCTGGGGGAAGATTCTTCATCCGACAGTGGGCATGAAATCTGATAAAATCTTGGAAGTCTTTGTGAACTTGAGATGGCCGTCGATCTTCCTATGTGGGCTCGGTTGAATTTCTTGGTGTCTTTGGTAGTTGTGATAAAATGTTTAGCGGCCTGACAAATTTTCTTCATGTTCACTGGTTCGCGTAATGTTTTGGCGGTGCCCCAGTTTATTTGGCAATTCAGTGAATAGTGGTCGTGTGATAGCCAAGTTTTTTAGCGATGGTGGAAAGTATTTTGTGAATTGGTAGAAGTTCTTTGGTCGCCAGTTCACCAGATAAACTAGGGCCGCTTGCTCGGTTCTGATTGGCCAGCGAGCATCGAGCTAGATGTTGTTAGTGGGGCCACAGTTTTTAAAGGAAGTAGAGCGTCTACAAGTCTGTGAAGATCATGTGGTTGTCATTATACCGCTAAGGTGAGATGCTCAACTTTTAGCATCACGGTGTAACGACGATGGTTGATTTTGTTTAAAGAAATATAAAGTGCGTGGAGCCTGTGAATTTTTAAAAAGGAGTATCGTCGTTGCGGAGTTAAGGTGGTCCATGGTGCCAGTGCTGCTGACGTGTTTGATTTTGAATGGTTGTTGACTGCCAATGGGTCCAAGGACTTCTCAGAGGGGTTGTGATTGACATTGCATGGCTAAGTGATTGCGGTCGCATGATCGCAAGGGTGAGTAGGGTGTCTTGCGATCATGCGACCAGGCATAAATGTAAACCATGATTCCTTTAGGGGCCACTCGATTTGCCGAGAAGGATGGATCATCAACGGACATGTTTTAAAATGAGTTGGGTGCCAAAGACGTGATCATTGGAATTCAAATTCAAACTTGGAGATGGTTTTTGTGACAGGAAGTACCAGAATTTATGGTTTTCTAGTCATTTCTTGATTTGGTTGGTGGCATCGATTGTTGCAGTGTGGTCCAGTGAGTTGGGTGATTGCTTGCAGATGTTTTTCCATGTGGGGGAGGATAGTTTTTGTTGGCTCGAGGTGTTTTGATGGTCTGGTCAGACTGTTATTCATGATGAATTTATGATCCTGGGTACAGATTTGAAGATTTTATCTTTCTTGTGGATCATTCTTGTTTCTGACAGATTGGTGTTGGTTTTCCCTCCAGTGAGTTTTCAGATTTAGCTGTTGTAACCCTAACCCTAGTCACCCTAAGCTTCATGCAATCTCTTTGAGATTCCCAAGGTGGCCAGTGGTATAAGTTGCAAGTTTTTGATAGAACAAGGGTTCAAATTTTGATCAGTTCCAAGGGTTCAAATTTTAATCAGTCCAGAGGTTCTGATTATAGTTAGTTCCAGGGGTTTGTAGCAGGGCTATATCACATTGCATGTAAGCTAAATAGAATTTCTGGAAGTCTTTTGCAGGTTATTGAAGTGGTTTGATCTTTGTCCTACTTTGATCATGTACATGACTCATTATACTTAATATAAGTTTTTCATGCTTCCAAGTCTCTCCTTGGTGTCATTCTTGTGAATCTTGGATTTTCTGATCTACTGCATAGGGTTACCTTTGCATATGTTCTTGTCTTTAGTTCTTGATCTAGGATCAAGTGAAATATACTTTAGAGGGGACATAGATTCAGTCTTGGTTGTCTACAGAAGGATCTTATAAGTAGTGGATGGGCTAGAATGCTTATATTTATGGCTATGAGTCTTTGACAACAGTCGGTTCACATTTCATTGTTTGTATGTGAGGTCTGCCCAATGGATAATGGCACTGATCAAGGATTAGTATATTTAGTTGAGTCCAATGTCTGATTGGCTCTTGTCTACCTTCCCTATCCTCATTAATCAAAGACCTTTTTAAGTTTTAAGTATTGTTGTTGGTAGTAATACCCTTCACAAGGCCATTTTATACCCAATAGCAATTGAGATTCAATGAATGTCTGGTTAACATTTAGTAGTCTCTTGCTATCATCTGCTTTGTTTAATCTAGTCCAAAGTCCTAAAATGCCTTAAGTTACTAGATTAGGTGCACCCGCCATGGTTTTGCAGAGGCAAAAGTGAAGAGGGCAGTCTTGTCCCTATAGTTGGTCTAGTTGTCTTGCAGAGCTTTCACACTTGGAGCTAACCACTCCTAACATCAGTCTCAAGGCATATTGGCAGCCCTAAGTGGCATAAGCATTTTCGAACACCAACAAAGTATTTGTAAGATTTTGGATTTATTGTCAAAATTAAATATCATAATCAGGAATAATGGAATTAAATTCAATTAAATAATTAAGTGGCAGTATTAAATCTAATTAATTAAATATTTAGAATATTCAATTAATCAAACTTTAGGATAAATAAAATTTATCGCCAAATAATCATTAAATTAAAAATAATTATGATGATTAAGAATATTACTAGGAATATTCCCCGATGTAGAATTTAAGATAATCAATTAGGATTTGATGATGTGCAGATGTGCCTTTGGTTAGGACTTTGATGTCGATTTCGTTCGATGTGTCGATATAAAGGTTAATGAACCTATAGCCCATTTTTGGGGTATTACATTTTGCCCCTCTTTGAATTACAGTGTGAAGCGCAGTGGTTCAAAGACAGTCTGTGTATGATGTTTGAAACTGATGATTTGATATGAGATTGCAATTGATATGAAACAAAAACTATGATATTAGACAAAGATTGATTGAAAGATTCAAAGATATTAGGTCCTAAATGACCAAAGATAATGGAAACTATAAAAGTAATGAACCAATGATTGCAAAGAAGTGTCAAAATGCCTGATTCCAAACCTTATGATTGCGAAGAAGTGAGTGACCGATTCCAAACTTGATTGTCCTTAGAAGAATCATGTAGGTATCACATATGAACCCTTCAGTTACTGAAGAATCAAGGAAATAACACAATTGAACCGATAGTTGCAAAAATTGATACAATTTACAAGATTAAGAGAATACCAGATTGATATGGATCTTGATGAATCTGATATGCCCCGAGCGATGAGGTTTTTTTTTTTTTTGATGAATCAATAACTAGACGTGGTTGCTGTCTTGATTACTGAAGAAAGATATGATTTTAGCAAAGATATGATTTCAAATTAGATTATTGACTTTGAATGATGTGCAATACCATGCCCCCTTTGGGATTAAAATTGAAATATGACAAGAAAAGTCAGCGTTGATAGTTTAGAAGCATGTTAATTGATTTGAGAAGTGGTTAAACACGTCTGGGAATGCATTCTACATCATTTAGAGGTCCAAAAGACCAAGTTTGACTAGGTTTGACCATGAGTTGATCATGGCTGACCAAGTTGAAATTTTGAGAGTTTGATGTAAGATAATTAGTTAAGTTGAATTCTGGATTTCTATGATGATTGAAGGTCGACTATGCAAGTAGTTAATAATATGAACAATCTTAGATTTCAATTTTGATCCCAAAAAAGGATTCTACTTACTGTTTCGTTAGAGGAACCTTCGTGTTAGGTTTTAGCTCTTGTTAGATTTGAAGATATATGAAGAATCGTTTAAGCATTGAAGTTCGTTTAATCATTGTGAGATCATGCAAAGATGAAAAATGAAATGCAGAATGAAATGCAACCTAAGACCTAGGACCTACTCACTGATCATATGTTGATTTGTTATCATCATTGAACTTTTAGGTAATTGGATAAATCAATACAATGCCCACTAGCTATGAAACCATAGACATATGAATATCGATTTGTATGTGCAAGAATCAATACAACACCCACTGGCTAGGCAACCATGGACATATGAATATTGAATTTTTTTTTTAGAATGTCGGATTAGATATAAGCACCAAGGCACAAACACCAAGATGACCTGAATATCATGTCCATTTTGATATAGCAATTTGTATAAGCATCAAAACATAAATGTCATGATGACCTGAATATGCCTTGTGTTCAAACACATCAAATAGTCAAGAGATCATTCTAAATCTAGTGTGAATTACCCGTAGTGACCCTTTATCGTTCACATCCTTAGGTAAGATCGTGCTTCACAGGAGGAGAAAGAACTCACTCAAAAAGACAATAGTTTGATTAAAACTTCCTTGAATCTTCCAGGTATCAATGGTCAAGGTACGCATGGCCATCCAATTCGAGATAGAGGCTCTTACAGTCGGACACCATTTCAATCCAAAATTTCCAAAGTTGTTAGATTTTCACATACAAGAAGAAAACAAAGAAAAGATTATGCCCCCAGTCATCACTCTCTAAATCCTATAAAGGACATCATCGAAGAGCTCGAAAGGACATAATATGCAAAAATATCAATGTGAATCAGTAAGCATACAAGGAGATAAAAGCATGTAAAAAAGAAGAAGCATAGATTGTTTTTAGTTTGATGTTTGATGTTTGATTGCGTTGTTGTAGATGCAAAATCCTTTCTGGAGACAAGACTGACTAACTAACTCACATGAAGCTTCAAAGGACTCTGACTGGATATGACATATCTCAGATACATGGGAGACCATAGGATATGACATTGATTGCCTCCAAGTTTTAAGCATTGATAAGATACAGACGCTTGAGCTGATTGGTGTACAGACTGACTTATTGAAAATAGGAATGCAGAAACAAACCGGGAGATATATACAAACTAAAGCAAGATTGAAAGTTGGGAAAGACCAACATCATGCTGATAGATGGAGCATTTTGAAACAAGTGGTGCCCGTTTGCCAGGTTTTCACCATCTTGGTAGAGATTCTTTTTTTGCTACCAAGGTGCTTGTTTCCAGGTTTTCACCAAGGCACTTTTTTCTTTTTCTCATTTTTTTGTACTTTTCATTTTTTCAATTTTTTTTTTGTGAATCATCAAGGTGCCTGTTGCTAGGTTTTCACTAAGATGTTCATTTTTTAATGACTTTTTCAAAATTTTAATATTTTTTCAAGACATTTTACCATAGACTGAATGCTTTAGGCATAGAATTTCTTCAGATGGAGAACGTTGATTGGTTCTCAGAGCTGTTCTCCTTCATTCATTGAGAGTTGATAGGCACTAGAGCCAAAAGTAGTAGTGATAAAAAAGGGACCCAGCCAAGTGGGTTCAAACTTCCCCTTGCGTTCTCGATGGGATTGATTTTTAAGATTTTCTCTCAAGACTAGATCACCAACCTGAAATTCTCTATGTCTGACTTTCTTGTTGTAGCCTTTAGACATTCTCTTCTGATATACTCTGAGATGATCATACACTACTTGTCTATGCTCATCTAGTAGTTCAAGTTCTTGCAACCTAGACACTTTGTAGTCATCATCAGTTACTAGACCATGCATTCTGATTCTTAGTGATGGGATTTCAACCTTAATAGGCAGTACCGCTTCAGACCCATAAACTAAAGCAAAAGGTGTAGCCCTAGTGGGAGTTTTGATACTTGATTTGATACTTGTTCTGATACTTGTTCTGATATTTGTTCTGATATTGGTTTTGATACTTATTCTGATACTGGTTTTGATACTTATTCTGATACTTGGTATACTTGATAGCATCTTTTTCCATTACAAACTCCCAAGCAAGATCATATTATGTAGTCCCAATGTCTAGCAAGGTAGAGAACAAGAGGGATTAGAAAGTTGGTGGATGAGATGGAAGACAAGAGAATGAAGGAGAATGAAGGGAAGAAATTCTCAAGGGAAAAATCCTCAAGAATACCCAAGCTAGGGAAAATTTTTTATGTAAAGCGCATTTGGACAAGCAATGAAAGGCCAGCATAGGATAAGTCACAAAAGTGTAATGCCAAAGAAGGACAGGATGTAGTCCAAAGGAGTAGACATGTCAAGAGGCTTCATAGCATCGTGTTTTACTCTTTCTTTCTTTTTTTATTAGATCAAGACCAAAGGGGAAATGATAGCGAAAGACTAGAATGAATGGAGGAAAATAAATATGAAGGCTAAACATGAAGGGAATGAAAGCAAGATCATCATAAGATAGCTCACAAAATAGCCAAATGTTCGTGTATAGATCAACATTGTCAAGATCAAAGAGAGAAGATGGAAAGGATGAAATATGTAGAAGAACTATGCATGATGCTTGATTGCCAGATTTTTATCATGGTACTTATCCAAGGCATCAGAAGGGAGTGGTTTTCACTATAGGATGAATTTATTTCTCTTTAATTTTGCTACCAAGGTGCCTGTTTCCAAGTTTTCACCAAGGCACATTTTCAATTTTTTTTTCATTTATTTATTTTTTCTCTTTTTTCTCTTTTTTGAAAGAAGGCAAGCTTTTTAGATAATGCTCCTTGAAAGGATAAACCGTGATATGCCAAGGATTCAAAATGATATGCTCAAAGATGCTGATAAGGAAAGGAAGATGGAAGAGAAAAATGGAGGATAAGGTTTTATGTAAAGTGAGTGAGGTTGGAAGATTGGAGGAATAGGCAAATGAGGAAAAAGAATAGAAGGTTGAAGGATAATGAATGGAAGGATTGTGAAAGGGTAGATGGAAAGGAAGGCAAGATCAACATCAACACACACCTTGAAGGGTGGCGAGAGGATGGAGGAAATGTGAATGAAGGAATACGTGAAGGAATATGGTGAATGGATAGCAGAGGTTGTGGTTTAGGCACATGGAATGGATGAATGTTTTTGGAAGAAGATGAAGTGGAAGTCTTTGAAAGCTTGAATGTCAACTTCACTTTTTGCTCAACACCAGACTCTTTGAAGAGAGACTTTGGAATCCATATAGTTGTAGGATTTTCATTTCTTTTTGATGATTTAGAGAGAATATCTTTAATGATGGATTTTGGAACCCATACTTGTCTTGTAGTTTTTTTCTTAGATATCTCTTTTGACTTTATGCCTCTATGTCATTTAGAGGAGACATGGTGATCTTCTCTTTTTGAGGGATTCTTGTATTGCTTCTTTTTCTTGTATTGAACATTCAAGTTACTTCCAAAAGACTTGGGAATTATGGAAGAAGGAGGATATGATTGGTTTAGATGGGTGGGTGGATGAAAAAGATTCAAGGGTATGCATCTATGTTGATCTTGAGGAAAGATGGGAGATGGAGGGATGTAAGGACCTAAGATGGATGGAGAATTAGGAGAGTTAGGAGGGGAAAGTGAAGGGACATAAGGACCCAAGATGGAAGGCAGACGTGAAGCCCGTAGTAGTGGTGGAAGAGGTCCAAGAATGGAAGTGGAAGACACAAAAGGATAATCAACAAGTTCATCAACATTTATATGACAACCAAGGACATCAGCACCTTTAGAGTGGGCATTAAGATTTTCAATAGAATCTTGGACATCTTGAATATGAGTACCTTCTTTGATAGGATTGTTCAAAGCTTGCAAAGACTTAGAAAGAGTAGAAAGTGGAAATGAACATGGAGTGGTAGAATAAGAAGATGGAAGACTTTGATCTTGACAAGGATCTTTGGATAGGATAAGCACATAATTTTTCTCTTGATTTTCAATAGGCTTAACATTGGAAGTAACAACACCATTTTTACCAACCTTAATGGAAGTATCATCTTTGGAAATTGGAAGTGGGGTAAGGTTATTTTGATTGTCAATAAGCCCAACAGTGTAAGTAGGAGCTTGATCTTGCTTAGGAGAAGACTTAAAACATGGTGGAATGCATGAGAAAGGGTGTATAGGATCAAAAGAACCATGGAACAGATAAGAGACATCATGAAAAATATTGGATGACATGGAGGGTTCTTGATCTTGATCTTTCTTTATATTCTTTTCTTTATCATTTTTGGAGTCCTCTTGACATGGAGCCACTTCTAAGGACAAGTAAGCATGTTGGGATTGTATGGAAGACTTTGGAAGAGATGGTGGAGGACTAGCTAAAGTAGGAATTATAGCATATGAAGGCTTAGGCTCTTTAGGTTTAGCATTATTGAAAGTATTGGTAGCCAAGTGAAGGTTAGCTTGAGTTTCTTCAAGGGGTAGCCCTTGAGGATAACTATAGGGAATCATATGAAAAGTATCAGGAATTTCATTGGATGAAGGATTTGTGAAAGATTTGGAAGACTCGGAAGCTTTAGGAAGTGTATGGTTATTGGAGGAAGTAGGGGATGGAAGAGAACCATCACAAGACAAAGGTTCAGCATTAACATGATCTTTCTTGAGAGTGTAATCTTTATTTTCAGCATGAGAGTTCTTAGAGGAGAGATCCTTGTAGTATTGATGCTTCAAGCTAGCATGATGCATTTTATAGTCCTCAGCAGTAGTAGATGGATCATAATCAAGGTATTGTTCACAAAAATCATCAAAGTCTTTTTCAAAATCAGAATCATATGGATCACCATCATGATCTATCCAATGTGACATCCCATTTCCAGTAAGCAGGAACACATGACAAGGAGGACTCTTAGGAACATAGATGTCATAGGTATCATTATATTGTCCATCATCATAGTCATCATAGTCTCCAAAGATAGATATGTCACTCTTCGTGGAAGAGGTATCATAAGGATTATTACATTGCTCAAATTTTGTCTGGGGGCATGGTGACATGTACAAGTCTTTATCAAATGGAAAAGGACATAGAGCTTCCATGGAGAACTCTTTAGGTTCCTTTTCTTTCTCAAGTTTGTTAAGTTTGACTTGCATAGCTTGCATCTGCTTCATCATAGCTATGATT
The DNA here is from genome assembly GCA_027943335.1 of Chamaecyparis obtusa. Lineage (NCBI taxonomy): Eukaryota > Viridiplantae > Streptophyta > Pinopsida > Cupressales > Cupressaceae > Chamaecyparis > Chamaecyparis obtusa. Next base: position 2,240,825 of record BSBK01001551.1, on the reverse strand, counting down.
AGAATTTATTCCTCATGTGTACTAATTCTTTGAGACATGTGTACTGATTCTCAATAGCTACTGCTCTGTTCTTAACACAGTGATTTGTTCGACAGATTCTGGAACTAGGCTAAAAAAGCTAAGTATTTGGCAATTCTGAACATTTTTTGACAACTTTTCATAATTTTCCCAAATGACACTCTGCAAACTCATATGACAATGGGTATGCTATGAAATGACAGTTGAAAAGCTCATACGACAGTTGAAAAACTCACATGAAAGTTGCTAGTAGGATTTGACTTTTTGAATTTGACTGGCAGAAAGACTCGTACGAAATTGGGTTCTTTACCATACGATAGATGGGTAGTAATGAAATGACACTTGATAGAAACTCGTATGACTTTCTGACCTCCTGAGATGACTTTTGACTCCAGAAAAGAATTTTACTTCATATTTTGCAAATTTTGAGTTTTCAGATTCAGATTGTTTGCAAATTTTAATGTCCAGATTTGAGGATTGTAACATATTTGTCTATTTTCAATAACCAGATAGATAAACAAGCACGCAAAACAACAAGCAAGTGATTTCAAGCATGTCTGAAAATAATGAACAAGGGCAAAAGCAACCTTGCGCATGAACAATCAAGTGACTTATTCATTCTAATCCTCAGAAGCGCTAATTGTGTATGTTCCAAAATATTTTGCAATGATGCACATATACCCTAGAAAATAAAAAATTGGCCTCGCTAGGGTTTTTAGTAATGGTTTGACTCTGCAACTTTTATGATCTAAAGGGGTGAACTCCAATCCCGGTGCACCAGAGTTTTGACACAATCCAAGAATTTAATCAATCAGGAGCTGCTAGGGAGATCTGACAATCCAACAATGAACCACACCTGTGAAGATTTCTTCCACAAGGACATTTATATAGTGGTTGTTGCTACCACGTCTGAAATGGCTATTACCGCTTGAGGTTCTGTCAACGTAGTTTTCCCTGTGAAGGGATTGTCTGCTATGGTTAACCCTCTCTAAAGGTGACTCACAGTATGATACCACAAGGGGACTTGGCTCCAGATCCAAGGTTTTGACACCTCTTCACTTTTAACCCAAACAAAGCAAGTAGATTAATCTGACACGCTAAGACAAAGTTTGTTTCACCAAGGTTTGTGATGTCAACCCCACGTGATCTATCAACCTCTTCGAAGAGAGAATGTATCGATCAATAAGAGAAGATGCACTAACCGAGTAGAACATGAAACACACTACGTATCCTCCCTACCTACAAGGATTCTATCGTCAAGAAGGATTTCACTAGAAATCCAATCTCTCAAGAATCACAAATAGTGTTCATAGGGCCTAATTACTATGTGAGCACAGATATATTTCTGAAAGTAAATCTACCGAAAGTACCCAAAAGAAAAAAGAGGAACACTTAACGCTTAAAGTGAATATGAGGTGAGTCCACAAGGTGAAACAATTAACCCCTCACACAAGCTAAAAATGAGTCCACAACTTAGAAAACAAGTGAGTTCTAAAAAGCACAAAAGGGTTGCCTGGTGGAACAATTAACGCTTCTATCCTCTAGACCCCTCCCCTTTATGGCGTTGAGATTGCAACCACGGGGTGGAATGAGGGGTTGGTGGATTAGTGATTCCAATAACCTAAGATAGCAATCTAGATCAATCACAAGTATCTAAGACTGCTTAAATGAATACCTAAGGTGTCACAACCTAGTATCAATTATGCAAGTGTGTAAAACAAAAGCATGAAAAGAAGCACTCAAGCTAGACACATGAGAGATTTATTTTAAGTCCATATCAAAATATTATCAGAACAAGTAGAATACTTGAGATCCTCATGATGTACTTAGTAGATATTTTCTTGATTTTTATCTTTGTTAAGCAATCCCGCGTAAGTAAGCAACAAACTCTCCGATAAGAAAACAAGCAAACAAGCAAACAAGATATGCAACGTATCTTCAACTTATGAAAACCCTAGGGTTAGCTTTAAAAATCAATTATTATCAGCAATAATAACCAGCAATTAACCCAAATGACAACTCATATCATTCATTGAACCATGTAAAAAAAATAAGTGCATACCCATCACAAAATTTTATTTTTTTTGCTGCATTTGACCTAGTCAACAAGATTTGATTTTTTTGATATGATTTTGGCTACAAAAATAGAAATTTAGAATAGAGACCCTTGCTAAAAAATATAGAGCTTTCCAAAAATGTAAAAATTTTAGAAAAATCTCTTCATTTGTGCCCTAGAGACCTGTTTTACCAAAACACACCAGTTTTTGTAAATTGACTATTTGAGCTATTATATTGCATCCAAATTTAAAATAAAAAGAATGGAACCCCTGTAGAATTTAAAGAGATTTCTGAAAATATAATTTTTTTTGATAAATATGCTGATTTGCGTCAGATATTGATTTTTTCCAGAATTTCAAGAAAAAATTATTAAAAATTCAAAAATCTCAAAAAATTCTGAATTTTTTACTGTAGCTTCTTTGATATGTGTCCAACTTGCAAAAAAAATTTCAAAGCAAAACTCCAAGCCGTTTTGGAGATAAAATTAAATCTTTGAAACTTTAGGGTTTTAGCTCCCCCAAAAAATCAAAACTAGCATTTAAAGGTGGGTTTCCCCACGGTGGGCGCCAAAAATGTGTGTGTGAAAATTGTACCTAATTTGTAGACACAACACTTTAGTAAAACATTAGAGGTTAGCAAAAATAAAATCGTGCAATGAATTGAAAGCTAAACTAACCAGGTGATTTACTGCCTTCTAATAGGTGCGAGTATGCTGTTCTCAGATTGTTATCGAGATCAGTGACCTTGACGACACCTAAATGAAGGATTTGAATGCAAAACTGATATAAAATATGAATGCAATTAATCTATTTTTTTTGTATTTTAAATGCAATAAGAATGATAAAAACTTGATATGAAATCTAATCTATATGAAATTGATCTAACAATAATATGAAAACAAAAGTGATCTCACAAAACGTGGTTGATTTGCAAAGAAGCTCCAATTCTCCAGATAGAAATTCACCAGCATAAGTTTGCAAATTATGAGATTCTGTGGATGAGCTGAAGCCTTAATTTATAGAAATCTAGGGCTTTAGAGGTGCATGGATAAAAGCCATAACTCACTCAAATAACTCAGCTTGATTTTTGAGTTATTTTTTTAAATAAAGAATAATTAACTCACAAAAACATGCAAATCATGCAAAAACAACTTTTTAACTCAAATTAGAAGTTTAGATCAACTTTAAAACTCAAAAATGATGTTGAGTTCCAAAAAGTCAATAACTTGCATTGATTTTCTGATTTGGAGTTTAACTGTTCTTTGATTGTGCACATGGATAATTATGAATTAATAAATAAATAAAGTGATTTATTTCCAACTTAACTGATTTTGAAAAATAAAACAATTGATTTATGGGTTAATCAATTATTTTTCAAACTTTTATTCAAAATTACAATATTAAAAATTGACAAAATGATTTAATTAATTAAATAAAATATTTAATCAATTATTTGTAAGATTTTGGATTTATTGTCAAAATTAAATATCATAATTAGGAATAATGGAATTAAATTCAATTAAATAATTAAGTGGCAGTATTAAATCTAATTAATTAAATATTTAGAATATTCAATTAATCAAACTTTAGGATAAATAAGATTTATTGTCAAATAATCATTAAATTAAAGATAATTATGATGATTAGGAATATTCCCCGATGCAGAATTTAAGATAATCAATTAGGATTCGATGATGTGCATATGTGCCTTTGGTTAGGACTTTGATGTCGATTTTGTTCGATGTGTCGATATAGAGGTTAATGAACCTATAGCCCATTTTTGGGGTATTACAGTAACCTTCTCTTGTATTTTGATCAATGAATAGTTGTAATACCTTTAACCGGGTTGTGACTCCTAATAGGGTCTATCATTTAACATGGACTGTATTGTTGTAATAATTAGCTCCCAGCAGGGCTAGAACTCCTTACTAGGTTACTATACTCATAGTAATGATTTGTGGGCATCATTCCCACTGGAGTTTTTCCCTTAATAAGGTTTTCCTCGAAAACAAATATTGGTGTTATTGTGTTATGGTTGTTTTACATTCAATTGAGTATAAGGTTATAATTGGAATTAAGTTTAATAAGTTTGGCATCAACTGATTCACCCCCCCCCCCCCCCTCGCCTCTTAGTTGATTAGGACATTGTTATCCTAACACCTTCTACATACCTAAGTATTCGTTTACCTACCTAGATATGAGTATCATGTGAATCCTTCATGAACCTACTTACCAGGCTGATTGCATACATATATTTGGCTTGGTTGCACTTAAGTACATCAAACTATGAATGAAACTTTAAAAAAAAATATAATCTACCTTTTTTCTTGCATCAGTTTTGTTCAAATTTATACCCACGACAATAGGTGTAATTGTTATTTTTCAATTTTCCATCATGAACCTTTTTTATATATCATTTATCTACTTTTCTTTGGAAATTAAAATTCCATCATTATTTTGAGTTACTTCAAGACCAAGATTATATACTTGTAAACCAAAATCATTCATATCAAATTCACTCTTCATTGTAGTTGAAAATTTGGGAAGCAATGTGTTTGTTATTCCCATTATAAAGAAAATCATCAGCATAAATGCAAACTATAATATATCCTTGTGGATTTTGTTTTGTGATTAAAATGGGCTCATAAAGACATTTTTCAAAACCATTTTTTAGAAAATGTAATTGAATCCTTTCATACCAAACTCTAGGTGCTTGCTTCAAACCATACAAAGCTTTCTTTTGTTTTAATATTTTACCTTTATCACCATTTATCTCAAAACCAAGTGGTTTCTCTATGTAGATACCTTCCTCCAAGACACCATTTAAGAAAATTGATTTTACATCCCATAAGAAAAAGTTTCCAACCCTTTTGTGTTGAAAAATATAAAATCTTACAAATAGTATCCATTCAAGGAATACATGCAAAAATTTCAAAATAATCAATACATTATCTTTGTTTGTAACCTTTCACTACCAACTTGGCCTGATATTTATTAACGTTATCTTGATCATTGTACTTTTATTTATACAAGTACTTTACTCCATTTGGCTTCTTATGCTCTAGGAGGTCTGCAAGCTCCCAAGTTTGGTTCCTCTCTATGGCTGTAATTTCTTCATTCTTAATAGTTTTAATCCATTTATCATTTTTTATTGCTTCTTCAAATGTAATAGGATTAGAATTAGTAAAAAATACAAAATGACAAATATCTTCATTTACCTATATTGTTTCTTGATATATGTCATGCAAGCTCCTTGCATTTTGTCTTCTTTCTGGAGAATTTTAGGTAGATGATAAAGATTTGTTCTGACTGCTTGATGGAGAAAGGTTGTTGTCTAAAGAAGAAGAACTTCACCTTGGAGTTAATTGTTGATTGCTACAAGTATTATTTCATGCATTAACATCTAAATTTTGTTGTTGATTTGTAGCTTCATCTTCAATGTTAACTTGTTGGTAATTCTTTTTTCAATTTCCAACACCACTCCTAATCTTTAAGAAAATTTTCATCTCTACTTATCACCAATTTTTTGTCTCTAGATTGTATAAACTATGTTTTTTTCACTATATTAACAAACATACATTTTTTTGGCTTATCCTCTAATTTTTTTATGAGTGCATTTGGAACATGAGAGTAAGTAATATAGCCAAGAATTATTATATGGCCAACACAAGGTTTATATCCTCCACATGCTTCCTCCGGTGTCATCCCCCAAACTTTCTTTGTAGTGCATCTATCTAAAATATAATATGCACAACAAATAGCTTCCACCTAGAAAATGTTTGATAAATTATTAGCATTAAGCATGCTTTGTACTGTTCAATTATTTCTCTCAATAACACCATTTTGTTGGGGTGTATATCTTATTGTTAGCTACAATTTTATGCAATTTTGAAAATAAATTTTTTGAAAATCATGTGAGATATACTCTCCACCTCTATCAATCCTTAAAATTATGAGAAAATAACCACTTTGTTTTTCAACTAATTCTTTAAACTCGTTAAATTTGTTAAAAGTGTCTGATTTATTTTAATGGTTAAACCCAACATTTCCTACTATAGTCATCAATAAATGTCAAAACATATATGATACATACTAGTTAAGGAAACAACTTCAATGGGTCCAGAGAGGTCTAAATGTACTAGCTCCATTGAAACTAGAGCTCTCCAAGATTCTTCCATTGAAAAGGTTTCTTTGTATTTCTTTCCAATAATGCATCCTTCACATTCTTCTTATTTCCTTTAAATTAGACCGATTACCATGTTCCTTTAATGAAAAATATTTAGTACACCAAAATTCAAATGCCCAAATTAAGGTGTCATAACCACTGTGTATCTTTTACAAGAGCATTGAAATTTAAATGTATATTATTTTTTATGCCAAGAGGAAATATTTTATTAGCAATCATGGGTACTTTGGTTATCGTCTTGTTTTTACCATAAAAAATGATGCATGTATCATTTTCAAATTTTATACTGTGGCCATTGTGTACAAGTTGACCTACACTTAACAAGTTATGCTTTAAACCTTGTATGTAAAATACATCACCAATACAACTTTTCTCACCTTTTTTTGTTGTGAGTAATATCCTACTTTTCCCCATAATTGATGCACTTGAATTATTACCCATCTTTACCTCTGATTTGAGGACTCATCCAGAACTTAGAATATATCTTTACTTATTGGCATATGATTATTGCACCCACTTTCAACATACCATTTGTCTCATTTGATTTCCGATTTTGTATAACATGTCAATGCATATTCCTCATGTCCATCATATTCATTTGCATATTGGCCTTCCTCTTTACTTTCATCTACAATCATTTTTCTACATTCAAAAGCAAAATATCCATACTTTTGGCAATAATAACATTGAACAAATGATTTATTATACCTTTGAGAACCTTTGCCTCTTTGTTGTAAGTTTGTTCTAACTCTGCCTCTTACTTGACTTTAACTACAATTTTCTTCATCACTTCTATTTCTTTATTGACATACGCCCCTTCTTCTTCATGTAGAAAATGCTTTTGATGTTGCTTTTGTTTCTCTTACTGAAGGCGTGTTCCAGTGACTCCTTTGTAGATTTATTTATTCTAATTTCATGGATGTTCAATGAACCCATAAGTTCATCTATAGAAAATGTTATTCAATTTTTTTATTCTTCAATAGCTATAACTACAAGATCGTATTTTGCAGGAAAACTTCATATAAATATTTCTACATTTTTTTATTAGACATAATTTCACCAATTTTTTTCATTTGATTAATTAATCCCATTATACAGGTAAAGAAGCCTCCTAAAGTTTATGACTTGGACATTTCTAAAATTTCATACTATTATTACTCTTTCAGTGCCTTGAAATGATTGTGCAAGGAGATCTCATGCTTCTTTTTCCTTTGAAGTGGCTATGAATCTCGTCAAGAGTCTGCATTATGAGGAACAATGTTTTCTAGTCTTTTCTCCCATTTTCTTACAATATATATTTTTCATCTTGTGAGTGTTGATACATCCATCAGTTTTGAATACCCATCATTCACAATATCCCAAAGCTCTTGTGATCTGAACAAAAATTTTATTTAAAAGCTCTCAAAATCATGATTTTTACCATCAAATTTAGGAATTTGTTACTGCATACCACTTTTTGTTTCCATTTGGCTTTGATACTAAATGTTAAAATAAAAATAAACAATAGAATAATATGAATGCAAAAAATCATAATAAATATAATAAATAGTTCAATAAACCAATAAATTTGATGGTCACTAGAGAGAGGCATAGAATGATCTTGTTTTTCACTATATCAAATGTCTAAAATATAGTGCAAAGTTAGATGAATAGTTACAACTAATTGGTAGTTAAATGGATTGCTAATGTAGACATAAAAACCTAAAATCTGATTTCATTTTAACATGCTCCTTAAAATCTAATTTACATAAACTTAAAAATCCTAAAATCTATTTTTATTTTAACACTGCATCGTAATCTTTAAAAAAATAATTGAAATTTAATTTTTTTCTCTTAGTTAAAAGTTTGTCTTGAATTATATAATCTTGTATTATTAATCAAGTTATTATCTTTCTTAGACATGCCCTAAGCTCCATGTTTGAATTCTTGAGGACTAGAAACATCCTTATCTTTTGAGATTGCATATATGCCTTACTTCCAAAAGGGATCAAGCCATGAATATATAGTTCTAATTTCTAATTTAAGTTTGATGTGAACTTTTTTCATTATATTTATTTCTTACATTTTATTAAAATTAAATTAACTCTCATATTATAAAATCTACTATGAATACAAATATTTTTATCATGGAATATGCTTTGTAACTCCTTATGTTCTAATATCCCTTCTTTTTTCTCCATAACCATGTGTTTAAAAATAATTATAAAATAAAATAATTTTTGTATCTAAGTAATATTACATAATAACTATAAAATGTATTTATTTTATGTATTTAAATTTTTAAGTTTTTGATTAATTGCAAGAGTGGGTTTTGAAGGGACTTGAAACCCTTTACAACCAGATTACATAAAGATATTCATTAAAAGAACCCTAGACAAAATGCTGCCAAAAACTAGTAGACATCAAACACCAAAAAGGCAATAACGAGCACAACCAGTAGAAAGAAGAAAACCAAGAGACAAAGACAGAGAAAACAAAGACTAGACCAGGTCCCCAAGGGTACCCAACACCTCCTTTTCAAGATTAGACATCTTCTGAACAACCTCCTTGAGGTCTAGAATCTCCTTCGAAATAACAGTCACCTTCTTTTTCATGCTTTCCCTAGTCCTACTCTCAAGGCTAGAGCCTTGACTAGCAAGATCCCCAGAATCAGTATCCAAGTTAATAATTTTTCTATCAGAGTACGAGTTCTCTAGCTTCTCCACTAGGGTATTGAGGCTCTGAATAGAAGCTTTGATGCTCTCATTACTATTCTAGAGGATCTTATTCAGCATGTTCTCCTTCTTATCTACTCTAGTACACAGACTCTCCAATCTCTCTTCCAGCACACCGACAGTCTTGTTCTCATGCTCCATATTCTCAAACTTTGAGGAGAGGGAATGATACTTTAAATTGAGGCTCTTGATCTCATGGAAATTCCATCTATTAACTAATAAGAGTACATGGACATAACCTTTTCCATCTCCAAAACTCTAAAGGTAAGTTCCCTCTTATCTTGCATGTCCTCAATAAATAGCTAAACACTGTCATCATTTTGGCTCAGATTCTTGCTAGAAATTTCAGCATCCTTAGATTCCTTAGTCTCTGTATTGTTTCTTTTAGGTGAGATCGACATGTCATGCTCAATAGAGCTCATGTAATCTACAAGAATAGGGACTTTCTCATTAGCCGAACTCTTCATATTATCCATAATCTCCCTCAAGTTAGGGCTTCTACTCTCTACTGAGGCACCAAGCGTAGGATTCTACAGAGCATCATTATTCCTAGAAAGGCTTTGGTCAAAGTTCCCTAGAGAAAGTTCCTTATCACTACCTTGAAAAACCACAACATTATCAGGCATTTTAGAACCCTCTTTCTCCTCCATTTATCTTCCTCTTCTTTATCATTATCATCCTCTTATGTGTCCATGCCCTCCTCCTCTATATTTTTGTTAACTAGAATCTCATTACAACACTCCTCATCACCATCATCATCTTATGTTTCCATGCTCTTTTCATAATTGGAGTTATGCTAATCCAGTATACCCTTAGGTTATTTGAGGGAACCAGGAGACAACAACTTCATGTTCCCGCTTCCAAACTCCTCCATCTTCCTTTTCAATTTTTCTTTTTTAGGTTCAATAGAATTCTAGATTGGGTTTGGAACTTTATCTTGACAGTACTCATAAATCAAATAGATAAGACCTTCATGAAGCATGATCTTTCTATATTTCTTTGTATGGTCCCTAATACTGTGATTAAGTAAATTCAACAGATGATGAGGGAAAGACACATACATTTTATGCATAAAATGGTAACTATGATCCCTAGTATAGTGACCATCGATAGTAATATACTCCATAAGGGCAATGAGAACCTTTCTCCATATCATCTTGATATGATCCACATCATAGAAGCCGAAAGAATTAACAATTTTTTTCCTTCTCAGCCACTTGTTTAGGAAAAATACTAATAGCTCTTTCATAAATCTTCCTATCCCTAAAGAAATTCAAACCTCTGTGTTGAATACCTGTAACTTTTGCGATGAGATTTTCATTTAGGGAAAATTATTTTCCACAAAGCACCATGGAGTCTTCTTTCCACCCTCCCACAAACTGTTTGGTAACATTACTGTCAAATCTGTGAAGCCTGTCCAAAAACAGTGTGATACCCCCTTTCTTTAGTTTTTTTCCAGACTTTTAGTTTCCTCCTCCATTTCTCACAGCTTAGAGTTTATTCCCTCTTTAACCCTCCTCCCATTTTAATAGTCTCAAAATACAAAGGATAAAAATTATCTTAATTGATGAAGCTTTGAGAGAACACCACAAAAATAGAAACCCACAACACATGCCGCCAGTAAATTGCCTTAATTATATCAAATCTTTTCAGATTATTAGATAACCCTTCACTTTACCTTAAATACTTATATGTCATTGAAATGATTACTTGGAATTACTCCCACTTTGTTTTTAGTCTTATCAAACCTAATGAAGGAAAAAATGTCTTCATTAATATCTTTTTCCCTATACCAAGTGATGATATTCAGAGATTCCACACCCAAGTTAGCACAAGCATCCGCAACCAAATCAGCATCTCTATACACTTGGGATATGAAATAATTACTAAAAGAATTCATTATATCTATTGCTTCCATAATGATATGATTTATTGACCAGGAAGCCTTAAATTCTCCTTTTAGACATTTAATAATATTGTTTGAGTCACCTTCAACCCAAATATTTTTGTATTGAAGATTTTACACCATTTTAAGGGACTGCACCCATAGCTTCAACAACATGGTTAGTTTGAACTCCTAGGTGAAGATAAATAGCCCCTAAACAGTTACCATAATTATCACATGTAACACCCCTGCATCTTGCTTAACCTGGGTTCCCCTTTGTCACACTGTCAAAGTTAAATTTCACCTAGCCTTGAGGAGTCAACCAAACCAGCCCATCTCTTTTAGTTTTATGAGATCTTATCCATCCCTCATGCAACCAATCCTTGGAAGAGATAAGATCAAAATCCAGAGAATTATTCAAATTCTAAAAACTTGGGAAATTTTCTTGGATGTGTCTAAAAAAAAAAATAGAAACCACATGAGATGAATAGTATATTTCCCTAAATATTTTGTTGTTGCATTTTTTCCAAATTTCCTAGATAGCACGAGGATCCATCATCATCCAGAAGGTTTTTTTATAGGAACATTAGCAGAAATCCACTACATGAAAAAATCTTTTAAAGATCCTAGGAAAGTCCAGCATAAGTTCCACCTCTGGAGAAGCTTTGTCCAAACCTCCCAGGAAAAGGGACAATCATTATATGATACATCGATTCCTCAACATCCTTACACAAATAACATCTATTAGTCATAGTGAAACCTATCTTTCAGAGGTTATCAATAGCTAAAACGTTATTCTAAATGAAAAGCTAGTAGAACATATTAATTTTAGGAATCAGAGGCTTCACCCAAGACTTAGACTAGAAGGGAGGTTTGCCAATGCAAAGTTTCAAAAGAGCACAAGTAGAGGAAACAAAGTACTTTCTTGAAGAGGTAGTAGCCCACACCAATGTTTCATCAGTATCCACCCTTATAGACCAAGTCTGAAGAAATCTCATAATAGGAACAAGAGAATTGTCTATCTTCTTTAAATTCACCCAGGCCCATTTTTTCCAATAGTCACTAACTAGATGGCCAAATGATTGTTTACTCCTTTATGAAAAGTAGTTAAAGGCACGGATAGCACCCAAAGGTCTATTCATGTGCCATGTATCTTCCCAAAACCTAATACTATTTCCATCACCCAAGATCCACCTACTTCCTTTAGCTTCCAAATCCTTAACTTTTTGGATTCCATTCCAGATAAACGACCCTTTTATGGGAACATCTAATTCAAAAAATTCAGCAATAGAGTGACAACCATGGAGATATTTAATTTTCATAATTTTTTTCAGTTCCTTTTCCTCCCCAAAAGTCCTCCAAACTTGTTTTTCCAGAAAATATTTGTTCATAGCTTTGATAGGCCTTAATCCAAGACCTCTAAGTCTCTTTGGCTTATAAACATTTTCCCACGCTACCAAAGGAAATATTTTTTGTTCTTCCACTCCTTACCGAAGAAATATCTTTTGGATCCTCTCAATACTCTCATCATATTTAAAGGGAATCTTAAAAATGTTCAAATCATAAGTAGGCAAGTTTTGGAGGGTATATTTTAGGAGCTAAAATTTACCAGCATTTCTTAGGAGTGCACCTTTCTAGCAAGCAAACTTTATGTTGAATATGTCAATGAGGGAGGACCAGAAGGAGTCAAATGGTTTCATCCCCAAAGGGAGACCAAGATAGGAAGAAGGGAAATCCCTAATCGAACATCCTATTGTTCTTGAAATATTTATTTTCCTTTCCTCATGGGTGTTGAGGAAAAAAAGGGAGCTCTTATTCTAGTTGATAAGTTTCCCAGTAGCCTAGGTGTAGGTGTTAAGGGCCTCCTTCATATTATTATATTATTTAATAGTATATGACCCCATAAGGATAGTGTCATCTATAAACTACTCATGAGAGAAAGTAAGATCGGTAGAGGAGGGTTTAAGGCCTTGAATTATACCATTAGAGACCATTTTTTGGAAAAAAAATCTTCCAAGACCTTCAGCTAATATGGTGAAAATAATAGGAGAGATAGGATCTCCCTACTTGAGACCCCTGGAAGGCTTGAAAAAATTGAGAAGATTTCCCATTAAAAATAACTACCACAAAGGAAGTAGTGATAAGTTGCCTTATAAGTTGGGAAATCGCGCCACCAAAACTAAAGGCATTAAGAACTTGATAAAGGAAGTCCCAATCAACTCTATCATAGGCTTTTGATAAATCCATCTTTAGGAAAAAGCCATGGTTTTTTGAGCTTTCTAGGGAGTGGATGTTTTCATGAACTTTAATAATAGAATCCAGGATTTATCTTCCTAGAACAAACCCATTCCACTGAGGAGATATAATTGAAGGAAGGATAGATAACAATCTCATTATAAGCACCTTTGAAAAGATTTTATAAACTGAGTTACATAGGCTGATAGGTATAAAGAAATCCATAGTATCAACCCTTGGTTTTTTAGGAATGAGAACCAAAAAAGTTGCATTTAGTTCCTTAATAAGAGATATAGATCCAAAGAAATCCTTTACTGCATGATAAATGTCCTTTTCCACAATACTCTATTATTTATGGAAGAAGAACATAAGGAACCCATCAGGTCCAGGAGATTTTTCCCCTTCAAAAGAAAAAATAGTATTTTTTATTTCCTTAATTGAAGGGATGGCTGACAAAAAGATATTTTGCTCAACCTTTAAGATTGGGGCAATAACAAATATAAGATTCTCCTAATCCTCCCTCACAAGATTCTTGTCTAAGGAAAGGAGAGAGGAGAAGAAGCCAACCATCTCAGACATGATATATTTTTTATCATCAACTCTCACATTATCAGTCTGGATATGAGATATTCTCCTAGCTGCTTGGCGCTTCAAAGAAGTCATGTGAAAAAACATTGTATTTATGTCTCCTTCTCGAAGCCATAGGGATCTAGATCTTTGTCTCCAAAAAATATCTTCCTTAGAAATTATGTCATGATATTTAACCATAATTTAATTCTCCTTGTCCATTAGTTCTCTAGAATTTCCTTCTTGTTGGATACTATCCTAAACATCTTGAAGATCCTATTTAATAGAATTATTGGCTTGGAAAAGATATCCAAAAATATCTTTATTCCATTTCTTGATTGTATCCTTAACTTATCTTTTTACCTAGTTTAAACATAGCAGTACCATTCACTTCTTCATTCCACCATTCCTTGATTTTTTCCTCTAGATTAGGTTGGGATAACCACATTTTGCAAAGCGAAAATGAAACTTCTTTTAATAGAGATAGGATCAGCATGAACAAAAGATATAGGGAAGTGATCCAATCCAATTCTATCAATAGAGATTAGAGAGAAGAAAAATCTATTTAACCAGGTATAAAAAATTAAAGCTTTGTTAAGATGAACTTGAATTAAATCTTTTTCTACCCTTCTATTATACCAAGATTAGTTAATAACTTGCAAATCCACGTCCATAAGGGCTTGTTGGTAGATAAAGTCCATCAGGTCCAGTCTACCACCAAGATAGGTTTTAGATCCCCCATATTTATCATTATCTCTAAGAGGGGAGTTAAAACCCCCATGATAATCTAGGCACTATCCAAAAACAAAATCTTGCAATCAGCTAGCTTGTTCCAAAACTTAGCTCTACCATTTTTAGTATTAGGAGCATATATGTTAGAGAGAGTCCAATAAAATTCATCTCTAACATGATTGAAGTTAACATTCAACAGATTTGATTCAGAGGGTAAGGGTTCCCCTTGAATAAAATTATGATTCTAGAATATCATAGTCCCTCCAAAAGTACCATTTGAGCTACTTCTAACCACCCCATAATTTTTGAAAATATTGATATTTTAAACTTTATCTTTGGCCATTTAGTTTCTCTAATAACACTAATATTAGGTTTGTGGTCTCTTACCAAATTTCTAAGAACATCCTTCTTGTGGAGTGTATTTAGCCCCCTTATATTCTAGGAGATAACCTTCATTTCTTAACTAGGGTGCAAGACTCCTAGATGGTAATTTATTTTCCATTTGCAATATTTTGTTTACTCTCATTTTCTCTAATAGTTCTGGTAGAATTTTTGCCTCTGCCTTTTTTCAGAGTTCCTACATCAACTCTCATACTCCTAGTAGCGACCCCTTTTTTAATTGTTGACGAAATACCCTGGGTTTCATGTTTCTTCATACTTCCCCTTTTTCCAACTTGAGACCAAGGATTCCCCTCTTCTAAGAACCAATATTTTTTCCTCAATCTCCTTACTGGATACTTGATCCCTGCAACTAGATCCTGAAATCAATATTTCAAGAACAAAGGATGTGTCTTCTACCAAGAAGTTTTCCTTGAAAAAATTCAAAAGGGAAACATCCTCAAGGCTATTATAGGGTTGCACATCTTTAAAAGGTTCACCAATTTGGGCATCCTTCTCCTTTCTTTGAGAGTCCTCAACCCTAGAGGATAATGAAGGTTCAACCATTTCCTTTGAAGAGTCCCTTCCCATATTATTCTCAACATCTTGCTATGACCCAACACTATCGTCTATGTCCCCGTCTTCCTAGATTTTATTTTAGAATTCCCCCTTAAAGTCATTGTCCTTATTCTACTCCTTTCATTGAGCTGGTAGGGAGTACGACAAAGGGTACTTTTCATCCTGGTCTTTCTTTGCTGATTCACAACACTCTATTCTATGGATCTAGACATTTACCATTTCCTTTTGTTTCTCATTGTCTTCATCTTTAGCTAAAGAACCAGCCTCTTAGGTTTCCCCAAAATTATTCTCTTTTTCCTTCCATAATTTTTTAGGCTCAGTTTTGTTCTCTTTATTCTTTCTCTGCAGCTTTATGGGACATTTTTTTGTGCAATGACCACCTTTTTTGCATATGAAGCATGCAAATGGAATTGATTCAAACTCCAGAGTTTGGGACCATTTTCCTATCTTAGACACTAGGTCAATAGATTGAGGGAGATCAAAAAGGTGATGAATTTTGATAGAACCCTGCATAAACCAACCTTGTTCTTAATGCAATCATAGGGTCTATTAACAACAGTAGCAGGACATAATAACCCAATAACCCTAGACATAATAACCTCGCCATAATAACCCAAGGACACAATAACCTAGGGTCACAATAACCCATGATCAAAATAACCCATGGTCAAAATAACCCATGGACAAAATAACCCATGGTCATTTTAGATCAACTTAGTATGCTAAAAAAGGGATTGTGAGGCACCATAGAAGATATTTAGGTCATTTTTGGACCATATATCCATTATATACCCCTAAAATAGCCTTAAAACATCTTTAATATGCTTAAATAACTTATAAAATGGTAAATAATTATACAAATAAAGACAAATTCGTGAAAATAAGCTAAATAAGAGTTATTATGAAAAGATATAAGTCAAAAGGCATTATGAAGAGGCATTAAGAGGATATATAAAGTGGTAGAATTAAGAGAAGTAAAAGAAGGAAGAAGGGGAGAAGAATTAAGAGTGTGTAGAGTGGTAAGAAAAAGAGAAATCAAAATTCATAAAAAAAAATATTTTTTAATGTAATTTTTTGAACATTATATTAAATTTTCCTAGGGGTTTCTATAAAAGTATACAAAAATAAATATACTTTTAGGGAATCAAGAAATTCTTCTTAATTTTTAATATATACAATGCCTCTTCAATTTTTAACAAGTCAAAAAATACATTATACTTGTAATTAATTCTTTTAGAAATATACTTGTAATTTATAAATTTTGTTTTCCTTTCTCTATAATCTTATGGGGTTATATTGTCCATGGGTTATTTTGATTGCGGGTTATTTTGGACTGGGTTATTATGACCCTGGGTTATTTTGTCCTCGGGTTATTGTGGCTGGGTTATTTTGTCCAGGGTTATTTTGGTCAGGTTATTATGTCCTGTAATCATTGACAACAACTCTCCAAACTTACTCACAATCCCTCTAAAGATATCATCATTCCAATACTCCAGAGAAAGGCCTAGAAGCCTTACCCAGTTTGGAGTGGTTGCAAAGATAGAGTCATTAAGGGACCATTTTTGAAGAGCCAGAGAAGATTTTCCAAACATCTAGGGGACCCTATAGAGGGCTAATGAATGGTCCTCTCCATTAGTAAACACAAAAAAAAGGAAACCTCTCAGCATCACTACAATCTCCACCTAGCCTTTTAGAACCCATTTCTTCTTGATAAAGGATCTCACAGTATCTATGTTCAGCCTTGGCCCCAAAAATTTTCCAACTAGAGTTAATGCCATTGAGGAAACCGTATGGTCTATAACAACATCTAGGATGAAAATAGAGAACCTACCCTTTGATTGATCCAAAATATTATTCACCTTTGGGAACACCAACTTCCTATTAGGCTTGACTCCAAAAAAATGACCAAGGGTAGGCTTTCTAATGATCTTTTCTTTGTTTTGCATCCTTTAGGTCATTAGGGGGTTTGAATTGTTAGGGCCCCCACCACCTCTCAGATCAATGCAATCACATGGGATCCCAATAGAAAATTATTTTACCAACTTTGGAGTATCAACACTAGCATCTCGAACAGAATCTGGCGTACCACCCGCATCACAGGTAGCCACCCCACCAGAAGCGCCAGCACCATTATTCTCTCTCTCCTAGTTTCTGCTCATTCCCGCTGTCATTTTATTCTTGGGGTAAAGATGTTGATGTGTTTTGTGAGTGTTATGTTTAAATTTTTAAGTTAATAACTAACTTTAGAAATCTAAATTTGATTGTCCATATCCTTATCATCTCATTAATTAATTAGGACTTTTTCCCTCTATCCTCCTAGGTGAATTAATCAATTTAATATACTTATTTGGTTGTGTTCTTTGGCCCTTCATCCATTTAGCTAAATAAATTTCCATGTTTAGTTTAATTAAATTTTCTTCTCCTTTTCTTCTAATTTTGAATTAAAATTAATTGAAAATTCCCCTTTTATCATCCTCTTGCATTCTCCTAACTTTCCCACTTGCATTCTAATCCCTCTCATTAGCCTAATTATCCCTCCTGGACACATGCATATCCCTAATCCCATTGATTAGGGAGAGGGTCAATGTGTGCCATAAATGGTCATTCCCCTTTCCCTCTCATCCTTAAAGGCTAACCACTTTTGGGAGGGTACCCACATGGGTTCCTTTCTTAGTTGTTCCCTCCATGGAATTTAAAATTCATTTATTCCTTATCCTCATGTACTTTGAAGTGTGAGGATAAGAATTATGTTATGCAAAATCTTCCTTACACTTCAAAGTCTCACTTTCCCAATCACTTGGTGCTCTCAACTTCTCCTAGGTCAACACTTGTCAACCTCTCTAAGAGGTGAGAACTAAATTCATATCCATCATTTATCTTCATCCTTTCATTCAAGCCCTCCATTACATCTCCCTCTCTTAAATCTCAACACAGCCAATTTTCACTCCATCATCCATTATGCAACCATTACAAACTTCAAGTATTATCGAGCATTTGAGCACCCTTATGCTACTAATATTGTGAGAAATCATCAAATATGTTTTCATTGGACAAACTATTGCATTAAGGAGAGCATAATACTAGTTCTTCAATGACTATTTAGTTGGTTTGAGCTCTTTTCTTTCCTTATCTTGATTTTTGCTTTTATGTTTTTAGTTATTTTATTGTTTGAACTAATCTTTTTATGTTATCTTTTAGTGTCTTACATTTCTAGGCCACCTATTGGTAGATTTTCTCGTGAACCAATGGATTCAATTTCATTCTAGGGGATTTGGAAGTAATTTTTCAATTATGGGGATTTTTGAGATTTTTCATTTTAGTTGGTGGATCTCATTAATCTTCTTGAGGCATTCAATCACTGACATTTTTCATTGGATTCATTAGCATATTTCATTAGGCTCATCTATGCATTAATATTTTTGTTGCAATTCGCATTGCATCAAGACATACATAGACCTATTAGTATTTGTTTTTACTTTCATTATCATTTTCATTTAGATCCACTTACCATTTAGAGTCATTAATTATATTTTGCATTATTACTAGTCATTCCATTGTCCAATAGATGTAGTTATTTATTACATCATGTTGGTTTATTTATCATCCATTATCCATTTAGTCTTGCATTAGTCATGTTTGGTTTGCCTCATATTTTGGTTGCATTAGTTATCCCCATTGCATTATCACTCTCATTAGATTCCTTCATAGTTTCATTGTCAATTAGTTGCATTTAATATAGTATAAACTTGTTAGTCTGTGTTATCTAAATTAATTGATTCATCCCATTTATTCCTCTAGGTTCATTAACCTTTTAGACTTCATTTTAGTTCATTTTATTACGCATCCATCTGAATGTGTGGTAATTTTACCACTTACCATTCTTTATTTCCATCCCATGTCATAGTATCATTATACATCTAAAATTATTATAGTTTGTCATAGATCATTAATATTATTAGGCATCCATAATTTACATGTCCATCCATACATCATAAATGCATCATAAACATAAATATCCCAATATGCATTCCACCCTACATCACAATAGTCAGTATCATTATATTACATGCATACATCATAAACATATATATAAAGTGTATCACATCTTCCATTACACATGTTACTCACATATAAAAGCATCTATAAACATCACATCTTGCATGGAATATGTCAAATCATTAGCATCCATATGCATGCACATTAATCCATCTCATAAGAATGTACATAAAATACCATCATGCATTGTTGATGATTCATCTCTCTGCGTGTGCGCGCGCGTGTGTGTCCATGTCATCATGCATCACAATTATCAAATGCCATCAAAAGAATCATGTGTACAAAATAATCATTTGCATGAATAATCTAAGTACATATACACATGAGCTTAAAAAATCATGCAAAATGGCTTAAGCGAGGAGAATCATCCAGATCTCTTTCCCTCAAACTGGATCAAAATATCTTTTCCTCCCCCTTCACTCAATCCTGATGAATAGTCCCCTCCTCCCATAGATCCCTATGATGTCCCCATCTCTAACCATGTCCAGTAGTGGGATTCTCTACTTCTAAATAATCAAGACCCACTCCTAGTAGATTATCCACTTAGCGTTAATGATTCCAACAACCTAAAGGATTATCTCTATCCTAGAGGTACCATCTACTCATATAATTCTCTAAGTGTCTTGCCTCCATTAGAAACCCAGATACCTACTATATCAAGACCTCCATTGCCTTCCACAACCCACTACCCTCACTCCTATAGGACTCATCTCTCTCATTCCTTGATTTTTGTGTCTCATCTGATAGCCTTATGCTTTGTATCTCACACAACTTGGTTTGGCTCAACTGTAATCCTATCTCCCTTTATTATGGTGACATCTTTCTCAATTTTCACTACATCTATGTCCCCTACATTCTCTCAAATTGTACTCACAATGAGTCCCTCTATGTAGATACCCCATCCAATGTCTCATGCATCCTCTCGATCACAACATATAAATGTTGAATGTATTGGGCATGATTATCTCCTTGCATTGAACTCAACCCTACTAACATCCTTGTATTGTATCCCTATCCCTCTACTTGTTTATGCCTATGTTGGTATTGTTATTGTAATTACCTAAAATCAGGCTAATAGAACCTAAGGCCCTATTTTCCCTAATTTGGAATAATACCTTAATTATGTTAATTTGATCTTCGATTGTTGACATAATTCATAAAATTCAATAAAATCAATTTCATCTCAATTCAAGAATTTATCATCAAGGTATCAATCAAAATCAAGTCAATTACCTCTATGCCCAATTAATTAAATCAATCCCACCAAATTCATGGCTAGATTAATTAATTAAAGGAAATAAATAAATCCCTCTCAAATTAGAAAACACAACAAACACACTTTGAATCATTGAGAGGTAATCACATGGATCATGGATCAAGCTTGGATGCATCTCAACCACTCCTCACATATGCATCTCAACCGTCCAAAATCTCCTAAGTTCTATAAAAGAGAATTCTCAAATGCTCATTCTTCCTTCCTAGCTTTTTTATTTTAGCACTAACTCTTTGATTTTGATAGTTAATTCATGCTTTCATGTTGATTTCATATGCTCTTAGATAATTAGAAAACATCTCAGTTGGGTTAATAGTAAATAAATTCATGATCTAATAGCTAATTGTGATGCATTTTCTAGTTTTAGCTTCATGCTTGCATAATCAATCTTGAATCTCTCATTTTAGTATTGCATTGACAATGTTTAGGATTAGATTTGAGATCAATATTTAATCCTTCCCATACTTGTGCTAACTAGAGAGCAATAGGATGATTTCAATTGTTTATTTACTTCATTTTGGTTTAAATCTTTCTAAAAATTGATGTAATGTCCTATTGAAGTGTTGTGTTGCAGATTTGCAGGTCCATAACTCACACACACATTTATGGCACCCACAGTGGTTCGTAGGTCAATTGTCCAAGATAAACATCAAACAAAGACTACTAATGCTTGTCTTGAAAGTTTCCTAAAAGAGAAAAACTAAAACTTCATGCTTATTTTTCTAGGAACTTAATACAATTTGAGGTCAATTTGCAAACTAATCAGAGGATTATGCTCTTTTCCCCTTGAGGGAAAATCAGAAACTCAAAAGCTAGCTTGCAATTTGGAGTCATATTGGAGTAATTGGGTTAAATTTGCATGATGTGTTTTGGATTTTTCATGTGAGTTAGGAGATTATTCTCTTCTCCTTCATGGAGAATCAGAAATCTAGAGCTCATTATCACTTATCAAATTTCTTTATTGTACACCTTTAGAGGGCTTGCCAGTTGAGGAAAAAATCTCTCAGGAATGACCCAAGTAGGGACAAGTCTTAAGCTAACTCTTCCACCCCACTATAAAATTTGACACTTCCTTGAGGTGAAAGCCTCAGAAGACATGATCTATCTTGTCTTGGGAGATTGATGATCAATCCCAATGGCATAATTGGATTTCATGTAGAGCAGAGCCACTTGAATCTTGTTTGTGAGACTACACACTTTCAAGTTCCTATAGGGATTATGGTCTAAATCCTGCTTGTGGGACTATGGGAGATGGTTGTGAACGGATGCCTTTATTAAAAACCTTATGTTAGATGCTACCCGAATCACCCCTGAAAGGTTATTATCACTTGTGTGAGGAAAATAGTAATTTCCCCAAGACATTCACCATATTGAGCCCTCATTGACATTACCACTTAGCTAATATGGCCTCCAAAATCCATTGCATGTTATTGGACTGCCATATTCTGAGGAGTCTTTGAGTGTGTTCCTAAGTCAGTGAACAAGTGGTTTCAATCTCTACTTAGCATAAGGTAGGTTAGGTGTGTCTGATTAAAATGATTACTTGATGTGTTCTAAGTACAAATTTAGATAATTACCCTCAAATGAACAAACACAGAGCATTTACAAGCACTTACAAACACCTGAAAGTCACTAGAATCTGACAGATATGACCCACTTTCCAAAAATTCACTGAAACTAAAAAATCCCTGACATCATTAAATCACATCCTGGATTCCCAGATCTCATCCTGTATTCTATATCACATATGTTCAAACTTGGATCACATCTGGTATCTACACCATTTCCCAGATCGCATATGGTAACCACTTTATTTCTTGAGTCATATCCCATATTTCCTAGATCACATCTAGGGTCCAAAAAGTTTGCCAATCACCTATAAAAGATCGCATCTGGGATAGTGAGCATTTTCATACTTTCTAGAACCAAATTTTTTGCATTTCCAGATACCGATTCGACCCAATAGTGAGGTTTTGTTGTCAAAACACATCCATCTGACAACCTGAAATAGTCATCTTTGAGAAAGTCTTGTTACCTTGCATCATCCAAATTGTGGAGTCAGTCTATCTTATCAGTTACAATCAAGTTCCTAGCTCATAAACAGGGCAATTTGACACCCTTTGACGCTGGAACTTCTACTTTATCAGACCCACTTACACTTTTGGTTCCCAACTCACTATCAGGGTACTTTGACACCCTTTGACGTTGGATCCATAAAATAATTTCAAACCCACTATTGCATCCTTGGATTCACAATCAGACATTGCAAACATTCAGACCCACTTTAAACACAAGACACTCATTGATCCCTTAATCAAGTTTTCATGGTTAATACAAGATACAAATCTTACCATTTCTAAAAGAACCCCTTCTCGGATGAAGTACCATTGCTCAAATTTGAAAAAGGAGAAACTTCAAGACTTAATCCATTATTTGGAATAACACCAAGCACCACCTATACAATGACACCCGAAGAAAAAAAAATGAATAATCAAGAAGAAGATTTCTATTGGGATGAAAGACAAGATGAACAAAATGACCAAAACAATCAAGAAGAAGTTCAACAATAAGAAGCTCATTACGATTCAGATGATGAAGAACCCACTGAACAACAATACCAAAGAGCTATAAACACCAAATGATTCCATAAAATCCTTGAGAGAACTTTGGAAGAAAACAAGGATAAAGACTTCCTAGAACTCACCTCTCAAGGAGTAAAACTACCAAAGGACAATTATGTGAACCAACTTAAGAAAAAAGAAGATATTAGTCCTATATCCATTTTAACAAGACAATTGCTTGCTATGCAAAATGAAACCAAAGAACTCAAGAAGAAGGACAAACCAACAAAAAAATATTCTTTGGAGCACATATGTCCTTTCCCTTTTGAAAAGGGACTAAAAATGATTCCATTTCCCAAGAATGTTACAATTCCAAAATATGACAAATACATGGGAAATTTTGACCCTCAAGATCATGTGAGGGATTTTTGCACAACCAGTATGGAATTCATGCATGAACAAACATATCTAATGAGATTATTTCCATGAAGCTTAGGTGGACAAGCTATGGATTGGTTGTCAAAGTTACCTATAGGAATCAAGACATTTGATAAACTAGTGCAAAAATTCATACAACAATACTCCTACAACATCCAACACACAGTGACAATGTTGGATCTATGCAATACCAAACTGAAAATAGGAGAATCATTCTTGAATTTCCTACAATTATGGAGGAAAATATTTGCATGATATGCTAGGTAGATACCTAAAAACAAAAAAATGGACATCTTCATTAAAAACTTGGTTCCTTAAATGAACTTTCCAATACAATTGCAAGGACCACCAAGTTTTGATAAGATGATAGATAGTGCCATCAAGATTGAAGAGGTATTGATCAAGAAGGGTGAAATCACTATCAACAAGGAAAACAAAGACAAGTATTATCCCACCAAAGATAAGTACAAATATGGAAACAAGAAAAAACATGTGGTCAATGATGGAGTGGTTGATGCTCCTAGTCCAAAACTGAAATCAGACATTTTCAATCTTACAATGAGCCTTCAAGAAATCAAGAATTTAAATTCTACAATAACACCAATATTGGCTAACAGTAATTTCAACAAACCTCCTACTTGAATAGAGCCTTGGTTAGAAAGACCTAAGATAATATTTACACCTTTGGGAGATACCTTGGAGGTGGTATTAAAGTCACTATTGAACAACAAAATCATTACGATTCTTGATCCCAAATCTTGGGAACCAAGAGTAAAACCCAAGTGGTGGAATGATAATGATTACTACATTTTTCATCACAACAAAGGACACAAAACCAACAACTGTATGAAGTAAGACATGTTATTCAAGACCTAATTGAAGAAGGTAAAGTCAAGGTAGATGGAAACCACACAAACAATGACCATAAGGCATTTCAAACTCCATTACCTAGCTATGAAAAAGGAGAATCTTTTAAGAGTAACAAAACTAACTATACATACACTTATGATGACAATGTAATTCATATGGTGGAACCATGTGAACACTCCATCAATATGATCACTCTAAAAGGAGTGAAAAAAAAAATTGATTCTTCTAATGTGGTAACAAGGAATCAAGCTAAACTCACTCTCAAAGGAGCTTCAACATCTATCACACTAGCTATAACAACAACAACGTCTAAGCAAGCAGCATTTCCTCCAAAGTTTAATCTTGTAGATCAATTGCAAAGGACACCCACTCAAATATCCATTCTAGAATTGTTGAAAATCTCTCCTAGTCATAGGGAAGTTCTTGATCAAGCCCTACTTAGCACTAATGTATCAAAAGATCTAGATGTGGATAGATTCCAAGCTATAGTTCATCACTTTAATTCCCCACATTACCTATCTTTTTCTGAAGAGGATGATAAATCATTAAACTAGCCACATAACCAACCTCTACATTTAGAAGTCCTCATTCATAAACACCATGTGAAATGTGTCTTGATAGATGGAGGCACTAGTTTGAACATATGCACGTACAACTTGATAAAAAATTTGGGATTCTCAGAACATGCAATTGATCCTAGAAGAAAGATAACCATCAAGGCTTATGATGAAGAAGAAAGATCATCTAAGGGATTGGTTTTCTTACCTATCAGAGTGGGACCAATAGAGAAAGACATCCTATGTCAAGTTCTTGATTTACCACTCGCATACAATATTCTTCTTGGAAGGCCATGGATACACTCAATGCAAGTTGTGCCTTCTACTTACCATCAATACCTAAAATTTCCTCATAATGGAGTGGAGGTGACTATTCTAGTAGATACAACATATACTTGCAACAATCTCAAACAAACAGAAAGCATGGTTCCTCACAACAAGGAAATCTCTAATAAGGCGGAGACATCCAAGGAAATGGTCTTGAAAAGCTTTTCTAAAAAAATCAACATCCAAGAGACAAGTATGGGTGAATACAAATATCTCCTATAACACAAGGAAGACCTTCCTCAACATTTACACCATCCAATGGTAGTGCTCTAACAATACATGAAGGAACTAGGATGGTCAAAGCAAAAGTATCCCTTAAAGAAGAAAATGAAGAAAAAGTTGTCTTGCAATGGCTTTACAAAGAAAAAGAAGAAGATGGAAATGTCAAACATGTTGAGATAGCTCCAAATAAATATGGAAATGGATATGAGATCATGAAACAAATGGGGTACAAAGGAAAATGGCCTTTAGGAAAAAACAAACAAGGACTTGTGGAACCTCCACATATGGATTTCAGAAATCCTAAAGATAAGACTGGACTAGGCTTCAGGGAAGAAACATCACATCCTATAGCAGAAAGGGGTCCTATATTTGACAAATCAGGAGACTCAAATGATGAAGAAGAGGTAGAAGGATAACCTATTTCCTATGAAAGGTTGGTGCTCTTACAAGGAGACCCCTATCAGAAATTGGTGCCAATCTTGAACAAGAACCTGAAGAAGAACAAGAACAAGGACTTCCCATCTTTGATACACCTCACTTTGATGAGGAACCAGAAATGATAACTCCACAAGAACCATTACAAGAAGAAGGGAACCGTGCTGATGAAGAAGATGAAGTACCCATGACTATTGCCCACTTCTTGGGGGTTTCAAATTATAGTCAAGTAGACTCACATGAATATGAATGGGATATCCTTTTTGATGCTACCATGGATATAGAGATAGATGTGATACACAAATTTGCTGCTAGATTCTTGATTGAAGAAGGAGAGAGTTCTAATGCTAGACCACTAGAGTTAGATTGGCATAACATTAATGTGAACTCTAATAATAACGAACATGACTCTAATAATCCTATCATCTATTTAAAAGAAAACTTAATAGAAGACATCTTGCAAGTTAATAATGTTGATGATAACGTGTGCGGTGCTATCTCTTGAACCTACTAGATCTTTGTCCTTAAAATACACTGAACTAATAGACTGGGATGAGCCTACAAACACGAACCTATTATCTTTTGACAATTACTATTCCATAGCATGTTATCTAAATGCTTGTGAATCCTTCCTTTCTTCCACTAGTGTAAAGAGGGAAACCATGAATGAGGAGGATATCAAGTTTCTCAGTCACAAAATGAAAAAGAACAAGAGATCTGATGGTGAAAACCACCTAGTGGCAGTATCAGATCCTAAAAGAGAAAAAGAAAAAGACGTATCTGATGGTGAAAACCTCCTAGAGGCACCAAAGGATGGGATTCTTGATATCCTCCCAGATCACTTTCAGGAAAGATCATCAGTTCTGATCAAACCGACACAATCCATTAATTTGGGAACAACAGAAGCTCCTCAGCTAGTCCACATTGCTTAGTCATTGACAAAAGATGAAAATATCCAATTCACCAATTTCTTCAAAGAAAAGAAGGTTAATTTTTCTTGGTCTTATCTAGATATGACTGGATTGGATACATATTTGATTCTGCATCACTTGTCTATTTCACCTGATATAAAAACTAGTAAAGCAAAAACTCAGAAAGATGAATCCACATGTGGCATTGCTAGTAAAAGCAGAATTGGAAAAACTATTGAAAGCTAGATTCATTAGAGCTATTGATTATGCAGAATGGATCTCAAACATAGTTCTTGTTTCTAAGGTGGACAAATCCATAATATTTTGCACAAACTTTAGGGATCTAAACAAGGCTTATCCAAAAGATGATTTTCCTCTTCCTAATATAGACATGATTGTAGATTTGACAATAGGCTATGAAATGTACTCATTAATGGATAGATTTTCTGGATATAATCAAATCAAAATTCCTCCTGAACATCAAGAAAAGACCACATTCACGTGTGCATGGGGAACATACTATTTGAATGTGATGCCATTCGGTCTCAAAAATGTAGGTGTGAATTATCAAAGAGAAATGACCACAATATTCCATGACATGATGCATAAGAACATGGAAGACTATGTAGATGACACATTGGCTAAGTCAAAGATAAGGACTACACATATAGAAGATCTAAGGAAAATATTTTACAAGATGGAACAGTTTCAATTACGACGTAATCCTAAGAAGTGCACATTTGGCATGTCATCTGGAAAACTATTAGGATTCATAGTCTTAGCAAAAGGAATTGAGGTAGACCCAACAAAGGTGAAAGCTATTATTGAAATGCAACCACCTAGAAACATTGGTCAAATGAGGATGCTATAAGGAAAGCTACAATCCATAAGCAGATTCATATCTCAATTGGCAGATAAAGCACAACCTTTCACAAAGTTGATGTTTAAAGGAACTACATTCACTTGGGATGAGCAATGTGAAGAAAATTTTGCCCAAGTCAAGAAATATCTAATGAATCCTCCAATCCTAATGGCACCAATTTATGGGAAACCTCTATTGCTCTACATATCAACTACAGATACATCATTAGGAGTATTTCTTGCACAGGAGTATGATACCAAGAAAGAAAGAGCTATATACTATATCAGCAGAACTTTGCTCACATATGAGTTGAAGTATTCAATGATTGAGAAATCATGCTTAGCAGTGGTGTTTGCATCCCAAAACCTTAGGCATTACATGTTGACACACAAGGTAAAGCTAGTTGCTAAGATTGATCCACTCAAATATCTGTTAAATAAAGCAATGCTGACAAGAAGACTAGCAAAGTGGGTCCTAATCCTAAGTGAATTTGACATTGAATATGTGGACAAAAAATCCATTAAAGGACAAGTGATTGTTGATCAAATTGCAGAAAAACCATTAATAGATGACAAGCCATTATTTGTGGAATTTCCAAATGAATCTATCATGCACTTAACAGAACATCCCTGGAAAATATATTTTGATGGCTCCTTCACACAGCAAGGATCAGGAGCTGGATGCTTATTCATTACACCACAAGGATACAAGATTCCAAAAGCTTATAAAATGGTTTTCCCATGTACCAAAAACATAGCAGAGTATGAAGCTCTTGTGAATGGACTTAAACTTGCAATAGAATGGAAAATTGTTGAGTTACACATCTATGGAGATTCACAACTCATTATCAATCAGGTGAATGGCGATTATCAGACTAAAGATGATAAGCTCATACCTTACAAAATAATGGTGGATGACTTGACAAAATACTTTGTCTTCATCACATTTCAACAAATTCCAAGATCATAAAATAGAGCAACTGATGCAATGGCTACTTTAGCATCCATGTTAAAACTAGAAGAACATCAATTTCGTTATGACTTCCTGGTGGAAGAACTCCCATTTCCCACCTATGACTTACCCGAATCCCAAATTGTTTATGCCCTTAAAACCCAAGTATTATCTTGATATGCTCGTATCTATTCTTATCTAAAGGACCAAACAATTCCTGAAGGCTATTCCAAAAATGAAAAGAGATCCCTCATAAGAGAAGCATTGCATTATATAATCATCACTAATGACTTGTTTAGATGTAGTCTAGATGGTACGCATCTTAGGTGTTTATAACATGAAGAGTCTAATTGTGCATTAAAGGAAGTTCATGAAGGTGTGTGCAAATCACACTCGAATAGTTTTTCATTAGCTAAGAAAATTTTAAGAGTTGGATACTATTGGCCCACAATGGAAAAAGATGCTATCCATTTTTTAAAAACATGCAAGAAATGCCAGATCCATGGTAATCCGATACATGCTCCAACTAGGGAG
This sequence comes from Chamaecyparis obtusa, assembly GCA_027943335.1. NCBI lineage: Eukaryota > Viridiplantae > Streptophyta > Pinopsida > Cupressales > Cupressaceae > Chamaecyparis > Chamaecyparis obtusa. Next base: position 2,211,477 of record BSBK01001551.1, on the reverse strand, counting down.
CTAATTCCATTCACAACACATTAGCCATTTCAGCAATGGGCTTTTGATTTAGTTGGTCAAATTTACCCTAATTCATCAAATAGACACAAATACATCATTACTACAACTGAGTATTTCACAAAATGCTTGGAAGATGTCCCACTGTCTAATGCAACTATAAACCAAGTTTCCATGTTTACCTTGAATTGTATCATCTGTTGTTATGGCATACCCTCGTCGATTGTGACTGACAATGGGGGTCAATTAAAAAACAAAGACATAGATGAGTTGTCTTCAATTCAAAATCACTTAGCATTGTTCCTCGATCTATTACCCTCAAGGTAATGGACAGGCTGAAGCATAAAACAAAACTATTCTAAAAATATTGCATATGATAGTAAACAAATCAGGAAGGGACTGGCATTTACAAATCAATCCAACATTATGGGCTTACAGAACTAGCATCAAAACACCAACTGGTGCAACTCCTTTTGCACTAGTTTATGGATCAGAGGCAGTCTTACCAGTTGAAGTAAAGATTCCATCACTGAGGGCATGACTAAATCATCTAGTCACTGATGAGGACTATAGAATCTCTAGACTACAAGAACTTGAATTACTAGATGAGCGCAGGCAATAGGTGTTTGATCACCTTAAAGCTTATCAAAAGAGAATGTCAAGAGGATATAACAAGAAAGTGAAACAAAGAAGTTTTCAGATTGGAGATCTACTCCTAAGAGAAAATCCTAAGAATCAACAGAATTGAGAACAAAAGGGAAAATTTAAACCCAACTGGCTAGGTCCCTTTGTCATTACAGTAGCATTTGGATCAGAAGCCTATCAATTGGTTGTGCCTAAAGGAGATGTTTTACTAGATCCAATAAATACTCTACATCTGAAAAGGTTTTATGTTTGACATTCTTGAGGTAGCTCTTGTATAGTGAAAAGAGTTCCTGGAAAAAAAGTTGAAAAAATAGCAAATATGGATCCTGAAATTTTTTTTAAAAAAATAGAAAAAGTCCTTAAAAAATGACCATCTTGGTGAAAACCTAGCAAATAGGCACCTTGGTGAGTCCAAAAAAAATAGAAAAGAGAAAAATTACAAAAAAATTGGAAAAGATAAAAAGTGTCATGGTGAAAACCTGGTAAACAGGTGCCATGATAGCAAAAAAAGGAAAAATTTTGGCCAAGTGGTGAAAACCTAGTAAACGGGCACTACTTGTAATCAACACTCTATCTATAAAGACAACACTTGCGCATTTGGCCTATGTAAATCTTAGTTTGTATATATCTTCACTTTTGTGATGTGCCAAATCCTGAAATGCACTATTAGAAAGACGTGTCTTCCTAAGGTTGGAATCTATCTGCATTATGGTCCTAGGTAAACTATTTTCCCCAGGGGGCATTGATCAAGATCACATTTGTTGACAAGATATTGAGTCCGCAATAGACATTAAACTACGAACAATGGTATTTTTCAATACCACCCTGGTTCGCAACAGACAATAAACTACAAAAACAAGGGTATTTTTAAATGCCAAACAAATAGTATTTTTCAATACTTGGATCTAAATGTTTTTCTAAACACAATGTCATGATGAAAAGAGTGTTTCTAAACACTAAATAGGTAAAAAACTTATGGATGAAAGAAAAATTGAAGATTGATAATAGTTCCTATGCGTATGTTTGCAAGATTAATCAAAAGTGTTTTTAAACACTATAATCACAATTGTCTATTTTTAAAGCAAATACAATGATCATTTTAAAAGGATAATGGACTTTTCTTATTATCAATTTTTGATTGTTACGTTTCCTTGAGTAACTCAATGATGTATATGGACTAAGAGGAACAAGGACTGGAGGCATAACATTTTATTTGTCTTTTGTTTGTGGTAATAAATCCAATGATCCAAGGTGATCATGGGGAATGGGTGTCTACTATAAGTGCATCCATCATGATTGGAATGTCATGTATACCTCGACCTGTTTCCTATGAAAACTTTGGTGAGATGGATCTATTTCCTTGTCTATTTTAAACAACAATGATAAACTACTTCCTAGTAAGGTCCATGGTAAATCGGATTATACCCAAGGATATGAATACAAAATGAAAGGCCATTGCAGGTATATATTTACACATTATACACCAGAAAAGAAAAGGTTTATATCAAATAGGAAGTAACTGATAGAACATTCTAGCTATGTGCTTTAATGTTTAGGTTATCTTTCAACATGACAAATAAAAAGGACGTATTCATATTTTCAAGATTGCTAAATCTATGAGTGAAAATTGTACTATCCTAATGAGGTCCCATTACAAATGCTCTATGATGATAATTAACCCATCTTGAATAAACAGTGATTGTCCTAGGTGTCTTAGTCTAGGTGCATTTCATTTGGTTAATTGCATTAAGGTTCATTTTAGTTGCATATCATATTAATTTGCATTAGGTTCATTTAGATGCATTGAAATTCATTTTAAAATTGCATTCATTTTAAGTTGCATAAGCATGAATGTGTGGATTCAATTATCAAAATCATTGATATGAGCTGAAAAATTATGAAAACATTAAGATGAGCTGAAAATTCTAAAAACTTTAATCACTTTCCATGTTTGACCAAGTACATCATGAAATCATAAACAATTGAAACTAAAATGACTGAGTATAAATCACTGATATTCATTTGCATTCATATTCCATTTCATATCATAAGAATGTTTGCATAATGCATCCATAATCATCCATACATAAATAAAAATGAGATGTCCATACATCGCTTCGCAATACATCTCATACATCCATATCCATACATGAAATAAAGTTTGCATCCATACATTCATAAAAGATTTGAAAAACATAAAAATATGAGCATATATCAGTGAACTATATCATGATGTCATTTTATCACCATCTAATCTAATCATGACCAAGTATGACCATCACACAATATCCAAAGCATAAGACAAATATCAAATATCCAACATATGTAGAGATCAAAAGCATCAGATAAGATAAGATAAATCAGATGAGACATCCATATCAGAATCAATAGAGGCATCAATATATCAACAATGTGTGAGAATTATAATATCAGAGCAGTATATCAAAGCATAAATGCCACAAGCATCAATATATCAGAGCATGGATAAAAATCAGTATCCCATGAAATAATGTATTAGCAATAAATAGTCTAGAGGACATAAGAGAGTATATCAAGCAAAAATGGTACAAATACATGATGTCATCAATAAAGTATAGTATATCAGAGATACAAATGTAAAAGTACAAAATGACTAAGCCCAACTGGCTCCCTCATCTTCTTGTGGAGGATCAGGAGGGGGTGCATCTTCTTTGCTAGGTGGAGGTGGAGGAGGCATCACACCCTCTGAGTGATGTGCTATAACAGAAAACAATGGAGCCCTCTGAGTAGCAAGAACAATGACACAATATAAAGAAAAATAATATGTGGCCCTCTGACCCTGGTGAGTGGTTGTATGTGCATATCTATCTCGCACTGCCCTCAGCTGAGATAACTATGTGTCTCGCTCTACTCTCAGCTGAGATAGTTGTTTATCCCACTCCGCTCTCATCAGAGCTAACTACACATCTTGCTTTGATAGCTATACTCAGAGAGTAGCTACCTCTAAACGTAATGCGGCTCTCTCCCTCTCACACTGTGATAGCTGATCACTACCACCACCTAGAGGAGGATCTCTAGGTGCCTGCTCTTGTGCATGTTATTGTGCCTAATCATCCCCTCCTCTTGTTGCCCTCTGGAATTATGCATGCTCATGCCTATGGAGTAAGGGCCATGTATCTCTCTAAGGAGGGGTAACCCACAGTCTCCTCTACCTCTGTTGACCAATGTCTCCTCTTGAGGCCCACTGTCTACTGCTCTCACCTCCCCCACCCCCACCCCTATCATCTCCTCTATCTCCACCTCCCCCACCCCCACCCCTATCATCTCCTCTATCTCCACCTCCCCCACCCCCGCCCCTATCATCTCCTCCATCTCCACCTCCCCCACGAGCTCCATCTCACCCTCTATCTCTCCCCATGTCCTTGCCCCAACCTCAATCTCCACCTCTAGTAGCTCAACCTTGGCCACCACCATCATCAGTAGGATCATAGTCTAATGCATCCTCTATGTGAGGAGTGACCTCATCTGGAGCAGTGAATCTCAGGTATGGATGCTGGATATAATGTGCATGATAGCCATCAGTAATACCACCGTCAAGGATCTTTGGGTGATACTCCTAGTCTACATGTGCAATCTACGTGATCTCATGCACGACAGTCTCATAGATCAATCTGGACCCCCACTGGGCCTCCTCATCCCTGATGCGAGCATAAATGGTTGTCTCCTGCAACATGCCATGTACTCTACCATACTACCTGGATACCCGTGTAATAAAAAATTTCTCCATAATATATTTGGTATGCCCAACAAGGTACTTGCTTTGAAAAAAATAAGGCATTTGCCTCACATCTAAAGGCCACCCCTCATAGTCTACATAGGGTCACCAAACAATATTTTTCACATCATCAATAACGCGATGCTAGTACTCTAACTTGACCAAATGGGATTGTTGTATCAAACCTGAGTACATATAAATGTATGGCAAGCTGACATCTTGGTGCCTAGTAACTATGGGTCATGTGACGGGGATATGCTCCCATGCCCAGACCTGAAGAACTAAGTTTCCCACTGTCATAGTCTTTGAGTGCCAGTAGACTATCTCATTGAGCTCCCTGTATAAGTGGACAAGGATGCAACACCCCCATGCAAAGCGGCTAGGCAACTGAATCATCTTCTCAATAACACGTGACCAGTCGCACATGAATCCATGTTGACCCCAATCAGGCATCATAAGTCCACCAATCAGTTTAGCCAGGTAAACAAGAAGTGGTGCATAGTTGGCCACCATGTGGTCCCAACTTAGATAGCACCTAGCTATAGTGTCATCTCCAAATAATCTTCGGGAATCCTCCATCACTGCAGGGCCAGATGCCTCATACTCCACCCAAGCATCCATCACCAGAACATGTAATATCTACCAGATGTCCTTTGGAGTCATAGTCATCTCACCGGTAGGAAGGTGAAAGGTGTTGTGCTTCGAGTGCCACCTCTCTGCCAACGCAGTCAATAATCCCTGATTCACCCGAATGTCAGGCAAATTTTCTAAGCTCCACAAACTGCAATGAGCAACAACACGGTGGTCCTCTACTGAGATTTGTTGATGCAAATCTAGGACCTAGGTAGGCCACAGGAATCTAAATGTAATCACCTCAAAATGGGTCTACACAACAAAAAATAGGGGCACTATGTCAGCATTAGACAAAGAAATTTGACAAAAAATTGCCTAAGGAATGAAGAACAGACAAGCAACTTGGCTAAAAATTCTCAAAAACCAAAAATGATCTTGAAATCCCAGATGTGATCCAAGAAATTTGGGATGCTATCATTTAACGGGATGCAAGCCACAAAATCTCAGAAGCGACGTAGGAAATTAGGGAAGCGATCCGGAATTCGAATGCAACCCTGTTTTAACCAAAAGTGACACAAGGACAAAATGCTATGAATTTGGCTTGAATTTGACCGGATGCGACCTGACGGGGTGTGATCCTAGAAATCCCAGATGCGATCCAGAATTTGGTGAAAAATAGGATGCGACATGAGATTCACCGCATGCGATCTCGCATACGGGTTGCGATTGGAAATTGAAATTGCTATAAAATGGCTAAAAATGCATGAAATTGAAATTTTCAAATTTGACAAGGTACGTTGTCGAGTAATCACAAGTGTTGCATAATGGGGCGGTCGGTTGTGTCACATCGCCAACTCAAATCGATACTTCTCTGCTGGGAACACCATTATCGCTTAGAGCTCAGTGAACATAAGAAGGTAAAAAGTGAAAATGAATGGTAAAAATGGACTTTTTGACCTATTTGAGCCTCCCCAGATCCTTAAGGAACATACATTGTAAGACATCACAGAAGCCTAATATCGGGACTGAAATCAAAATAGGTCATCTTCATCACTAAAATGCAGTAAAAATAGAGTTACAAAACAAAGTCAACTGTCAGAATTCAGAAGTCAACTATGGTCAAATTATAGTCAAACAAGGGCAAAATGAGCAGAATAGATGTTGTCGGCATGGTTAATCAGTTTAGAAATGAATTTTACTCAGATCCATGGTCAATGAAATTCAAAGTTCACTCAAAAGAACTTAATAAGGGTTGAACAAAGCGTAATTAATGCACAAAAAGCTTGCCATAAGCTATAAAAAATGATTCTCTCACTAAAGCATCAAGTTTTTATGCTAGGGTATTGCTTAAACACGTCACACTTGGTCAACTCTCTAATTTTCTTGGTCAAATAGTGTTTCTTTAACACTAGAATCAATCCAAAATGCTTGATAACAATTCTTAAATGATCTATGCTTGATCCAGATTCATTTCAATCACCCCAGTTCTTCCTAAATGCTTGAAAATAATGATTTTATTCAAATTTATTCTAATTTTGGTCCCAAGGGGCATAATCATACTAAAATTCAAATTCTTTGAACCAAATTCTTCAACACCAGGGGCACGATAGTTTCTTCAATCAAGTTGATGTTGTTAATCTTTACGACATTGATCAATTTCATCACTTCAAATAAAATTGATTATTTGTCAACATGATCAGTTACTGCAAATCAAATTGAGCTAAAATTTATTTTCAGAATCTCTTATCAGTTTTCGTTCAATCAAGCTCGGAATCGATATTGTCAATTCTTGTTCATTCAAGTCTAGAATTGATGATTTTTTTAAAATCAAGTAGGATTTCATTCGATCAAGTTTGAAATTCTCAAATTCAGAGTAATTCTCTGTACTACTCTCTAAATCCTTTACAGTGGTCCTCACTACTCTCTAAATCACTTGAGCTCAGAGTAGTTCTCGCTGCTCTCTAAATCTCTTGAATTTGTTAGTTTTGATGAATCATGCTAAGTCATATTTTATTTGAATCCCTGTGATGTTCGAAAGCAATTCAAAGAGGGGCAAATGTAATCACCTAAAATTGGGATAATAGAACCTAAGGCCCTATTTTCCCTAATTTGGAATAATACCTTAATTATGTTAATTTGATCTTCGATTGTTGACATAATTCATAAAATTCAATAAAATCAATTTCATCTCAATTCAAGCATTTATCATCAAGGTATCAAGCAAAATCAAGTCAATTACCTCTATGCCCAATTAATTAAATCAATCCCACCAAATTCATGGCTAGAGTAATTAATTAAAGGAAATAAATAAATCCCTCTCAAATTAGAAAACACAACAAACACACTTTGAATCATTGAGAGGCAATCACATGGATCATGGATCAAGTTTGGATGCATCTCAACCACTCCTCACAGATTCATCTCAACCGTCCAAAATCTCCTAAGTTCTATAAAAGAGAATTATCAAATGCTCATTCTTCCTTCCTAGCTTTTTTATTTTAGCACTAACTCTTTGATTTTGATATTTAATTCATGCTTTCATGCTTTCATATTGATTTCATAGGCTCTTAGATAATTAGAAAATATCTCAATTGGGTTAATAGTAAAGAAATTCATGATCTAATAGCTAATTGTGATGAATTTTCTAGTTTTAGCTTCATGCTTGCATAATCAATCTTGAATCTCTCATTTTAGTATTGCATTGTCACTATTTAGGGTTAGATCTGAGAGAAATCTTTAATCCTTCCCATACTTGTGCTAACTAGAGAGAAATAGGATGATTTCAATTGTTTATTTTCTTCATTTTGGTTTAAATTTTTCTAACAATTGATGTAATGTCCTATTGAAGTGTTGTGTTGCAGATATGCAAGTCCATAACTCACACACATAGTTACCACTAGTGGCCTCTCAACTTCCTCTCTCTTCCTCCTTCAACTAGGTGTTGGTACCTTTATTTTTTGCTTAATATCCATTGGCTCAACCTCTACCTATTCATGTATCGATACTAGCTCCTACCCCCATCTCCTCCATCACCCTCCTTTAATGTATTCAAATCCACCTCAAATATCTCCTCCACTTTATCCTCTCCTCCAGCTACTAGTTATGCTATTGGTTTTCCCCTACTTCTCTTTTCGCATCTCCCTTGTATCTACCCATCCCAAAAACTTTAACTAATCTTGTGATCCCTACGCAATGTGGCATGTTTCCTACCCACTAGTCCCTATACTTTTTAGTCAATTTGGGATCATCAATTCCTCTCCATATAGCCCATCATGCCTCCCACAACTCTTTACATGCCTCTATTATCATGTCTTATTATATTGCAGCCCCCACTCTCTTATCTCTTGACTAAGTTGTGCAAACTGATGTGACCCCTCTAGTATGTCATTGTCAAGCCAAATTAACACATAATCCTATCTGGATGATATCTTTTGAAAAAAAATCCTTGTTTGTCAATGATATATGAGGGTGTGGTCAGATAGTGGTCATATACATGTTATCGCCTACCCACCCTTTGATATCTTATTGGACCTCCATGTGATGTTGCTCACCTCTGTCACATCTATAACCTATCACCATCTTTCCACCATCAAGTTCTCATATATCTCAATACACCTCACCAGTTACAAACTACAAGCTCCTCTTGGTCTCAATCCAACCACACTCCATAGGTCGCATGACAACGATATGCTCCCACATCCATTCCTATAGGAGAATCATGTACCCAATGCTTTGTCCTCTCTTGTAACAAATCATGTGTAACTCTTTGAATCATTCTCTTAGGATGTTAGTTCCCCGTGGATATCTTTACTTCCTTAGAATCGCACCTACCACTACTTTTTCCATATCCAAATAAAACATTTTCCATCCTTTGGTTGGTATTAAATACCCATATACCAACCAATAGATGAATAAATCTACTGATCAGTATGGGGTTGTATCCATATACCTATCTAAGATCAATTTCCCTTTGTATAAGGACAAACCCATCCCCACAAATAGTATCACTAGTGCCTTTGGTGTTGTACACTCATGCACCATTACCCATGACCCCCTAATCAAGAGGTGTGGTATCCTCCAATATCACCATGACCTCCCCCATAGGGAGATGGAATGTTGATGTGTATGACCTCAAAATAATTTTTAATATAGTCAGTAGGGCTATGTGTACCCAAATATGTGGCATCTACACTATATATGTTAGGCCATTATCCTCTCCTACTTCTGCAATGTCTCTATGCAGCAAACTTCATGTCAAATACAAGGTCATCAGTCTTTCTTTCCTAAGCTATCTATTTTCTTCCTATCTATATCTAGCTAAGTGTTCTTTTCTTTCCTCTTTCTGTAAAATTGACCCTTTCACAAGGCGATTATGTCATTTCATTGGGGAAGTCCACTATTCTTATCCTGAGCAATTTTTCTATTTCTATGGAAAACCCATCCATTTATAGGTGTTCTCACAACTTATTTGTATAAGTGATTTGGTCATTTTCATCACGAATCTTCCATTCTTTCAACCAATTCTTTCATTTTATTCTTACCCTCCTCTCAGCAGAATCAACAATTTTGTCCAAATTTTAGCGAATTACCTATTTTATCAAAAATATTATCATTGTGTTCTCTTCCTTTCTATTTCCTACAGTCCCACCCATTTTATGATAGAGTCCATTTTGAAAAATTGGAAAATTTCTAAATCATGAGCAAATCTACCAAAAATGATTTGGAGTCACTCTTTTTCTCCCCAAATTGGATAAAAGGTAATAAAATCAACCAAACTTAGGGTTTCTTAATACTCACTCGTAAGTTCACCTATTGAGTCCATCATGTAGCCTAAATCATGTCAATCAGATGATGTAGTGTCCTCTATCATCCATCTTGTTGTGCAAGGAATGTGACAGCATATGTTGACATCCTAGAATTCAATCATATGGTTTTTTAGTTTGGTCCTTTCAAAGAGAAGCTTCTTGAGGAGATGACTGAGTTTATGCAATGCTTGATTACTCTTCTTCCTAGAGATTGGAAGGATGCCTCTAGTTTTGGCACCTTGCAAGGAAGTGTCTACATTAGATGGCACTGCAATTTTCCTAGCTTTACTTGGGACCTCGGGATCATTCTTGGTTTTAGATTGGATCAGTCAGTTGATTATGGATTGCATTTGCATTGTTGGAGGACAAGCAATCTTTGGGAAGGGCAAACTGTAATGTCCCCATTTTCACAATTCTCTTGTAGTGTAATTAGTGTTGGATTTTGGGGGGATTTTCCTTATGCACCAACAAATTCAGATGGATTAATGGTGATGAACAACACCTCCTAGAGTGATTTTGGACAACTTGTCTAAGACTTTCTAATTTTAGTAGTGGCCATTTTTAGCACTTACTATTTAAAGTAAATTTCAGTGTATCTCATATTGGACTAGTTTGGTGTTTGGACACACTTACTATTTTTAGTAGTTGTTATTTTTAGTAAGTGCCTATTCTTAATAGTTGGGCCAACCTCTATTTCTCCAACAGTAAAATATATCATTATTGGACATTGGGTGAAGTTTAATTGTATTTAAAGAATTATATTTTAATTTTTAGTTACTTAATAATATTATATTGTCACTTTACGACTTAAGTGAATTGTACCCCTTTCCCTACTTGCACAATTTTTTTTTAAAAGGAGGCCCTTTTATGTCCTTATGTGAGGCTTATTCAAGAAGAAATGTTTTATCCCGCATAGATTGGTGAAGAGAGTGGAATCTCTTGAGAATGTTATAAAAGAAAACTTTTGGAGACCATTTGGCATGTTATTTTGGTTGGAGAATTTGAAGACATTATGAGCTATTTGGAGAGTTTTTTTCAAGGTATTTTGAGGATGAAAACTCTCATAGCTAACAATCTCTACATTATCATAATAATAGTCTAGAGATTTAGTTTGGTGTCTGCATGATTGGTATAATTTTTGTGCACATTATAATTATATACTACATTCTAGTTTATTATCAACATATGATTGCAAGTTTGAAGGAATGGTTTGAGGGATAGAAAGAGCTAGTGACTATGACATACTCCTTGTTGGAGCTTATTATCAGAAATTTGGAAGTGACATTTTGTGCTGATAAAAGCATTTTTTTATTACAACTCTTGGAGATTTTTTAATTTGTTTCTAGGTATTATCTTAAAGGATTCCTTTCTTCTAGCCAATGCACTTCCATATACCACTGGAGTTTTGGGGTTTGCTATTTAATTTTTTAAACAAAATCACTACTAGGGGTGAGCAACTAGCTTGGTGAGTGATATATGTTTATAGAGAGGTGTTTCCCTTTCCTGAAAAGGTTCCAAAACATCTAATACTTATCATCTAGGGGTTCCTGGAAAGTTTGAATCAATATCAAAGGATTTAGAAGTAGTTGGAGTTTCTTTGTTGAATTTCCATTATGCCCTTCTTCCTCACAATTGGAATGAGCAGACTACTGAATTGATTTTCAGAGTAGTAAAGAGTTTATTATGTTGAATGTTAATTATTGTATGACTAAAACTCATAGAAACCTTGTAGTATTCTTGTTTTCATCGCTTGGTGGTGTTTTAGAGGTTTTTCATACCTATAGCAACAAGAAGAAACATTATTTAAAAGGTGTTTGTGTTTAGTTTAAATGCCAAGATCATATATTAATTATATTAAATTCATGTTGAACGCCAAACTATCCTGATTCAAGAACAAAAGCTTGTATGGTCCTTGCATTTTAGTTTTAGTTAATGATTATGATGCTTTCCATTGACGTGATTTTTTTGTAAGTTGAATGAAACCAATCGAATCATAATATTACTTGTTTATTGGTGTAATCACCTAAAAATGGTCAAGACTAAATCAAATGAGCAACTAAGGAAAAATCAAAGCAATAAATTACAATCAAGCCAAAATCTAATTTTAATTAAAAATCAAAAGCCAATAAATCAATTTAAATCAAATAAATCAAGATAAATTAATTTAAATCAAATAAATCAATTTATTGTGTAATTAATCTAATTAATTATATAGTTCAAATTAAATCAAATTAACCCATTCAAGGGGTGCACATGGCTAAACAAATCAATTAAATTCAATTATTAAAACCCTATTTTCCCTCACCCACCACATAGGAGGAATTTTGCCTCAACCAATGGGAATTAAGGATTGGACTCACATGGATCAAAAGCAAATCAAATCTCAATCACACATAAGGTGAGAGCATCTTGACCACTCATTTTGTCTCTTTGTCCCAAGCTTTGAGGACAAACCATTTAAATTGTCCCTAAAGGTGGAACTAGGGACTTAACCTTAATCCAACCATGATCTATTGGAAAAATGGTCAGTGCTCCCCTCAGGATTCATGACATGGCTTAACCACCTCATGTCTCTTCTATAAGTCTAGTGGTTGTATCGGGCATTAAAAGGTCAACTTTTTGGTGCAACAACAACCACTACTTGTAACAAGTGGTATCAGAGCTTGGTCACAGGTTTGAATCCCCTCGGGTAATGTTGAGGGGGATATTGTTGGAAAAATGGTCAGTGCTCCCCTCGGGATTCGTGACATGGCTTGACCACCTCATGTGTCTTCTATAAGTCTAGTGGTTGTATCGGGCATTAACAGGTTGATCTTTTGGTGCAACGGCAACCACTACTTGTAACATGATCAACTTAACTCCACCCCCTATGCTTGCCAAAATCTATAAATAGAAGACCAAAATTAGGAGAAAAGGATCCACAAATCTGAGAATTGCATCAAACCTCTTGAGTTTTTGAGCTAGAAAGGCATTTTAGGCTATTTTGAGCATAGTTTCAATTAGAATTCACTTAATTAGCTTAATCATCTTATCATTTTCTCATTTTAAGGCTAACACTAATGGAGGCTTGCTGAGAGCTTATCATTAGCATACTTAAAATAAAGATCCATAGGGTGTTTATTGTTTTTATTTGCATTAAATAGCTCCTTAATTGTGGTATTTAGTCTATTTTATTCATTTATTGTCAAGCTAACTCTATGAAGGTACTTTACTAGTACACAAAATGGCACCCACCATGGGGCATTAGGCCTCAATCATTTATTTTTTGGAAAATTGCTTTATTTTGGTATTTTCCTTATTTTGTTCTCTTTTTTTCAGGTGAAGCTACGCATTTGAGAGTTCCTGTTGCATGTTCAATTGGTTATGTTGCACATTCAAGGTCTGAAGCTGCGTGTTTGAGATAAAGTTGTGCACCTTTACACGGAAAATTTGTGCATCCAAGATTTCTTCTATTATATCTATTATTCTTTTTGTGCATTCACCCTAACTCTAGAGTGCATTTGATTCATCCTGTTGTGCATTCTAAGTTTTATTTACGCACATTTTCTAATTAAAACGTGTTTAATTTATGTAGCTACACATTTGAATTATTCTACTACGCGTTCTAGGATTTTAATAGCGCATTCAATCATTCTTGTTGCGCATTTGATTTTTTTAATAATTTGCAAAATCTGACTATCAGAAATGAATTTCTTGTGGTTTTCTAATGACAGGTCATAAAAAAGTCAAAAATCCAGGGAGCAAAAATAATAGTGAAGATAAAGCCATATCAAAGAGGATAAAAAATGAGAATATATAACACATCAATCGCATTTTGGAGGATTCCAAACAAGAAGATGAGGTTTATGAATGATATTTACAAGTGGTAAATGCTTATAAATCAAAGTTTGTATCCTTAAATTGGATTTATATGCCTTAATCATTTTTAGCTAAAATTGAAAACCAAGGTTTCAAATCATTTTTGTTTGTTTTCTTCATTTTTCTTGGTTGTGTTGACTAACCATTTCGAAGAAGAGGTAAAGGAGATGGAACAATTGCCACTAGGTGAGATAAAAAAATTAAAATATTCATTAAAAGGGCCCCTAGACTTAGCTAGCTTCAAAATAAGGTAAGCATTTAACTTTGGTCAATTTTTGCTTAAATTGTGGCATTGTCATTTCAAATCTAGTAATTAAAACATCCTATTACTGTTTGAGGAATTTGATACTAGGCCTATGCTCTTCATTTTTTAAGTGAAACAAAATGCCAAAACCATCAAATTCCTTTAATAGAAGAAAGGCTATGGAATAATCAAGCATTAAAATAAAAAACCTTGTGTTTGTGAAGGAGAGTGGAAATACTTGATTCCCATTAGTTAGAGGGTTTGGTAAATTGAACCTTGTTAATTGTGCTTGGGAATGTAAGGCTAATAGGGATATGCTCTTCCCTTTTTGGTAAATCAAACTCCCAAACTTATCTCTTCATTCCATTTATTCGCTTTAAAATGAACATGCTAGAACCTTACTGGGCTCACCTCCCAAGATTTGCTTTATCGAGGCCGGTGAGAGGGACAGCCCAAAGTGGGATACAATTGCCTTTGCAATAATAATCTGACCCATTATAAAAAGAAATGCATTCATCGTTAATGGGGTGTATGACAAAAGGATATTAAGTATCAAACTTCCTCGAGTAGTCCTTCGGGATTGTGCAAAACTCTAACATACCAATGGTGGGAAGCCCCTTATTTTTGGGGGATAAAACTTGATATGTATTATGAATTGAATCTTTACTAATTACCTTGTTAATTTACAAAATCCTACCTTGTAAAGTCATGCTTACAAACCAATTTGACAACTAGGTAGATTACTTGGAGTTACTTATCATGAAAAACCTATGATAACGTTCGAACATTTCAAACACTTTGTGTGTAGAGGGTTAAAAAGAATAAGTGTACTTGTGGTTTCTTTATTTTAAGATAGATATAACGAGGAAGAAAAATCCATTGGATATCATCTTATACTTTTAATATCTTCTTAAAATAAACAATCACCAAGTTTGGGGAAACAACTTCAAAGAAAACCTTTGTTGATGTCAGTTTCCACATGATCTCACAAACTAAAACTATCTTTACAAGAAGATGGCACTTGCATAGCAAGAGAGGTCCCCAAATTTGAATCTCAAATTCCTTTCATTGAAACTCAAGAACAAGAGGATAGTCTCCTAAAACATTTTTGAAGAAAGAATCAATCCAATGTATTGAAACGTAGCATTTTATGATTACCTTCATGGGGGAAACAATGAAGAACAAGCAGCAACAAACCAAGTAAACACCAATCAAGAAACCAAGGGCCTAAGGAGACAACTGAAGATAAAGCTAATAGGGCAGCCCAAGATCCTGAGTTCCTTGAAATTATGGAGAAATTTTAGAGATAAATAAGGAAAAATATTTCCTTAACTTAGCCCAATCAGGGGTAAAACTTCCTCATGACTATGACATTGCAACACTTAAGAAAGATGAGGAAGAGGATAATCCTTTAGGTGCTATGAATAAACAATTGAAAATGTTTCAAGCATAAATCAATATAATGAAGAAAGTGGCCAAACCAAAGCCTTTTTCCATTGAGGCTTTATGCCCATTTCCATTTGATAAGATCTTGGTTATGGCACCTTTCCCTCTTAATATGGTCTTTCCTAAATATGATAAATACATGGGTAAATCAGACCCATAAGACCATCTTAGAGAATTGTGTGCCTTAAGTATAGAATTCATGCACGACACTACCTATTTAATGAGGCTATTTCCAAGAAGCCTAGGAGGTCAGGCTATGGAGTGCTTTTCCAAATTGCCACAACAAATTAAAATGTTTGAAGAGTTAGCCTCAAAATTCGTGACTCATTATTCCTATAACATAGAGCATGAAAACACCATGTTCAACCAATGTGATACCAAACAAAGAGATGGTGAGTCCTTTGTAGGGTTTCTCCAAAAATGGAGGATGGTTTTTGCACAATACCCATGAAGTACACCTGAGAAAGAAAAGATGTAGATGTTTATGAACAACTTAACCATGGAGATGAACTATCATCTCCAACTTCAATGTCCCCCTACATTTGAGAAGATCATTGAAAATAGGATCAAAATTGAAGAAGTGTTGGTAAGAAGAGGTGAAATAAAACTATCCAAAGATAACAAAGGTTACCCCAACACCAATAACAACAATAACCTATCTAATTATAATAATAATAAAGGATCCAATAATAACAATGATAAACCAAGATTATGGTTGAAAAACACCAACAAGAATCTTTTAAATGATGGAGTTGTGGAAGCACACAACTTGAAGGCTACTCCTTTTAATTTATCGAGCGGGTATAATCAAACACATAACGTTAATAAAATGACCAAGGCTCCTTTCAACAAAAACAACAATAACACCAACAACAACCCTTTCAATAATTCAAATGTCAATAAACCTAAACCTTTCTTTTCCACATATCAAAGAAGGAAGTTCACATTCCTGGGAGAACCCTTGGAAAATGCCTTGAGATCTCTAGTGGCCAACAAAATCATTGTTCCACCCAAATCAAGGCCATACGAACCTCAAGTCAAACCTGCATGGTGGAATGACTCACATCATTGTGAATATCATCATAACAAAGGACATAAGACTAATAAATTTATGAAGCTAAAACAACTTGTCCAAGACTTAATTGATGATGGAAACATAAAGGTAGAAGGACCTCAAAATAATGAGGATCACACAGCTTTCAAGAACCCTTTCTTAAATCACAAAAAGGGGGAAACATCAAATACCAATCACCATAACAAGAGGGGTAATGAAAAGGTGAATTTTACTCACACTTATGACAATACCATAAATTCCCTAAGTGGTTGTGAAAATACAATAAATTTGATTGTGGTGAAAGAAAAACAAAAGGAGGCAACATCTAATGTTGTGACTAGGGGGCAAGCATTAAACATCACTCTATCAGGAGGTACCCCTAGGATCATTCTACCTCATCAAAACAATACAATTTTGTGGACCAAGTCCAACAAACCCCTGCCCAAATTTCTATCTTAGAGTTGCTCAAACTTTCACCCACTCACAAGGAGATTTTCGAAAAAGCCCTTGTTGAAACAAACATGCCTTTGAATTTGGATGCGGATAAGTTCCAAAATATGGTAGGTCACCTTGTTGCACCCCATTGTTTATCCTTCTCCGAGCAAGATGATATGTCCTTGAATCACCCACAAAACTTGCCATTGCATAGTGAGGTGTTAATCCACAAGCATAGAGTTAAGAGAGTCCTCATTGATGGGGGAGCCGGCCTAAACATATGCACTTTAAACCTTGTCAAATCCTTAGGGTTTTCTGAGGAAGCTATTGACCCCAAGAAGAAAATAACCATTAAAGCTTATGATGATGAAGAAAGGGCATCTAAAGGGATAATAGTAATCCTCATTCAAGTTGGTCCAATGCAAAAAGAGACCATTTGTCAAGTCATAGATCTCAAGTTAACCTATAATATCCTATTAGGAAGGCCATGGATCCATGAAATGTAGGCGGTACCTTTGACATATCATCAATGCCTAAAATTTATGTATATAGGGCAAGAAGTCATGGTAAGTGGAGATTTGAATCCATTCCAATATTGCAATAATCTTAAACCCATAAATGACTCCTTCATCCCTCATAATGCAGAAGGATCTATGTCATTAATAATATAACAAGGACAAAGCTCAAATGATTTTCCATCCTTGAAAGGAAAAGAAAAGGTAGAGAAAGAAGATGTTGTTGTTGAAAATCAAGTTCCCATTAACTTAACTACATCGACTAAAGGAAAGGAGAAAGTTAGTGAGGAAAGTACCCATGAAGAAGAAAAAGAAGACCAAGCAAAATCCATTCAAATCTACACCAAGGATACACAATATCAAAAAATGGATAACATGATGAAGAGTTTTGAGAAATAATGCAAAATCAAACAAAAAGGTGTGGGTGAATACTCTTTATCTATGATGGATCTACCCTTATCTCCCAAGTCCCATGGAAAACCCTCTAGCCTACATATACCCTATAAATACAATGACCTTTTTTTAAGGGCTAGTACTTCTTCATCTATGGATGAAGAAGATAATGAAATTCTGAAATGGCTATACAAAGATGATGATTCAAGTGCTCACGAAAAATGCATCCAAAACATTAGCATTCCCACTCATCAATATGGAAAAGGTTTCCAAATAATGCAAATAATGGGATGTAAAGGACAAGGACCTTTAGGCACAAGAAATTAAGGGTTAATTGAACCCATCAAAATGTCATGGCGGGATAGTAAGGAGAAAACTAGATTGGGGTAGCTTGAACAAGGATACACTCAAAAGAGACACCCCTTGATTTATGATCAGATTTTGCAATTAGGGTCACAAAGTGATGAAGATTCAAACAATTGGTAGTGGGATTCATTTTCAAGTGAATCATTCCAAGACAAAGAGGTTGATGTAATTCACACTTATACTCCTAGCAAAAGAAAATAACAAGCTTTAGGATCAAATTATAATCAAGCATCCAATTCTAATCAAGAGATTCTAGATAATATGCCAAATCAAGAAGGCAAAGAAACTCAATGGGTAAGAGAGCCTTATGTTCCATCATGGATACCTACTATAGGAGGATCTAACACTAGGTTTAACCCCAAGAGATTTTTACCCATTAG
The DNA here is from genome assembly GCA_027943335.1 of Chamaecyparis obtusa. Taxonomy (NCBI): domain Eukaryota; kingdom Viridiplantae; phylum Streptophyta; class Pinopsida; order Cupressales; family Cupressaceae; genus Chamaecyparis; species Chamaecyparis obtusa. Next base: position 2,193,012 of record BSBK01001551.1, on the reverse strand, counting down.
AATCACAAGAGGATTCGAGCTGTGAGGAGGATTTTGATCCAACTTCTCTAGAACACCTAGAAGAGGTGCATGTTATAGATTTAAGTGATACAATGTTCTAACCTTCCAATAAGGTCATTTCCTTAAGCCCTATCGAGCCAAACCAAAACATTGATCCTTTATCCCTTGTTTATCTAGAACTCATTGAATGGGATTCCCTCAAACCTGCCATCCTTCCCACATTTTTGAATGAAAAATCAATGTCCCAATACCTAAATGCAGTTGAACCTTATTCTACCATTGAATATCAAGAAGAAGTGATGAAGGTAAGTATCCAACCTCTTAATTCAAAAAAAAGTGAAAAAAACAAAAAAAAATATAAAATTGAAAGAATCTAATGTTGAAAACCACATTGTGGCAGCATTAGATCAAAAAGAGAAACAAATAAAGAACGTTTCTGATGGTGAAAACCCAATAGAGGCACCAAAGGAAGAAAGGCTGGATACTTTTCCTGAAAACTATGAGGAAAGGTCACCTATTTTTGATAGAGCCAATGGAGAAAGTCAACATTGGGTCAAAATCAGAACCAAGGATTATACACTTCGCATCTTCCTTATCTAGTGAAGAAAAAGAGGATTCCAGTAAATTCTTCAAAGAAAGACAAATAAATTTTGCATGGTCATATGAAGATATGTCGAGAATAGATCCAAACTTGATAATACATCATTTAAACATCAAAGAAGGAGTCAGACCAATTAAATAGAAGTTGAGAAAAATGCAACCACACATAGCACTTCATGTCAAAGTGGAATTGGAAAAATTACTAAAAGTGGGATTCATAAGAGCCGTTGACTATGTTGAATGGATATCAAACATTGTGTATGTTTCAAAAGTAGACAAGTCTATCATAATTTGCACAGACTTCAGAGATCTCAACCTTGCATGTCCGAAGGATGATTTTTCATTACCAAGCATAGATGTCATAGTGGACTTAACAACGGGTCACTCAATGTTCTCCCTCATGGATGGATTTAGTGGCTATAATCAGATTAAAATAGCACCTAAGGATCAAGATAAAATGGCATTCGCATGCGCGTGGGGGACATTTTGTTGGAATGTTATGCCCTTTGGTCTCAAAAATGTCGAAGCAACACATCAACGAGCCATGACTACTATATTTCATGATATGATGCACAAATTCCTAGAGGACTATGTAGATGACATACTTGCAAAATATCATTCAAGAGAACAACATCTACCTATTCTGAAAAATATATTCACAAGGTTGGAGCAGTTCAAAGTAAGACTAAATCCCAAGAAATGTGCATTTGGTGTACAATCAGGAAAGTTACTAGGATACATAGTTTCAGCTAAGGGAATAGAGGTAGACCCCAAAAAGGTAAAAGCAATAATTGAAATGAGGGAACCTTAAAATATAAGCCAAATGAGATCACTCCAAGGGAGGATTCAATCAATCAAAAGGTTCATATCACAGTTGGCGGAGAAATGTCACTCTTTTACTCAACTCCTTCACAAGGACATAGTATTTAGATGGGATGAGAAGTGTGAAGAAGCATTCACATTACTTAAAAAGTACCTAATGAATCCACCTACTTTAATGCCAACAATAAGAGGGAAGCATTTGATTTTGTACATTTTAGCGACAGAACATGCTTTAGGGGCACTCTTGGCTCAAGAGGATGAAAGTGGAAAAGAAAAAGCCATCTATTACATAAGTAGAACTTTGGTAAAATATGAGTTGAACTACACATTTATAGAAAGAGAATGTTTGGAGGTAGTTTTTGCCTCCCAAAAACTATGACATTATATGCTATCTCATAAGATTCGACTCATAGCAAAAATTGATCCATTGAAATACCTCCTAAGCAAAATAGCTTTGACTAGAAGATTGTCCAAATGGGTCATGGTGTTGAGAGAATTTGATATTTAATATGTGGATAGAAAGGAAATCAAAGGCCAAGTGATAGCAGACCAACTAGCGGAGGCACCATTAGAAGATGAAAATCCTATTCAAGTAGAATTTCTAGATTCAGAGATACTCAATGTTGAAGCAAAGACATGGAAGCTATACTTTGATGGCTCTTATACCCAACATGGATTAGGAGAAGGAATATTACTAATTACTCCTCAAGGATCCACGATCCCTAAATCATACAAGCTACTATTTCCATGTACAAACAATATAGCTAAGTATGAGGCACTAGTTATCGGTATTAAGTTAGCATTGGAATGGAAGGTGACAGAATTGCAGATATATGGAGATTCTCAATTGGTCATTAATCAGATAAATGATGAGTATCAAACCAAGGATTATAATTTGGTACCCTACAAAAATATGATAGAAGATCTCAAGAAGTACTTCACATTGATAACCTTTGAACAAGTGCCAAGAGACAAGAACAAAGAAGCAGATGCTATGGCTACATTAGCTTCACTTCTCCAAATGTCAAATCAAAGCGCCAGATATGAATTCTTGGTAGAAGAAGTTCGGCAACCCGCATTTGACCCTTCCCATCCTCACACCATTTTCCATTTATTGGGAAACAAATCACCTTGGTATGGATCCATTTATATGTACCTAAAAGACCAAACCTTACCCATGGACCAAACCCGAAACCAAAAGAAAAGTTTCATAAGACAAGCCTCTCATTACACCCTTCTATCCGACACATTGTATCATAAAATTCTAGATGGAATGCTTTTAAGGTGTTTAGAGAAGGAGGAATCAACTTTATCCTTACAAGAAATCCACGAAAGAATTTGTGGGTCACATTCAAATGGGTTAACTTTGGCTAAGAGACTTCTTAGAATAGGATATTATTGGCCTTCTATGGAAAAAGATGCATGTCACTTTGTGAAGACTTGTCAGAAATATCAATACCATGGGAACCTGATTCATGTGCCAGCTCAACAATTGCATCCAATGACTACACCTTGGCCCTTTTATCAATGGGGGTTAGATTTAATACAGATTATTTACCCACCATCATCAAATGGTCATAAGTTCATCATTACAATAACTGAATACTTAACCAAATGGGTAGAAGTTGTGGCATTATCCACTGCTACGGGAAAGAAAATTTCCATGTTCATATTAAACCATATAATTTGTAAGTATGGTGTTCCTCAAGCCATCATAATTGATAATGAAAAACATTTCAAGAATAAGGACTTGAAAGAATTATGTGAAAAATTTCATGTGGTACATCACTCATCTTCAATATATTATCCATAAGGTAATAGACAAGCGGAGGCTACAAATAAAAACATCTTGAAAATATTGAAGAGAACAGTGGATAATTCAGGTAGAGATTGGCATATTCAAATAAACCCTACTCTTTGGGCTTATAGAACAAGTATCAGAATGCCAACAGGAGCTACACCATTCTCCTTAGTTTATGGAGCTGAAGCAGTTTTACCTTTCAAGGTATAAATTCCATCTTTAAGAGTCTCACTACATGGATTGTTGAGTGAAGAAGACTATAGGGTTGCTAGGTTGCAAGAATTGGAGTTGCTAGATGAAATACAATAGCAAGCCTTTGATCATTTGAAAGTGTATCAGAATTGAATGTCAAGAAATTATAACAAGCACATCAAACCAAGGACATTCCAAATAGGTGATCTAGTCTTGCGAGAAAACCCTAAAAATCAAGAAGAAAGAGAGAAAAAATGAAAATGGGAAGCAAACTGGTTAGGACCTTTTGTGATTACCTCTTCTTTTGGAACGAGCACCTATAAACTAGTTGATTGTGAGGGAGAAGAGTTGCAAGAACCCATCAATAGTATACACCTAAAGAGATTCTACACATATATAAAGATGAAAGGGTATAAAGAAAAAGAGTATCAAAAAATCAAATGAGAGAGCATCATATTTATTGTACATGGCCAAAAGAGATCTAGGAAAATCCAAAAACATTGAAAAATAAAAAAGATAAAAAATCAGAAATGTAGAAAAGATAAAAAAATAGTGAAAAATTGAGCATGAAGAAATCCAAAAACATTCAGAAATGATCCTCAAAAAGATGTTGTCTTGGTGAAAACCTAGAAAATAGGCACCTTGATGATAAATACCAAAAAAATAAAAAAAAAGTGCCTTCGTGAAAACCTAGCAAGTAGGCACCTTGGTAGCAAAAAAAGAGAGAAAACGCTTGAAAAAAAGAAAAAAGAGAAAGTCAATTCAATTGGAGAAAACTTGGTAAACAGGCTCCATTGAAAGTCAAGTTAGGTCTCATGCCTAGTCGTCATCCTTGTAGATATTGCATTCACCAGCATTTGTATATATTGCATAATAAAACCCCACAGTCACATTTGCAAGTACCTAAAGCTTTCATCATGAATCTGAAAAATGTCCCAAGTCCAACAACGCAACGATATCAAACTTGGGGAAAATCTATCCTATGAGAAGGAAGGGTTCATCAAATCAAACATCAATTGAAACAAAAATCAATTCATCAAATCACAAGTGAAAAATTTAAACAATTGACTCCTAATCCAAACTCCAAATCAAACAAATGCAAACTTTTGATCCAAGATCTCACAAAGACCTTACCTTTATCAGGATTAAAAATATGAAATGGATGGAACTATACTTGAAATATCGATTTGAAAAATAGTGCAAAATTTTTCTAAGTGATTACTTGATTGATGAAATCATGTCTTTCTAGCAAATCGATGAAGTCTTAGACCAGATAAGCAATGATGAAAACATGATATTTTATTGACTTCTGAATGAGTGTCTTAAGATCATGGTTTTAAAGTGTGTATCATTCATCTAATGACATGATCATCAAAGAATCATCGAGGACATGTACATATGGCAAAACCGAGATCTTTGTTTGTTTACACAACATGATACCTTAGATATTTTGATGTTAAATATCATAATACCAAAATCCACTTGGAACATTGAATTCGACGAAAGCAGTGTTCATACTCTCATGATTGATTTCAATCAGTGATAGTTGTGCCAGGATTTGGAATACAACATGGAAGGGAAAAGGGGTATTCATATCATCATGGTTGAACTAGTGATGGTTGTACTAATTTCAGGTCTCAAAACTACTCAATGATGAAAATAAGCTCCTAATTTATGAATAGTAACAGCTAGCTGCATCCATATTAGATTAAATATATTTAGGTTGTTTGTTTTTTTTAGCTAAAAAAAAAATTGATTTGGAAAGACAAAAAGAGGGGGGTGGAGTTAAGCTAAAAATTGAAAATTTTCATCAAAACCATATGTGATAGAATGTGTTGGACATCAACAAAAATCAAAATCAAAGGTGCATGCATTACATTAATTTCATTATAAATCATATTGCATTTAGGTTCATTCATCATCTTATCATCTGCATTCATTTTAGATCATTTCTACATTTGCATTAAGTTCATTTTAAAATTGCATTACATTCATTTTAGTTCTCATAATTTAGTTACATTCATTGCATCAATCATTTTAGTTCACATCAGGAGGTCATTAATTGCATTACATTAAAGTTTATTTTAAACATTACATCCAATTCATCTCATAAGTACATTGCATTTTTCATTTAGGTATATTCATTAGGGTTCATTGCATTTAAAACTTTGAATTACATTCAAGAGTAGAAGTGTATTTAGTGCATAATTGCATTGCATTAGATCATCTAAATTGCATTAAGTCCATCATTCGTTATTCATTCATCACATCATTAGTACAACTCATTAATCATTAAATCATTTGCATCAATTAGAATTAATATATTTCATTGCATCTATATATTAGTAGAATGATACATTAATTATTAAATCATTGTAGACATGGAAAATTGGCAAAAGGCTTAAATCAATGAAAAGGTGCAATCAAATCATCAAAATAATATGAAAAATCAATAAATGGAACAAAGGCAATTCAAATCAAAAGAAAATTCAATTAAATGATTAAATGATTAAATAAAGCTTGAAAAGGGGAAAAACACTACGAAATTGATTAAATTCAATTAATGACATAGTTGTTGAAAGAAAAAATCAAAATGAACATCTTACCCTTCATGGCTAAATTTAATTACTTTAATTAATTAATTAATACTAATTTCCCTCAACAAAGCAAAAAGGAGACAAAATGGACACAAATCACTCACTTTTGTTGAAATGGTACAGCCTTTTGAAACCATTTAAATGATTGTCCCCTCTTTGTCCCCCGATTTATGGACAAAGCAAAGCCAATTGACCTTACCCAAGCATAACCATGGTTATCTCACTCTACCCCCTACCCTTGGGAAAATCTTATAAATTGAAGGCATTTAGAAGCATAAATGATCCACTCCATATCTTTGAATTGCAGCAAAGCTCTGTCAATTTGCATCCACATCACTCCCTTATCATTTGTCATTGCTAATTAGCTTAAATTGCATTGATCATAGTAGATTGTTCATCAAATAGAGCTAGAATTTGATAGAATAGATCTAAATTTGCATATCATATAGCTTAATTCTAATCTTTAGAGTGTCACTAGTGAGGATCATAGCTGAGAGCCTCATTTACCACTTTATTTTAGAGATCCATGAGATATTTAGATTAATTGTGCATTATTTAGATTAGTTTGCTTTGAATAGTGTAATTGTCTTTTAAATCTTGTTCTTTCATGAAGGTGTATAACTCACACACACAATCATTATATCATATAAGTGCATAAAATATCTATTCATCCATTACATTTACATTTACATTATCCATCTACTTCATTCCCTCATGTTACATCCATAATATCATTAAATACATCCATAAACATCATCCACCTCGTTACATAAACATCAAAGCATTAAATATCATCATTACACATCATTAAGCATTAAACCATATTATTAAATGCATCCTATGCCATAAATAAGACATCCATTTACATAATTAGGCATAACATGTGCATTCATATCATAATCTGCATCTGAAAAGCATAAAAACAACATATAGAGATAAAGCATATAGATCTGCATTTCATAAAACAATTGAGAAAAGAAAGTCCAACACATGATGATATCACATAATGTAAATCTATCATAGTATAATCAAAGTCCATGGTATCATCAATGTCCATCATCAATATATGAAATCAGAGTCCCAAACACAAATAAGTATCAATCATAAAGAACCTCATCAAATAAAGAATATAAGTACAAATGTATCGATACAAAAAATCATAATGTGCATCAAAAATAATGGCTCATCATATATGGATCAACTGCTAGAACCACCTGCACCATCAGTACCAAGACTTGTATCAGGACCTCAAATAGAGCTCTCCTATAGCCCATGATGACTCATGGAAGCCATAAATGTCTGCATCATGGTACTGAGTTGCATAACTTGCTATCTGATCTCTGACACTTCACCTTGTAAAGACTGAACATCAGATGCCCGGGCTGGTACCTGTGTCAGAGGACCCATGTGGAGGACCCTATGGAGGAGGAGCCTCAGAAGAAGAAGGAATGGAAGAAGATGAAACAAAAGGATATGGAAGAGAAGAAGAAGATGGAAGTTGTTTCTAAGGAAGAGGACCATGTGGAGGTGGAGGAGGAGGTGTCAGAGGTGCCTATGCCTGATCTACCAAAATCTGGGCAACCTAGGCCTCCATATCTACAACAATCTGTTAGGAAATTGGCCTAAAGATTTGTACCCTATGCTGGCCCCATCTAGCAAGTCTATCTTGATGTACCTATTGAATAGCCCTGAAGGGGCCACCTCGAACCCTGACTCATCCACCTCTCATGTAGACTCCACCTCTAACTAGAGTTGGGGCAGCAATCACAAGGATAATAACCCTACCACCTCGTCTGGCTCTACCTGATCATCATCCTTGACGACCCTGTCTCCTACCGTCACTGCCATCACCGCCATCATCTTCAGACTGCTCATCGATCCTTGGCACTGGCTTTGTCAGATCTGTGAATCTAGGGAATGGGTTCTGTAAGAACCACTAGGCATAGTCATCTATCATACCGGCATCTACAATATGCTCCCTCATATCCCAGGCTAGGCGAGGAATCTGCAGTAGCTCATCTTACGTAGTGCGATAATCTATCAGAGGACCCTGTAAGGATCTCTCTACCTGTACTTGTCCATATAATGCCAACCCCTGTGGCATACCTTGTGGACAACTGAACTATCGTAGAACCCGGTGAAAGTAAAATGTCTCAATGATTAAGGGTGTCTTCCCTATCATCCATCGTGGCATGCACATGAAAGGAAGCTCAGATGCATCCTCAGGCCACGACTCACACCCCAAATATGGCCTCCATACCACCTGATCTATATCGTCAACTATGTGATACCAGTAATCCAACATGCCCAGGTGAGCCTAGACAACCATCCCCTCATAAATGAAAGAAAATGGCCACCTGCATCATGGTGTCACACTGCAATAGGCCAAGTCACGGGAATGCTTCCATGTCCACAGCTATAGTAACACTACCCCAGCAAAAAGAGTAGCCCTACGCCGATACACCACATTGTGTAGATCATGATAAAGTTGTGCCAGAATGCACGAGTCCCAATCAAATCTATGTGGGTTGGTGATCATATCCTCCAGTATCGTGCCCCAGCTGACTGTGAAACAATGTCCTCGCCGATCTGGAACCAAGAAACCACCAACTAGAACGCCTAGTATTGCTAGAAGTACTAGGAAAGAATGGAACTGCACCCATAGGATACTATCATCTCTTATAGTAGGGTCACCAAAGATACATATGCAAACAGTGCCATCATAGACCTGATCATAATAAATAATTTCCCCATGGGTGGGGATCCTCAATAATTGATACACGTCCTCGAGGGTGATGATCATCTCCCCCATCGGCAAATGGAACGTGTTATGGTTAGAGTGCCAACACTTTGACATAGCTGTAAGAAGACCCCAATTCATGTGGAATCAAGGGAGAGGAAGCAAAAATGATAGCCCACACTGACCAATCAACCGACGCTCCTGCCCGCTAAGGTCATCAATCATGTCAAATGGTAACAGGAACAAACCTCAGACGGCCAACTTCTGAGGGTGAGCCCGCGGAAGCAAGTTTAAACACATCATAAATCGAAATCATCACATATTGGATCATCACAAGTCAATCGACCAATCAAACCACAATCAATTTTCTTGATTCTATTCAGAGAGGATGGAAAATCAATCGTCACAATCGACCATCTAAATCAAGATTGACAATCAAAATTCAATATCAAATGACTAGAACTCACATTAAACAACTTGTTATAAACAAAACTCAACTCCTATGCCAATCGACTAATTGACGACATTAGACAAACAGGAAAACTGACTGAAAGGTTCAATTTTTTTCCAAACAGGGTATACACGCTATTTCATTGTTTAAATGCGCTGAAAATCAAATACGCAGCTAAAATGCTTGAATGCGCAACAAAAACTATTGAATGCGCAGAAACAACTTAAAAGTGTTGCAAGAACTAGTACGCGCAATAAGATTCACTTGTACACGCTGCTAAACTAATCAAATACACAATCAAAATTGAAAGCGCAACGGAAATTTTTAAAAGCAAAATCTTGACCTAGGTTTGACGTTTAAAAGCACATCAAGAATGTTTGAATGCACTGCGGAAAATTGTGGATGCTAAAATGTTTAAAAGTGCAGCTAATTTAAAAAATGCAAAAAAAGGGTATTTCCTATTAAAAATCTAAATTTTTGAAATTTAAATGCATCAAATGGACAAAGTTCCCAGGGGTATATACCGGAGGTCCATAGCCAAGCGGGCACTGATAGCATCGACCTCGCTCGAATTTGTGCTCTCGAATCAGGATTACCATCGCGAAAAGCTAAAAAGGGTCAAAGTCAAAAAGTGAAAGTGAAGCGTGAAAATGAATAGTTGAAAATGACCTTTTACCCCTATATATAGCCCTTTTGACCTAAAAAGGGGCACTTTTGACCATAAAATGACCTGGAACCCAAATGTAACACCCATTCAGCCAAAATAGGGGCATTTGTTATCACATCGCAAATTCATTATCAGAAATGAAATCAAAATTAACACTTAAGTGAAAATTTTTCAAAACAAATGATAAAAAATGCAACATCTTTCACCAAAACCACATTTCATTTCATTTCCGAGGGGGCATACACTCGGACTATCAGAATCGACATCATAAGCATCAAATCAGAGGCATAATATTTCATCGTAATTTTTTTTTGCATTTACCAAGCGGGGCATCAAAACATCAAATCAGGTTAAATCAGGCATCATATCAGTGATCCATCATCGAATCAATCATTGAGGACTTCAATCGGTCAAAGCTTCATCAATCCTATCATCGGTATCACCATCTCTTATTAGTATCAAATCAAACATCAATTATCAATGGCTCTACATCAGAACATCAGGACATTTCTTTGAACCGATACGCTTCGCACATCGACTCAAAGAGGGGCATTTGTAATCACCTAAAAATGGTCAAGACTAAATCAAATGAGCAACTAAGGCAAAATCAAAGCAATAAATAAAAATCAAGCCAAAATTCAATTTGAATTGAAAATCAAAAGCCAATAAATCAATTTAAATCAAATAAATCAATTTATTGTGTAATTAATCTAATTAATTGTGTAGTTCAAATTAAATTAAATTAACCCATTCAAGGGGTACACATGGCTAAACAAATCAATTCAATTCAATTATCAAATCTCTATTTTCCCTCACCCACCACATGGGAGGAAAATACCTCAACCAATGGGAATTAAGGATTGGACTCACATGGATCAAAAGCAAATCAAATCTCAATCACACATAAGGTGAGAGCATCTTGACCACTCATTTTGTCTCTTTGTCCCAAGCTTTGAGGACAAACCATTTAAATTGTCCCTAAAGGTGGAACCATGGACTTAACCTTAATCCAACCATGATCAACTCAACTCCGCCCCCTATGCTTGCCAAAATTTATAATAAAAGACCAAAATTAGGAGAAAAAGATCCACAAATCTGAGAATTGCATCAAACCTCTTGAGTTTTTGAGCTAGAGAGGCATTTTAGGCTATTTGGAGCATAGTTTCAATTGAAATTCACTTAATTAGCTTAATCATCTTATCATTTTCTCATTTTAAGGTTGTCACTAATGGAGGCTTGCTAAGAGCTTATCATTAGCATACTTAAATAGAGATCTATAGGGTGTTTATTCATTTTATTTGCATTAAATAGCTCTTTAATTGTGGTATTTAGTCTATTTTATTCATTTATTGTCAAGCTAACTCTATGAATATACTTCTACTAGTACACAATTGGTATTAGCAAAATATTGTATGTCCAAACTTTCAATAGGAAAGACACAAATAATCAAGGGTGTCCATTACAAACTTTCCATCTAAAACTTTTTGTGACAAAATCACAAAATATCTTCTACACAAGTTCCCACTCAAATTTAGATTAGTTCAAAAAATCAACAACTCGCAATTGAAACCAATGGTAATCAAGCTTTGATACCACTTGAAACAAAGTTAAGGTAGCGGAACAACTTCCTACACTAACCTTGAGAGGAGGGTTATGCCAAAAAAAATTTACCACATTTGCATAAACTTAACAAAAAAAATTTTAAAAAATAGCATGCATACCACAACATAGTGACTTATGTGGGGAGAGCACTTACAGGAAAAAAACACCACTGCAAAAGAAACCCAATTTATTTTTAGAAATTAAAAGAATACAATATACTTGTAGCACAAGCTTCTCAAAGGAGTATCACCAACCAGAGTATCTTCTACAAATTCATTCATAATTGCTTGTCCGAGCTAGGAAACTCTTTGTTTTATCTATTATGGGATATTATCATAGATATCCACAAAGAAATCTTTGTTGTTACTTGTGCAATATCATTGTTGATCTACTTTATAATTGTTTCCAAATTGTCAATCTTCCTATAAATAAAATATCCAAATGTAAAATTTCATTTTATGAATATTTGTTTTAAAAATTTGTACTCTATTGCTTATGATAAATGTTCTTGATTTTATTTTTCTACCATAGTCCTAGTCTAATGCAACATAGACAAATATTTCTTTAAAATTTCATCTAAATCACTAAGACTTCTTTTAGTTCTTTCCATTTTTTATTATCTTATGCTATACTTGCTTGAACTGCTTGTACTCTTACTTCATTTTTGCATTTCATTGCTAGATTATTCCATATTAGCATTTCTTGCCAAAAATTTGTTCTTCAATTGTCCCTATGGCTCATAGATATAAAAATCGCATGTGGATTTTACTATCTTGGGTATATTTATGAAAATCACGTCCCAAGATATTCTCCAATTAGAGTAAGCCCTTGTTTTATGAGAATCCTTCTATTCATTCTTACATATTTATGATCTATATTTTAAATCATGTTATGGTACTTTGCATAGAAGATAAGACCTAGAGCATCATCTCTTATGTATAGGTGTTTTCATTGATTTATAACCCATTTGAATTGCACATGTCACTTCTTATTGAGGTATACTATGGAAATGATCCAATCAATCTTCTAGATTTTATATTATGTGCTCATAACTTGGTCTAAATTTTCTTTCAAATTATGGGAGTAGTGTGTATATACAATTACTTTATGTTAATCAAAAGATATCAAAGCAATCATAAATGCATCTTCTTGAGCATTCCACATTTGGAGAGATGGAAAGCAATGCATCCTTTAGTTGATTTTGAATATTTGAGTGAGGCAACTCAAATTTTTTATATTTATTTTATAATAGGTTTTTAATATAAAATAACTTTGTGGGGTGTTAGATGTTCCAAGTCAACAAATATTTTCAATTGTATCATGACTTTTATAGCATTGAGTTAAACAGAGTCATAAACATACTATATGCTTTATATTTGCTTTCTTGCTTCTAAGAATTTGAAATTTCTTATATTTGCTTTACAATAGTTTCCAATATAAAATAACTCTATAGGGTGTTGGATGGTCTCAACAAATATTTTCTATTGCAAATCAATAAAGTTCCTAGAATATATAAAGGGGGAACAAAATATATACATTTTTATGGTAAAAAACGTTGATGGTAAAAAACTTTACACAATCGAATCCAGAAACTGATATAGTACACATTTTTATATTTAAGGATGGAAAAGAAGAAGTTGATCAATCTAAATATTATAGTATTTACCCATGCAGTAGAAATGTTTGGAAACATCTTGTTTGTGATGAGATAAGATAAGATAAGATAAATTTATTAATGTCCAACAAGAGACCACAAGGGTCTATGGGACTAAAGAGTGTACAATATAAAAGACCACCAACAGCAATAGCACCAAGCAATGCCAAGGAAATAAAGCGAACAAGGAAAACAAGAGATACAAGAAGAAGCAAGGAGCACAAGAGCAAGGCAAGGACTAAGGGTCCTTCCTCGGTAAAAAGAAGCCAAGCACTGAAGGGTACAGACTAGGGCAAGAAGGTGCCAACATCACCATTGATAACCCTCCAATATCACCATTGATCAAATATTAAAGTCTTATCCAAGGCAATAGAAATGTTTGGAAACATCTTTCTTGTGATAAACTAATCGTCGAATATCACTATTGTTCAAACTGTTTCAACATTAATGTTTGAAAACATCTTGATTGTGATGAACATTTGACTATCATGGCTTTTGATTCTTCCTTTGATGACACAACATAGGTTAATGATGACTCCCCTCTGGATGATGCTCCTGCTACAAATCTGGCCTCCACAATCCCTCTGGATCCTACTCTTGTTGTTGGTGCAACCCCCTTTGACTATATGGACCCTTCTCTGTTTGTTGCTCCTACTTTATTCCAATCTTTGGCTATGATGTGCAACCTTCTCAACACCCTACCCCTTGTGCTGACAAACTTTCAAAAACAATTTCACCACTTGCTCCGCTCAGTTGTCTGAGGACATAGGAAAAATTGTTCTTTAGTAGCTCATTCTCTTTCCCACGTTGTGGGCTACTAGCTTTTCTACTAGTAGTGTGTTGTTTATGGCCTATCCTTACAAAAGCCAACATATTTATTGTTAGTGTGTCGTTGATATCTATTCACACCTCTAAGTTGTGGTTGTGTAAGGGACAATAATCTTGTTTTACTACTATTGTGTATCAAAAAATAAAAATTGGCAATGTTTACCTGAAGTGATTTAAATTTATATACAACAAAGTTGCAAACTAATTTTTCTTTTTGTTTTGCTTTTTGAAGATTTGGTTGCTTCTAAAGGATTCCAAATAGTGTAATATTCAAAATACTAATTTTTATTTTTTAATGGCAAGGAAATTGATATTGATTGAAATCATCATCTATGTTGGTTCTTTAGCATATCATTAGTGTCTCCAAGTTTGAATGAGTAGTCAAATTCAAATCAATTTCAATAAATATAGTATTCAACATAGTTGATGTTGATGCCTTTGTTGCTAGTATCATTATTCAAAAGTGTTTGGAAGCTTGAATGAGTAGCTGAAACTCAACTTTAATGATTAAAATTATTTTATTTAAAAAAAAAAAATTGAAATCTAAAACTTGAACAAATGTTTGTGCTTTTGAATTTGTTGTTGAAGTTAATTTACTTCAATAAATGTAATATGTAAAAAGATTTTGTGTGATATTGCTATTAGGATTCAACTGTGTAGTTTTTAGAGTCAAACTCATTGACCCATGAAACTCATGGAGCATTTTTCATTGAAGATTCAAATTCAACAATAAAGAACCTTAAATGACGAGGAAATATACAAATTTCTTTCTCAAAAAGATTTTTTCTAAGTCTTTAATATCAAAGAGTGCATTCACTTAGTTTTGGCCACAACTTGGTGAATTTGCATATTAGTGTGTTTTGCTATAAGAAATCCCCAACACCATATCTAGCAACCTCATGTCGCCTTTGATCTACACTAAATCCACTTGGTGATGAGAATCACCTCTAGTTTTGAAGGATCATATATCGCTGGGACATGTAGAATCATCTTTAAGACCTTCTCCAAGAAGGAATTGCTTAAACCTATAGAGACTTAGTATGCATCATACTTTATTCTCTTGAAGAGGATGCTTGAGTTGCAAGAGGCATTGCAAGTTATGATAGAAAAATAACACCGGTGCCCTAAGTCAAAGACCTGACAAGGGTTAAGGGTGAAAGAGGTGGTTACAAATGATCTCTTTTGAGTTATGCCAAACATGTTGTCTCCATCATTGCTCCATGCTTTACACTTTATTAGATTTGGAGATTCTAATGTGCCTTCCCTTGGAAAGTTGCATGAGTGCATTGATTCTATGTTTGGACAAATGAAGGTTGTGTGAGAGGACCCTACATTGCAATTCTACATCAAGCATATTTAACCGATCATTCATCATATAGATGGGAGAAGCTAAGCACTCCATTACACATGGTTGCCTACTAGATTCTGAGGTGAAACAAGGATTCATGAATACAATTGACAAAATGTATCTTCCTAATGAGGCTACGGAGATCCGTAGTGAGTGAACAAAATTTGCCACTCTATGGGGATATTTGGAGGTAACGAAGATAGATCAAGAGATTATATCTGGACAAGACCCCAAGTTGTGGTGGACAATGTTACTTCTAAAAGAGTGGAGAAGCTTGTAGCATTATATAGTGTTTTGTGTCTCATTGACCGCAACACATCTACGAACAAAGAAAGTCAACAACCAAATGGGATGTAGAGCCAGAAGAGCCAACACAAATTACAAATTAAACAAGTTTGTGGGGTCCAACAATTTGAGTGATGAGGAGATTGAGGAGTAAGGTGAGGAGCTTGGTGATGATTAGTGTCATTAGCCTCAACTTCTAGTATTTACTATTTAGTATTTTGTAGGGTTGAGGGTGAAATAGATGGTGAAGAGTGATCTTTTTTGGGTAAATTCCAAATATATTGTCTCCATCATTGCTCCATTCTTCAAAGCTATTATAATTGGGGGGTTCTAATGCACTTTCCTTTGGAGAGTTGTATGAGTGTATTGATTCTATGGTCAAATGAAAAATGGTGTGCCAGAGGACCCTCCTACAAAATTTTGAGGTGAAACAAGAATTCGTGAATGCAATTGACAAATTTTATCTTCCTAATGAGGCTATCAAGATTTGTAGTGAGTGAACAAAATTTGCAACCCTATGGTGATATTTAGGGGCAACAAAATAGATCTAGAGATTATGTCACAAGAAGACCCCAAGTTGTGGTTGACAACCTTTTGGAAAAGTAGAGAAGCTTATAATAGTACATAATAACTTGCATCTCATTAATTGCAACACATACAAACAAGGAAAGGCCAACAACCACATGAGATGTAGGTCCATAAAGAGCCAACATGTGAGGTCCAACAATTAGAGCAACATGTTTGCTTGAAATTTGTGGATTAGATTGTGTTAGCAATTTTTATCATAGAAATTGTGATGATGAAATATCAAGCACATATACAACATGGATTGTAGATATCTAATAGCTTCGAATTTGAGCGATGAAGACATTGAGGAGTCAGGCGAGGAGGTTAGGGATGATTAGTGTCATTAGACTCAACTTCTAGTATATAGTGTTTAGTATTTTGTAGGGTTGGGGGTGAAAGAGGTGGTGAAGAATGATCTATTTTAGGCTGATGCTAAATATATTGTCTCTAGTATTTATTACAAATGCCTCCCAAAAGTAAAAGGGCAAGAAAAATCAAAAGTGGACAAATAAAAAGATGTTATTACGTTCAAGAATTTAGAGTAAGTACTAATGGCTCCCAAAAGTAAAAGGGCACAAAAAATCAAGAGCAAGTGGATAGAAGATATTATTACATTCAAGAGGTAATGGAGACAAAATGCATTACATCATAGAGTGCTCAGCCTACAAGGATATTCAGATCAATTTTGCAAACAACTTGAGTACAATATTTTAATAAGAATAGATTAAAAAATTTGCGACTTTCCTAACCAAGCTACACAACAAAATATCCAAATTGCAAAAGGTCAAAGAGATTTCAATGGCAAGTGTGAACTATTTTGAGTTTGACTTGACCTATTTGTCATCATTAACACTTTTAAAACTAAAATATTACCTAGATAGAAGATCTAGTAATGGGTGATTGCACACTACAAATTCAAAGCTATGTTGAATTTTCCACCAAATCAATTTTGTTGCAATTTTTGAGTTGAAACAATAAAGGAACAAAAAATACATAATACAAAACCCAAAGAAAACACTCATTCTCATTTCCATTCTATTAGAAGTTTTCCCTTGGAATATTGGTCTAGAGAATGTGTGACTGCAATTGGAGATACTATTGAGAAAACTCTACACATCAACACAATAAATGGGACATCCCCAATATTTATCACAAAGACAACGAACATTTAGGAGACTTTGACTTTAACTTCTAAAAGAAATTTTACTTCAACTCTTAAAATAACAAAAAATTAACATACAAATTATGCTAACTCTTATATTTTAAGATTCTATTATACATAACATAGATACTTTGTCCATATTTTCATATGAATATTTTAAATTTCTCAAAATAATAAAACTCATCTTCCATCCACATATGGGATAACTTGGCTAATAATTGCTCAAGATCAAGAGCAATGTAAAACAAACTTCAAGAAACAAACTTCAATACTTTGTCCATATTTTCATATGAATATTTTAAATTTCTCTACATATTAAAACTCATCTTCTATCCACTCATGGGGTAACTTAGCTAATAATTGCTCAAGATCAAGAGCAATGTAAAACAAACTTTAAAGCTTTGTACGGAGATGAATTTGAAAATAAAGTTGACCAAGTTAACTATAGATGCTCAAGTCAAATGACATACAACATTCTCAAATCAAAGTTTTGGCACACAAGGAACATAAAAAAAAACAAGTAGAAGAGAGAGAGGAAGAAGCTCCAACTAAGAGATAAGCTCTGAGCCCTCAAGAACAATGAAGATCAGACTCGGTTAAACTCCCTATAAAATGTACCATCAACCAAATTTCAAACATTAGGAAAGACAACAGATTTTCACAAAATTTTCAACGTCTGTTGTTCATAATCTATATATTTTATGATCAAAAATCAAAAAAAGAAATTTTTAAAAATGTTTTAACAAATCTGAGAAAAAAAAGTTTAAAATTACATTTTATAGGAAGATTAGACGGTGCCATGAAGATCCTCCCATTGAATATAGACTTAAACACCCGCTAAAAACAGCTGTCCTATCAAGCTCCAACTTAATTATCAATTTATTAACATCATCATGATACAGGGAACCAAGCTTGGAAGTTCGAGGATGGAGGTCTTCATTAGACACCACAAAGAGTGGATGGGATGCTTCGTTGAAGCAAAATGGTGTGTTTGCGGTACTTAAAATATTGTCGAAAGAAGAAAGTTCATAGCCAAATCATAAATCTGCAGGACTAGCTGCACATCGGTAGTTCTAGTGACCTGTATCGCGCGTATGGCACACTGAATGATAGCGATTTGTATCGTGCATATGGCACCACTGAAGATTCTCACTTCCAGAGATCGATGTCCATTGTGTTCAAGAGCAAAGGTTTAAAACTGAACTGTCCAATGTCTTCAAGAACAAAAGCGAAAACAGTAGCCTTTTCCAGTCTCCAATTAGGGCATTTCATTAACGATAACCAATAAGTTCAATTTTTATGATTTGACCTAAATTACTAGAGAAAAACTGAAAGTAGTAAAGTCTTCTCGTACCTCCAATTAGGGTTTCTCAACAACGATAGCCAATAAGTTAACCTTTATGATTTGTGGCTTGAATTGCTAGAAAAGGCATGCTTGGAAAAAAATTCAAGGGTCGTTATTATTTCTAAATTTGCCAAAGAACCCTAATTGTTTTCAAACCCTAGGGGAAAAGCTGTCAAGGATAAAAAATTCTCTCAAACAACCTGGTTGATACCCGCAACATGGATGATGCTATTATCCCTTCGTTATTCCTTCAAGTTTTAACGTCGTCAGGCGCGATTTAACATTTTAATAAATAAAAAAAATGTTAGTTCCAAATGTTTTAGTAAATGTCAACCGGGGCAATTGCAGGCGCCCATAATCACTGTCAAAGTTTTGGTCTAGATTTTGCTTACAGAAAACAAGATCATTTGTCAGTACTAAATACTAAATTGCTAGTACTTGTCGATACTCAAACATGTGACCAAAATAGGCCATCATATTGAAGAGAAAATAGAGTTGATTGATGTAAAAACAGATCCTTGCAAGGGCTTATTTTGAATGGTACTCCTTGTGGATGCATAAAATTCAGTTGATTGATGTAAAAAGAGATCCGTAAAGGGCTTACTTAAATGATACTCGTTGATGAATCTTAATTTTTTTTAGCAAAGTGATGTAAAAAGAGATCCTTGAAAGGCTTATTTAAATGATACTCCTTGTTGAAGACTTCATTATTTTAGCAGAGATGTAGTTAACTTCATTGTCAGTTTGAAAACAACATAAAGATGGGCAGTATGTCCGGACAATCCAAATCAATTCACTGTTAAAGAGGCATACACAATAATTGAAAATGTAATTGATTTGTACCTCTTAACTCTGAAAGGAAATGTATAACGCTTTTAACCAAATGAAAATGCACAATTTATTAACCAAATGTAAATAACAATAAACCTAGGAAAACCCTTTACCGCTATCTTGCATTCTGATACTCATTGTGAATAACAAACATACGCCTACCAAAAACCTCAACGTTTCAGACAACTATATACCAAATAACAAGAAAACCCTAAAACCCTTTAATTCCTAAATCCAAATTAAACAACAAATGAAATTGTATATATCGCCTCGACACTGAAATGCAAAAGAGACGCATAAGTTCATTATTTGAATATGGACGATTGCGACGAGGCGAAGAATTGATATAGCTTCAAGGGAACGAGCCTACAGTCTGTGATATATAAAGACTGCAGCCAGATGAAGAAGCAATTATAAGTAAAATCATTCTTATGTAGGGTTTAATCCAGGCCTGCCATATCATATGCCTTTTAGGGGCCATCAAGGCAAGCAGACAGTAACCCGATTTACTATCCGTACACATAACCGTGCCATTCTCATCGCCTAAGCGTTCCAACGCACCGGCTTAATTGTGCACGGATCATTCAACATTCAACAATCAACATCACAGTAGATCAAAGAAAAGGAATGGGATTTTCACCTTGGAAATTCGGCCTCCGTTGCTCCTCGACAAAGAAATTTTCTATGTGATACATTTGGAAGGGGAAAACAAATATAGGGAAACGAAATGTTAGTTTTAGGGTTAGGGTTTCCACAATTCACTTTATCGGCTCGTCCCATCAATATTCTATCCGGTAAAACTCAAAACAGTTCGTGTTGCGACAAATCCTTCCAATATTAATTTTTTTGAAAGATTATTTCTCGTTTCATAAGAAAACAAGTGTTAGTAGTGGTGAGTACTTGGCTATAATGCATTGTAGTGCAATTAGAGATCTAAGACAATACAATATGTTCGAAATAAAAACAAGAATCTAATTTGAAGGACTATCTAAGTTGAGATTAGAGATCAACTAATCAAAATGTGACTTCATGAAGTGCATCTCAAATATCATGGAGGATGGTTTTGGTAAAGAATTAATAATTGGTAGATATAAATTTAATAAAAGATTTTACCACTAGTAAATCGTTGAGATTGTGGGAAATGTCTTATCGAAGAGGTTATTATCAGTAGGATAGGGAGAATCGATGAGACTTTGAAAAGTTCCACCAAAAAGAATTGTCCTACCGATAAAAAATAGTGTTGCCCTAATTTCATAGGGTGAAAAGGTGAACATTGCAACCTCTACCAGTATTTTCTTGCTTGTAGTGAAACACAAAAGCAAATAGCAGGAGTAGAAGCATATTTCACAACCATTATCAATGCCTTCTTTGTGTATGTCATGAGGGGAGTTTTTGAATAGGTTACGGTCATCCATCAAAGCATAAAGAATAAAGAAGTTCATCAAATATTGCAATCATAAATGTCGTAGATAGACAAGTTCTACAAAATGAGAAAGTACAAACATGGTATGTATTTTGTCCTCTAAGAAATGTCATCTCATGAAGCTTCGCGATTAAAAGAAATGCACAAAGTGAATTCATTGAAATATATTATGAACATCCATCAGAGCATAATGAAAAAATAAATTGTTGCCAAATGTTGAGGTCATCTCTGTAGAAACGCATTTGAAAAGTTGAATCATAGGTAAGGCATGTGAATAGTTTAACAGAATACCTCAAAATAGATGACATTCGTGGGATAAAATGAATAACTATATTACAGTCACTTGGAAATGGAAAATTACTCTTTAGGCTTAAATGATTAGTAGCTGCGAATTATTTGTGGATAGACAAGATAAAATATTTACATATATAAGTATTATTCTCGTGAATCAAATCATTTTCCCAAAGGAGATTATTTTCAACAAAGGAAAACAAACATTAATATGAATGTGAAAAACATTTAATGAAAAAAGGTGCTTCTTAGTGAGGAATGAAAATTCTAGAATAGACATGAAAAATAAACAAGTGAAAATATTTTCCCTAGAGCTATTAAATGGGTGTGAAAATATATATTTAAAAAATATATGGGTGAAATAAACAATTGAAAATTAATTTAACCTAAAAAGGTGAAAAAAATCCATAAGAAGATTTTATGAGGAAGAGAAACGCTCATTATAGTAATAAGATTTTGATCTTTCATTACAAGCATAATGACTGTGATATAGTTATCAACTTTACAAATAGAACAAGAATCTAATTTTTAAAAAATCTCTATAGGAGTATAGTTATTATTCTTTAGAAAATGAAAATAAATTTCTAAAATCTTGCAATAATAGCATATCCATAAAAAAACCAAAAAAATACAATATGAAGGAAGCCTCCAAAAAATGGGTCATATAACACCAAACCAATTCAACCAATCATATTTCGAGATAAATAATTTGTATAATATATAAAATTAAAAAATAAATATTTAAAATTTAAAAATATTTGAATTACGAAAAAATAGTTACTCATGATTAGTGCAAATAATTCATTAATTGTGCATAGGTGAATGCAATATTATATTGCCTACGACAAGTACAACAAGTGTCACATACCAAGTATTTCCAACATATATTATTTTTAAAAAAAATATTGGTGTATAGATACATTTAAATTTTATTACATGTCAAAAGAGATGTTGTTCAATCAATTGAGCACAATGATGGTATGAGATAGAGAAAGCCATCCATCAAGGTTCAAAATTTTCTAGGCACGTTTCGACTAGGTTCAACACCTAGGTGAATTGATTCCTTAACTGAAGGGAGCATGTATTTTAAATGTATGTTTACTCGTATCATTGTAATCCATAGAGACGCCAACATCTATGTACGTTTGAGATCACATTCCATGATCCATTAAAAAAAAAATCCTAATGTATTTTTTAAAAAAATGGATTATTTACATGTTTTCTTATTTTATATTCAAACTACAGACTTATGATTGTTTTAAAAAATCATTACAAATAAAAATTTGTAAAAAAG
Organism: Chamaecyparis obtusa; assembly: GCA_027943335.1. Taxonomy (NCBI): domain Eukaryota; kingdom Viridiplantae; phylum Streptophyta; class Pinopsida; order Cupressales; family Cupressaceae; genus Chamaecyparis; species Chamaecyparis obtusa. The sequence continues at coordinate 2,170,512 of BSBK01001551.1, read as the reverse complement.
ATTAATTCAATTAATTATTCTTAATGTCTACTGATATTTTTTTTAAGATACTTTTTCCTAAACTTTTAAGAAATCAATTATAGCAATCAAATGAGTGGTGTCACACATGTGTTTCCCTTAAGTGTCTAGGGCATTCGGGAAATCAAGAGCTACGATGGGGTTTTGTAGGAAATGAAATGGCATGTAGAGGCACCAATTTCATGTACTGCACCAAATTGGTAGAGTTTTGTTGACAAAGAAAATTGGGAGGCTCATGACAGGCACAGGGATGGAGGTTGGAAGGTTTATGACCACGACAGACATGAACAGAACCAACAAAGACCGTTGATTTGGGATAATAAGTAGAGCTCGTGAAATAGGTCACCCTTTGCCCAAGAGAAGGTTTGGACCAATTCCAGAGGAAGATGAAAGAACAACAAGGGATGGTGGGAGAGACGTCAAGGTGAGGGTTATGTGAAGAATAAGGGTGAAGCAATAGCTACGATTATGGAAATGGGGATTTAGAATTAACATGGAAAAAAGTGCAAAATACTATCCAATCTATAAAAATTAATTTAGATTAGGAGATAGTGATGTGAGTGTTCCAAGGTTTGCTTGCACAACTTCTAAGAGACCTAGCTTGTCTCTATCAATGATCCTAATCTCCTTTAGGATCTCCAAAGTCTTAGATGATTAACTAAGGCCTTATCTAGCTCCTCTCCAAGAGCCTCACTCCTTGTGCTTCACCTTGAAGGACAAACACCATGTAGTTACTTCAATTCTTCACCTACACTTAGAAGGATCTAAGTGTCATCTCCTCACAAACATCCAATTTCATTGCAAGGGTGCCAAACATGTTGGAAACATTCCTAATGCTTCCATTTTGCTCCATTTTTTAGGATCTTCAAGCCCTCTTCAATCGGGTCTAAGATTTAGTCTTTAGGAGGTCTAATTAGGCTTATTTCCTTGTAGCCTTTTGCATAGACCTTTTGCCAATTCTTGCCAAACTTCTCAAAACACTCACTAAACTATTTAGGGATTTGGATACCCTTTTGGATTTTATAAAGGATTCTACAAATTTTAGACTCCTAGGTCATCCGTACATAGGCTTCCTATAATCTAGGTCTAATAGGGCTAAAAGGCCTAATTTGTAGGACCTCAGTGGTTTCTTGTTCAAACCTCGACCAAGTGGATTAGTGGGTTCACAAATCTTCTAACATGACATGTATTGATCATATCACACCTGGAATTGTACTTGTTTCATACTGTGCTACTATTCCCTGCAAGAAATACTCTAATCTTCACCTTCAACCTCTAACCAGGCACTGTCTGCTCGCCTAGGGCTTGGCATTAAAAATAGTAAACCAAATCTTCATGAATCCTAACTCTATAAATTTTCAGACCAATGGCTCCCCTAAAATATCCATCTACCCTTAGGAAGATCATGTGGTTAGATTTCATGGGGGAGCCATGAAAAGACAAACTAGTCAGGATAGGACCAAGGAAACTTCTAAACTATAAACAATTTATTCAAAGCCCTATATCAACTTAAATCTACTTTCTTGATGAAGGAAAAAGCCTTAGAACTATCCTATGAACACAAAACAATCACTAAATCAGGATATTCAATCCATTCAATAGCACTATCACACTGAAAAGCTTGGTATCCACACAAAATAGAGTTACACAACTCTTTTTACTAATCACAAACTTGTTACAATGATCTCTATCTCAAGATTTGAGCCTGAGATGATATTATATGTCATTCTCCATGTTTTTAGGCTATGTCGGTTGATCTCCCACTCCTATCTTTTAGGGGATCCTATGTTACGAGTTGCATGCAACATTTGCCATTATTGCAAATGTTGTCATGACAACTTCTAACAACATTTGGCATCTTTGCTTTCATGCCACCATCCTAACTTTTAGGACCTCTAACCCCTATAACTCAAGGAACCAACTTCATTTATGGCCTCAAGGCATCTTTTAAACATACCTCATGTGTTTAGGACACATTGATAACTCAAATCCACTTCTAAGCTTCTAAGCCTAAGTTTAATAAAAAACAACCAACAAAGACTAATTGGTGACCTTAGTACTATCACTAACTCACCTAGTCCACATTTGAAAAGACCTTCTAAGGTCCAAACTAAACACACAGCTCTCTCACACTTCTGACTTGGCTAATGTCAGATACAAGCCAAAATAACATAGACATTGGAGATTAGCCTAGGTACTCCTGCACCATCCTCCCCTAAACAAAAGAGTTCAATCCACCCTTGGATTGAGTAAGGTAGGATCAAATCCCATCTTCTTAAACTTAGCTTCCTTGATCCACACTACATTAGCATCAGTTTGACCATGCCACTTGATCAAGTGTTCTTTGTACTTCTTGGTTTTAGTCTTCTTGTAGACTCTAGTATCCAGTATGTTGTCAACCTTCTTTACTGTAGCAGAAGGTAATTTGAGCACATCCACATCTTGGATGACTTCACTAAGGATTTTATCCATATCAGGTGGTGTTCCTTTGTAAGGAACCAAGTCTGCAACATTGAAGATAGGGGACAATCCACTATCCTCTGGCAGCTCCACTCTATAAGCATTGTTCCCATACTTTTCCAAGATAGGATAGGGACCTATCCTCCTCATTTGCAGCTTGTGTGGGACTCCCTTTTGAAGTCTAGACTTGTTTAGATGCACCATCACTAAGTCTCCCACATTGAATTGGATCTCTCTCCTAGTCTCATCAACTTTAGTCTTAAGCTCCATGGTGTTCTCAATCAATGTCTTCATGACTGTTTCATGAATATCTTGCATTTCATAAGCAAAATAATCAACATATCCACTTCCATTCACTGCATCCTTTAAGTCTCTTTGTTCATAGACTCATCTAGGATGTAGAGCATATACTATCTCAAAGGGGCTCTTCCCTGTTGACCTAATCATAGTGTCATTATAAGCATATTCATCCTGTCCAATCAATTGATCCCATTGTTGACCATATTCCTTGGTCAAGCACCTTAATAGATTTCCAAGGCTTCTATTTACCACTTCAGTTTGACCATCAGTTTGAGGATGGTATGTAGATCCAAATGATAAATTAGCGCCCAATCTCTGCCAAAGAGTCTTCCAAAAATGACTCATAAACTTGGTGTGTCTATTTGACACTATGCTCATAGGTAACCCATGTATTCTTACTATCTCTTTGAAGAAAAGAGAGGCTATTTGGTTGGCATCATTAGTTGTCTTGCATGGCACAAAGTGAGACATCTTGCTGAATCTATCCACAACTACATAAACACTATCCATGCCTTGTCTTGTCTTGGGTAACCCAGCTACAAAATCCATGCTCTAACATTCCCATGACCTAGAGGGAATAGGTAATGGTTGATATAGGTCTGCATTTGAAGAGGTTCATTTGGCCTTTTGACATACTATGCAACTTTCAACATACCTTCTAACATCAAGGTTCATTCTTGGCTAATAATAGAACCTTTGAACAAGTTCTTGAGTCTTAGTGATCCCAAAGTGACCACTCAATGCACCATTGTGCTTTTCCTAAATTAAATTCTCCCTAATAGAGCCTCTAGGGACACATAACTGATTCCCTTTAAACAAGAGATCACTTTGCAAAATGTATTCAACATATTTTATATGAAAATGATTTTTGTATTCAGCACATACCTTATAAATGTCGACAAAATCTTCATCATCTGCATATAGATCTTTGAAGTGATCTATTCCCATGCTCTTCAACTGAATCTCTTGGATGGTAAGAGATATCCTACTCAAGGCATCTGCCACCTTGTTGAGTACTCCTTTCTTATGCTTGATATTAAATGTGTATGCTTGCAGGTATTCAACCCACTTCATGTGCTTGTGACTCAATTTTTCTTGAGAGTTCAAGAAACTTAGAGCATGATTGTTTGAATACACTATGAAATCCTTGGGAAGCAAATAGTGCCTCCATTTACTTAAAGCCTGAACCAATGAATACATCTCAAGGTCATAAGAAGAATACTTCTTCTTAGCTTCACTTAACTTCTCTGAATGAAAAGCCACTAGTCTACCCGCTTGGCTTAAAATAGCTCCAATAGCCACATTGCTATCATCACACTCTATGGTGAATAGCTTCTCAAAGCTTGGCAAGACTAAAATAGGTTGGGTAGCAATCTTTTCCTTCAACAACTCAAAGCTCTTGTTAGCTTTCTCATTCCATACAAACTTATTCTTCATGCCTCCTTTAATGGTGTCCAACATAGGAGCACAAATAGCACTAAACTGCCTTATGAATTTCCTATAATATTGAGAAAGGCCATGAAAACTTCTTACCTCTATTGTTGTCCTTGGAGTAGGCCAATTTATGATGGCTTCCACTTTACTAACATCCATTTTCAGATTACCATGTGATAGAAAAAATCCAAGGTACACTAGCTCTGTCTTGATGAACTCACACTTCTCCAAGTTGATCATCAACTTCTCATCATGTAGCTTCTTGAACAAAATCTCAAGGTGTTCTAGATGCTCACCCTTTGTCTTACTATAAACCAGTATATCATCAAGATATACCACTACAAATTTTCCAATGTAGTCTTTGAGGACTTCATTCATGAGCCTCGTGAATGTGGAGGGGGCATTAGATAGTCCAAATGGCATGCCAAGCCATTCATACAAACCTTCATTGGTTTTGAAGGTTTTTTTCCACTCATCTCCTTCATGTATTCTTATTTGTTGATAGCCACTCTCCAAGTCTATCTTTCTATAGTACTTAGCTTCACCTAGACAATCCATTAGGTCTTCAATCCTAGGGATAGGGAACCTATACCTTATGGTTATCCTATTTATGGCCCTTGAATCAATACAAAGCCTCTAAGTTCCTCCTTTCTTAGGTGCAAGGATAGTGGGTATGACACATGGGCTAATGCTCTTTCTAATGAGACCTTGGTTTAGGAGTTCTTGTATTTGTCTAGCAATTTCCTCATTTTGTTGAGGGGTCATATTGTAGGCTGCCTTATTAGGTAGGGTAGCTCCTGGTATCAAGTTTATCCTATGACTTATGGCTCTTTTAGGGGGTAATGTTGATGGTTTTCCATCACTTACTATACCTTCATAAGTCTACAACATGCTTTGTATCTCCGTAGGTAACTCTGGCTTCTTGGTTGCCTTACCTTCATCTACCTCTCTTGGCCTTAACACTAATGCAAAGACAACACCTTCACTCTCTTCCATGGCTTCTAAGAACTCTTTTTCACCAACCATAAGCACATTAGGACCTGTTGTCTTCACCTCTACATCCTCTAACAGTGACTGAATTTTGAAAGTCACATTGTCCTTCTTGAAAGAATAGGAGTTCTTCACTCCATCATGCATATCTTGGTGGTCAAATTGCCATGGTCTACCTAGGAGCAAGTGACATGCATCCATAGGCAAAACATCAAACAAAACTTTGTCCTTATACCTTCCAATTGAGAACTCCACCCAAGCTTGTTCATTTACTAACACATGTTGGTCTTTATTGAGCCATGCAACCTTGTAAGGATTGGTGTGGGGTATCCTTGTCATGCTTAGCTTGCTGACTACTTCATCTGACACAATGTTGTCAGTAGACCCTTAGTCAATGATGACTCTGCATACTTTTCCCATCATCTTACACTTTATTCTAAATAGGGACCTTCTTTGGCTTGGTTCTTCTTTAACCGGCTCCTTGATCAAAGTTATCCTCATCATGAGGTTTTCTCCTTCCTCTGATGTCAGTGGTAATTCAGAATGTTTCTTTGCTGTATTTTTCTCCTCATGAACTAAATTAGTTCTCTTATCACCTCCTTGAGAAGTACTACCCTTCTCTAGACACCTATAGGCAGGCTGTCCCATTTGATTACAATGATAACATTTCATATTGCCTCTTCCTTGTCCACCACTTCTACCTCTAGAATTAGAGCTCCTTCCTCTACCACCTCTACTAGAGCTTCCTTCTTGCTGCTCAATGTACTTGACTTCTCCTTGAGCCCTTGATCCTAAACTCCTTCCACCATATCCACCTCTTTGTCCTCTACTATAGCTTCCTTTACCTCTACCCTTGGAGGTTTGTTCTTGCTTTCTTTTTCCTTTCTCCTCTATCTTCAAGGCCATTTGATAACATTGGCAAATTGGTTTTGAAGTTCACAAGACTCATGTCTTCTTGAATAGACCATTTGAGTCCATTCAAATACCTAGCCAACTTGATGCTTTCATCCTCAACCACTTTTGATCTTAAGCATAACTTTTGGAACTCTTCGGTGTATGCTTGGACATCCAAATCTTTTTGTCTAAGATTGTGTCTCCTTCTATGTAGCTGAACTTCATAGTCTTCAGGTAAGTAGGTCTACTTCACCTTAGTTATCATGCCCTTCCATGTAACTATTGGACCCTTTCCTTCTTTTTCTTTTTCAGTTTGCACAAACTTCCACCATGTAAGTGTTGAACCTCTCAATCTAGACTTGGCCACCATAAGGTTTTGGGCCTCTGAGATACCATCACATTCAAAGTGATTATCTATGTTGTCAATCCAATCCATGACTGAATTTGGATCCATTTGTCCACTGAATAGTGGTACACCCTCCAAAGCTTTTCCACTTAAGGCCTTTAGTGCCTTCAAGAAGGGTTCCTCAGGAAGAACAGGATCAGGGGCTGGAGCTTCCTCCTCCAATTCCAATTCCTTTTCCCTTGTTTCTTTTTCTTTCTTTTTATCTATCTTATCTTTCACCTTATCAAATTTGTCTTGGACTTCACCCAAGAGTTGCTCCATTTGAGACAATCTTTCTCTTAGCAACCTATTATCCTCTTCTTGTTCCTCCACCTTCTTGGCTAACTCAGCATTAGTCACCATGGTTTTATCTTCCACTTATCCCATTGATGTATTCTCTCCTATTGATTCAGTAGGTTGCAACATCAACCACAAGCCTGATCAAAATAGGCTCTAATACCAATATGATGTGAGTGTTCCAAGGTTTGCTTGTACAACTTCTAAGAGACCTAGCTTGTCTATATCAATGATCATAATCTCCTCTAGGATCTCCAAAGGCTTATATGATTAACTAAGGCCTTATCTAGCTCCTCTCCAAGAGCCTCACTCCTTGTGTTTCACCTTGAAGGACAAACACCATGCAATTACTTCAATTCTTCACCTACACTTAGAAGGATCTAAGTTCCATCTCCTCAAAAACATCCAATTTCATTGTAGGGGTCCAAACATATTGGAAACATTCCTAATGCTTCCATTTGGTTCCATTTTGTAGGACCTTCAAGCCCTCTTCAATTGGGTCTAATATTTAGTCTTTAGGAGGCCTAATTAGGCCTATTTCCTTGTATCCTTTTGCAGAGACCTTTTGCAAATTCTTGCCAAAAATTCTCAAAACACTCACTAAACTATTTAGGGATTTGGATACCCTTTTGGATTTTATAAAAGATTTAGATTCCTATAATCTAGGTCTAATAGGGCTAAAAGGCCTAATTTGTAGGACCCCACTGGTTACTTGTTCAAACCTCGACCAAGTGGATTAGTGGGTTCACAAATCTTCTAACAAGACATGAATTGATCATATCACACCTGGAACTATACGTGTTCCATACTATGCTACTATTCCTTGCAAGAAATACTCTAATCTTCACCTTCAAACCTCTAACCAGGCACTATTTTCTCGCCTAGGGCTTGGCATTAAAAATAGTAAACCAACTCTTCATGACTCCTAACTCTAAAAATGTATAGACCAATGGCTCCCCTAAAACATCCATCTACCCTTAGGAAGATCCCATGGTTAGATTTCATGGGGGAGATATGAAAAGACAAACTAGTCAGGACAGGACCAGGGAAACTTCTAAACTATAAATAATTTATTCAAAGCCCCGTATCAACTTAAATCTAATTTCTTGCTGAAGGAAAAAGCCTTAGAACTATCTTATGAACACAAAACAATCACTAAATCATGACATTCAATCCATTCAATAGCACTGTCACACTGAAAAGCTTGGTATCCACACAAAATAGAGTTGCAGAGCTCTTTTTACTAATCACAAACTTGTTGCAATGATCTCTACCTCGAGATTCAAGCCCAAGATGATATTAGATGCCATTCTCCATGTTTTTAGGCTATGTTGGTCAATATCCCACTCCTATCTTTTAGGGGATCCTATGTTACCGAGTTGCATGCAACATTTGCCATTATTGCAAATGTTGTCATGACAACTTCTAACAACATTTGGCATCTTTGCTTTCATGCCACCATCCTAACTTTTAGGACCTCTAACCCCTATAACTTAAGGAACCAACTTCATTTATAGCCTCAAGGCATCTTTTAAACATCCCTCATGTGTTTAGGACACATTGATAACTCAAATCCACTTCTAAGCTTCTAAGCCTAAGTTTAATAAAAAACAACTAACAAAGACTAATTGGTGACCTTAGTACTATTACTAACTCACCTAGTCCACATCTGCAAAGACCTTCTAAGGTCCAAACTAAACACATAACTCTCTCACACTTCTGACTTGTCAAATGTCAGATACAAGCCAAAATAACATAGACATTGGAGGTTAGCCTAGGTGCTCCTGCACCAGATAGAAAGTAAAGTGTTTGGAAATGAGGGATTTAATGCAAAATTAGGTTTAATTGGGAGGTTCAAAGGATTTCGGTCGAGCCTCAGTGAGCTACACAAGTGGATATCAGAAATTTGGTTTTTTTTTTTAAAGACGATATTTAAATCTACCTTGGCACTTAAGGGATTTTTGTAGTTGTGTTTGATAATGCATTGGAGAGGAATGAGATACTATGAAAGTACCAGTGGAGTTGGAAGGATAAACACTTGTTAATGTTAAAATCTTGTTACTTGACCTTCAACCCTACCACTCAATCTTTTGGTAAGATTCCAATATCGATAAGAATTCCAAATCTTCCTTTGTAGTATTGGTTTTTATCTTGCTTTGAGGTAGTAGATACTTCGTTGGGTGGATATTTTGTTGTGGATGATAGTTATTTAAATTATCTATATACTACTTAGACTCGCATTTTGGTGGAGATGGATATCACAAAAGATTTCCCAAAGGAGGTTTTGTTGAAATGTAGAAAGGGTTGCTAGATGCAACCTTTGGATTATGAAGGAATTCCTTTTATATGTCGAAGATGCCTCCAAGAGAGTCATATGGTTGTGCAATGTGCTAGCCATAAATCAAACAAAATGGCTACTTGTGGAAAGAGGTCTAATCCATCCACTACTTTGTGGAGAAGGATGAATGCATCCCAAAGGTTTAAAAGAAGAAAGAAGATTGTAATGTAGCAATTCAATTAACTCTAAAGACCTCAATGGAGGTTTTAAATGTGAAAGTGGATAACATTATGGTTAAATGTAGCACAACAATGGATACAATTGGTGGGTTAGAACCCACAAATTGTCTGGAAATAGGAAAAGAAATCCCAACATGAGAAAGTTCTAAGGAAATATAGAAGGAAGATGAAAATTTTGAGGACATCTAGAAGGATAAATCATTGGAGGGAGGATGGAAGGTGGTGGCAAGTAAGAGAGGGGATAGGAAGATAAATTAGGGTCATTCCAATATGCATATATGATCTCACTCTAAGAGCAATGCCAAAGAGCATTGTTGATTTGTTTAAACCTATTAATGAGTTCTTTAGGGAGCTGGTTCCCTCTTTGTAGCCCTGGCTAGTTTGGGCCAAGCTTAAAACATGGTTTTAATAAAACACTATTTTACAAATAAATAAGAAATTCAAAAAAAAATTGCTATACATTTTAATTATGAAATGAAAGATTAATTATTTTTAATTATCCTTATTTTACTTTATATTTATATGTCTCTCTAATACTTATAATTTTGATGAGGGCATATTGTTGTTTTTATGTGGTGTTTATTTTGAAAATATTTTTGTTTCTAATAAACATTAAATTGACATGTAAATGATTTTTTAAATCTAAGCTAAAACGTAAAAGTTTTTGTTAACACATTTCACCCCTTGCTATTATTTTATAAAATGCCCCTCGACATTAATTAATTATTAATAAAATATTATATGTATGTATGTATGTGTAGTTTTCCCCACATGTGGGGATGGGGAGGTTTATATTTCTGCAAACCTAAGAGAGGGAGTGAAATAGATGACTCTAAGTGGAAGTTAGATGTTCAGATTACCTTTGACAGGACTACAAGAGGAAAACCCGAGGAGAATGGAGGTTGGTACGTAGTTAGAGACCATGAAGGAATAGTGATCAAAATTAAATGCAAAAGGTTAGGAGTGGGAACAAATAATGAGGTAAAATTCTAAGTTATTCTCCAAGGACTAACATGTGGCATGAAATTGAAAGTTCTGTGTGTGCAACTTGAAGGAGATTCCTTAATCACAATTAATGTCATTGGGCATTTAATTGGGCATTGTAGACACCTAAATTTGATTACATAATTAAGTAATCCTATTTAGTTCTTTCCTAGGACATTGATTGATTAAATACTTAATATTTATTTAATTTATGTCATCCCCCTATTTAATTAATTTAATTAATTAACTATAGTCGAATTAATTATCTAAATGGAAACCCATAGTCAAATAATTAATTAAATCCCCTTCCTCTATTAATTTATAAAAACATATTTATTTATTTAAATTAATTCATAAACCCCTTTCCTCCCACTTGGAATTAAATAATGCATTTAATTCAATTTGAGCACGTGGCTCCCAGCTTTAACCCTCATCTAACCAAACCTCCAATCACCTGACCTTGAGTTCTAACTCAACCCGACCCATTCACACATATTAATCCTTCTTAATTAGCTAATGACCCATTTTTAGCTAATCCAACCCTTCACTCATTCTCTCTCCTCCCATAACGTCCTCCTAATTCTCCCACTTTCCCTTTAATCCAAGCCTAATCGCCTTAAATATTTGCACAATCATAATCCATGGATTGAGAAATCCTAACCCAACCCAAGTCAACCCTCATGTCACATCCTCACATCCCCCAACCTCCAAATCTCATGTCAACCTTAAATTATCTTACACACTCCACCCATTTCTTACACCTTTTTCCCCTCTCCCATCTCCTAAAATGGTCACATTCCCCCATTCTTCCAAACCTCTCTCCTTGTAACACTTGTCAAAATGAGAGGCTTTTGAGAAAGAACAACCCATGTGCTCTTTCTCAAATGCATCTCCACACTTCCTTAGGTTTGCATCTTGACCATCCATTCAACCCTCCTCATACCTATAAATTGAGCCCTCTTCTACTTCATTTTCATCCACCATCCAAGCAAAGTTATAATGTCCATTTGAGATCCAAAAATATAAACCATATCCTTATAATGCCAAAATCCCTCCACACTTTGAAGCTTGAGAAATTTTATTGAGCACGCATCCATCTTGAACAAATCCAACTACATTTGAAGCTATTGGGAGCTTGAAGGTTTGCATGCTTTCTTTGGTATTTGCTTTCATTTGTAGGTCTTATGTTAAGTGTTTATCTATATTGTAGAGTTGAATGTTTAGATTTCTTTATATTCCTTAACACTGCATTTTAGGTGACACATTTTGGCATGCCTAATGGGACCCACTTCAAGGCCCGATCATTCTCCTCAATCTTCTTCTTTTTTTCTTTGCAAAACCTAACCAAACAACTAATGTGTTTTTTTTTTTTGAGTGTGTTGCAAGTTGTTTATTGATTTTTGCAGGTTGTAAATTTTAAGTGCAAGTATTGGCGCCATCATTCTCGCTTTCAAATTTTGCATAGTTTTCAAAAACAAGCATTGATGGGATCATGGACATAGTCGACGGGATCGAGGGATAAACTTGCAGGATCGTGTTCCCACAAAACAAACCCCTCTCTGTCTTCTTTTTCTTTTTTGACAATCAACAAGACCATGCCTTGACCTCGCAAGAATCCACTTTCATCATGCAGGATCACAAACACAATTTCATGTAAGTATTAAGGCATTAAAAACACCTTGTAAGAAACCTTGAAACTTGTTCCCTCATATTCACTTTCTGACTTCGCAAGATTGCCTGTTGACCAAGCAGGATTGCAGAAGTAGGTATTGCATTTATTAATTCTACCAGTTACCATGTTCTAGTTTTTTTATTGACAAACCCGTGGGATCGCGAGTATGGACTACGAGATTGCTATTTTTTTATTGTTCACGGGATTTTAGGTATAGTCGACGGGATCGTGAATTAAAATTTTAAAAACATAATTTACACATTATCTTTTGGTGCACTAAAAAGAATGTTGTATACATACACACCACCTCGCTTTTTCAATTTGGGTTTAAAACAAACAAAGGCTAAAATTGACAATTAATCTTCACACTTTAAATTTGGGCTTAAAAAGAACTAAAACAAACTCTTGAATGCCTAAAGGTTAATGAATAATGCAATAAACACTTCAATTTGGACTTAAAACAAAATCACACAATCTTGAATGCTAAAGAGAAATAACACTTGTTATTTTTACAAAATCAAATTTTCCTTCTAAGTGTTGTCATTTGCTTTCCAAAGAACCTTGCATGTTAAACATGAGTGTTTGATGTTCAAGGATAGAGAACACTTAGCTTAATTAGGTTAAAATTGGAAATGGATTCTTCTTGGCATGTTTGAAGGAGTTTTTTTAACACTTCCTTAGAGATTTTTACTTTATTGCAAATCCTTGTTAAATAGGTGACATAAAAATGATTATTTTGTATTTGTATCCTCTCCCCTCACCTTCGCAGAACTTGGATGAAGAGAAAGATTAAACTCAATTAGTTCTGCTTCTAGAGAGGCCTATTTAAAGGGAGAATTTCCCCTTTAGAGAATGACCTCAAACTAGTAATTCCTCGATCAGTATATAAACAAGGTGTTGAGAAAGCTCTCACCTTATCCCCTCAAGCTTGGGCGATGTGTGTTGATGGTAGTCTAAGGTAGGTGAATACCTCTATGATTTCGGCATGGTCAACTAGGCTCTTAAGTGAGTCACACACATACAAACCGATTGGAAGGATGTCACATATCTTACTAGATGTCATTAATTCAGAAGGCCCACCTGATCTATTCTTGAATGCTTGATAATATTTGTGCAAGGAGGATAGTAACCTCCCCAAGACACTCACCATATCATGTCATATTTGAGCATTTGGAGTCATCTAATACGATATTGTTTGACCCATTGTGTGGTCGGCAATGTCTATATTCTGATTAGCTCTTGGGTGTGTGCCTAAGTCTGTGAGTAAAGGTTTTCAAGTTAAACCAATTCCATAAGGCAGAATTTCTTGTGCGTGTCTTCTATGTTGCTGACCCAGTGAAAATATTTGTTACAAACATACACACTTAGAGTCACAAGTCCTTTTCCAAAGAGATCAAACCATAACATGTTGTTCCCACAAGATTGCCTTGTCTCTTGTGGGATATTTGGCTCATATTCACCAAGTATTTTCAAAAATTTATCAAAACTCAAGACAAGGTATACTTACTGCAATCACTACCTAGCTTGGAAAGATCCCAAAATTGTCTACACATTATTACCTTCAGAGATCGAATAAACTTAAACACATGATCGATTCAGTGAAACACAAGAAGATAAAACTACCAATTGCTTGTGTGTACAAAGAGAAGAAGGCCATGAAATGCAAACTTAAAGATCATCAACCCCTTTTGACCATAATCCGAGAAGAGGTAAAATACCAAGAGAAACTTGATAACATGACATACAATGCCAAAATCTTACAATTTGGAGCCCACTTTCAGATAAATCATCCCTTTGTTAGCCTCAAGAGAGAATACTAGTCGACTTATCACACAAATATATCCTCTTAAATATCACAAGATCATCTCACCATCCTTTCATCTTAGATCATCATTTAGGCACAATTATGTCATCCCTTTAGGCAACCTCATTTAGTTTAAACCATCATCCTTAATCCAAAATCCAAAATCAATCAAATCAAAATCTCCACTTAGTTTCATATCCTTTTGATTTTCTAGATCCTCTATCCTAAATCAAAATTGTCCTATAGATCCACATTTGGCTAAGAATTGTCTATGGTAGCTAGTACTTGTCTTTCTAGCCTCACCATCTTAATCCAAAGATTGGCTCACATTGATAAGGATCTCGTCTATTAGAATCACATTGTCCCAATCATATGAGAGGGGGGTGATCAGTTGATGTAAAACTTATTAAACTTAATTCCAATGATAACCTTATGCTCAATTGAATGCAAGACAACCATAACACATAAGAACACAATAACACCAGTATTTGTTTTTTAGGAAAACCCTGTTAAGGAAAAAAAACCCAGTGGGAATGATGCCCACAAATTAGTACTATGAATATAGTAACCCAATTAAGATTTATAACCATATTAGGAGTTGATTATTACAATAGTATAGTCCATGTTAAAGGACAAACTATGTTAGGAGTCAAAACCATGTTAAAGGTATTATAGCTGGTCACTAACTGAAATACAAGAGAAGGCTACATCCACCTTTAGGACTTGTCCTAGATCTGAATAAATACCATCATGAATGTTTGAAATGGCTTCCAATACATCCACTACCAAGATAGTTCCAAACTTGTACCTTAATGCATAATCCTCTGCTCTACATCAGCATTCCTCACGACCCAAAATATTGAACAATAATCCACATGTTTCACATCATGACAACCATAAGGAAATACTTCCTTATATACAAGTTACAAACATAATTCCTAGTTCGGCCATTATAGGACCTCTCCTATAAATAAAATATTTCATAGACCCATGTGAGGATACATGTGACATCCTTAAAAATATTACAACAATTACAAATCATGAAGTAGTTGGCCACAATATTAATCCATGCTTAATTATTCAAGAGTATGCTACCACTCTTGGGTCAGATTCCAAATAAATCCTCCCTGGAGTACACACCACATATGACGCCACCAATCACACTAGTACTTTGTGATTACACAATAGAATCTCCCATGTGTCCTCTAACATTTCCCAAGCTCGCAAGGTTTAATCCATTTTGATAGTGAAGTTATATTGCAAATACTAAGACCAACTTTGTGAATTTCCCAGTCACTGGCCCTATATCTAGTCTTCGCCAATTCATCCATAAATTAAGCAAATGAGCATACAAACATATGCAAACATAATCGCGAATAGTAAAAATGTTACGCTACACAAATCTCATATCGTAGAAGCTAAGTCATCGTACACTATCTGTACAATTCTTTGTAACCTATCTATCTATTTTGTCTGATACTTATGGATTTCCTTATTGAAACATATGTTGACATCAATGAAAAATAATGAATTCCAACATCATAGACTACAACAATTCCAACAATCTCCCCCTTTGGTATTGATGACAACATATGTGCAAAACCATCAATCTAAAAATAGCCTTTTCACAACAACCTTTGTAATATCCTCTTCAAAGCTCCCCCTAAACCAATAAGGGTTTTTCACCAATATATCTTCCCCTTTGACATCAATGGAAAATGGTACCATTACAAGCATCCTTGTCTTCCTGCTTTGCTAGGTGTAACTTTTTTAAATCTTCAAGACCTTCAACTACTAGGTGCAAGATCACCTTGATCTAATTAGATATGCTCAAACCATTACTTCCCCTGAGGAGTAGACCTCTGCATCAAGTCCACAAATGGTATATATCTTATTGCTAATGGACTTGTGGACTACTGCATCTCCTTAATTATCTTCAGGTGGGGTTCTAACCCCAATTCTACCTCTAAGATATTCAAAGGTATCTGTGTTTAATGGTTTGGTGAAGATGTCTGCAATTTTCTCTTTTATGCTTACATATTCAAGCTTCACCTCTTTCTCTTTCACTTTATCCCTTCTAAAATGATACTTGATTGAAATATGCTTAGCTTTTGAGTGCATCATCGGGTTCTTTGACATATTTACTATACTTGTGTTATCACAATGTATGATAATGAGTTCTCCAAGTTTCACACCAATGTCCTTCAACATATGTTTTATCCAAACAATCTATGTGCAATTAATTACAACAACGACATACTCTGATTCATCTATTGAGTAAGCTATACAATCCTGCTTCTTACTTAACCAAGAAACTAACCTCTTTCCAAGTAAAAAGGCTCCTCCTATCATCTACATTGCTTGCCCAATTTACATTGTTGTATGCTTCTAATGTGAAGTCTTTTGACCTATCATACCACAACCCAAAATCAATTGTGCCCTTTATATATTAGAATATCCTCTTGACTGTAGCAAAATGTGTTTCCTTTAGATCTTCTTGGAATCTAGCAAAAATTCCAACTGTACTTGTAATATCAGGTCTAGTATGTGTCAGATATTGAAGACCTCCAATCATAGATCTATATTTTGTCTGAGGTACACCTTTTATCTCATATAAAGTAGATAACTTATTCCCTGTTACCATAGGAGTTCCAACTGGTTTACTATCATCCATGCCAAATTTCTTTAGCATCTCCTTAAGATACTTGGTTTGAGATATGAAAATTCCATTCTTGCTCTGATTTATTTGCATCCTTAGGAAGAACTTTATCTCCCCACCATAGTCATCTCAAATTCACTTTTCATTTCTTCTGCAAACTTGTTACTCATAGAATCATTACCTCCAAAGATAATGTCATCCACAAAAACTTCTACTATTAAAATGCCTCCATCATTACATCTCAAGTATAAATTTCTATCTGCATTAACTCGTTTGAAACCAAGATGTAGTAAATACCTATCCAGTTTATCATATCAAGCTCTAGGTGCCTGTTTCAGACCAAATAGTGCCTTCTTCAATCTCCAAACCATTCCTTCATTACCTAATAGAGGAAAACCATCAGGTTGCTCAATGTAAACCTCTTCTTCTAAGTCACCATTAAGAAATGTTGACCTGACATCGATCTGATAGACCTTGAAATCCTTAATTCCAACATAGGCTAAGAATAACTTGTGCAAAATTTTCCTCAAAGTCAATTCCATTTTGTTGTTAATATCCCTTGTATACCAATCTGGATTTATTTATGGTCACAACACCATCTTCATTCATCTTATTTCTGAATACCCATTTTGTGCTAATAATATTATTATCTTTAGGTATGGGAACCAATTCTCAAGTGTTGTTCCTTTGTATATGATCCAATTCTTCTTGCATTGCCTTGATCCATGACTCATCTATGCATGCTTCATCAAGGGTCTTTGGTTCAACTTGTGAAATCAAAAAATATACATCTTTGATCTGGGACCTTGTCTTGGTGCATTTGCTTCTGTCTCCAATGATTTGATCTTGTGGATGATCCCTCACAATGTATTTAGTTGTTCTAGACACTTTTGTTTGCTCATACAAATTCATATCTATGCCATTATCTATCATCAAAACTTCTTGTGATTGATCCTAATCTTCTTGATGACCTTGCTCTTCTTGATTCTAGTTCTGATTATTCTAAATTGGTATTTCTTCACACCTAAACCAATCTGGGTCATCAGGATTGAACTCACAAGTTTTCTTTTGTACTTGAAAGTTTTCATCAACCATGATATTTTCATCTTCAATCATCTTCATTGTTCTCAAATTATAACATCTATAAGACTTTTTTTGTGTGGAAAATCCAAGGAATATACCTTCATCATTCCTTGCATCAAACTTTTATATGCTATCATTCCTTATGATGTAACATTTACTACCAAAAGTTATGAAATAATTAATAGGAGTATGACCAAACCATAACTCATAGGGTGTATTATCAATACCATATTTGATATAAACTATATTCAACGTATACACTATGGTTTTGACTTCCTCTCTCTAATACATGTGTGCAACTCTTCCCTCAATTAACATAGTCCTTGTAGTATCAAGAAATGAATTATTTATTCTCTCATCTACACCATTCTATTATGGTGTCCTAGGTGCATATTTATGCCTAAATATACCATGTTCTTCATAGAAAGCGTTAATTCACCTAATGTGAAGTTGCCACCTCTATCTGATCTCAAGCATTTGATCCTTAAACCTATCTTTATTTCTACTTTTGCCTTGAAGAAGTTGAAATTATCAAAAGCCTCTAATTTCTCTCTAAGAAATCCTACCCACATCATATTAGAATAATCATCAATAAAGAGTATGAAATACCTTTCTCCAAAGTATGACCTAGTCTGAGTAGGTCCACATAGGTTTGTATGAATCAGATCTAACTTGTTTCTGGCTAAAAAAACCTTGATATGAAAGCTAACCCTTGTTTGTTTTCCATTACACATTCTTTGCATGTCGTGTTAGTTGGCTTCACAATATCAGGTAGATCTCTGATCACATTAATGTTACTTGCATTTATAATATTATCAAAGTTTATGTGACAATACCTTATGTTCCACAACCAACTGTCATCAAATTTAGCAATAAAATAACTTACCTCAATAGGATTCAACTAAAAGACATTACCTTTTGTCTTTGTACCATATGTAATTAAATCTCCTTGAAGACTTCTGATTGTACAATGTCCATCCTTGAATTGTAGATGATAACCCTTGTCTACCAATTGACCAACACTCAATAGATTATGTTTCAAACCATCAACAAACAAAACATCATTAGTATTAGTTTTACCATCCAAAGTGATAGATCATTTTCCAGTAATCATCTTAGGAGTATTATCACCAAGCTTGAAAATACCACCATCATACTTCTTTAGTTTAATAAATTTTTCCTTATCCCTTGTCATGTGCTATGAGCACCCACTGTCAATGATCCAATCAACTCTCTTCTCAACATGAGATACTAATGCTTTTTCTTCGTGGATAGGCTCTTCCTCTTTGATTGCCACAAATCCAAGTATATATCATCATAATCATCAGATACACCATCATTAACATAGTAGCATTCCTTTTCCTTCATGTATTTCCCATACTTAGGTTTATGCTTAGGAACCCTAGTTGGACATCTAGAAGCAAAATGACCAACCTTATTGCAATTAAAGAGCTTTAGAGGTAATTTTCCTTCAAATTTACCTTGACCTTTCCTTTCTCTTCTTGCTTTCATGGCTAAGATCTTGTCATCCACACTATTTTCTAGCTTTTCAATTTGCTCCCATTGCTTAGCATATTTTCCTAGTTTTTTTGTTGTATTTTCTTGTTCTACTAGAACCTGCAAGACTTGATCCTACATCTTTTTTCTCTATGTACAATTGCCTTGAATATTGTCTCTACCTCTGGTAAGGCCTCCTTAAGCTTTGTGGTCTCAAATTTTTTTAGCTTAGACATTAACATCTCTCTTGTGAAGTTCTTTGGCAATGCAATGATCTCTTCTATATCATGCACTTTAGTTTGTAAGTTGGTGTCAAAGATCTCAGTATCTTTGCAATGAATTCTTCTTTAATATAGGTTTCTCCATTGTTCCTGATTCCTGTCACACATTCATTAACCCTCTGAACAAACATCCTCACTGTCTCATCTTCTTTCATCTGAAGTGATTTCATCCTTGCTCTTCAATTATGCAGTTTGGCTCCTTTAGTATATGCATCTCCTTCATACAATACTATCAATCTTTCCCATATATCATGTAATCTATCCAAATCTCTTATCTCAGTGAATTTACTTTCTGATAATGCACTTATCAATGCTTCTCTAGCTATTATGTTATACTGAAATAGTTTATTTTCTTCATCATTTATCTTAGGTTCTTCCAACTCATCTTCAACCTTGAGTGTGACATCTTTCTTAGTTATTATCTAGTAATCCAATCCCAAATAGAACAAATGCATCTTCATCTTGTTCTTCCATGCATCAAATTTTTCTACATCAAACCTGGGACTCTCTTTCTTGAAGTAAGACATCTTGGATATTTTTCCTCAAGCGGTCAAGCTTTCTCTTTGAGGACCAACAACTCTAATACCAATTGTTAGAATAACAATGTCCTAATCAACTGAGGGGGGGGGGGGGGTGAATCAATTGATGCCAAAATTATTAAACTTAATTCCAATTATAACCTAATTATGCTTGATTGAATGCAAGATAACCATAACACATAAGAACACAATAACACTAGTATTTTTTTTAGGAAAACCTTGTTAAGGGGAAAACTCCAGTGGGAATGATGCCCACAAATAAGTAATATGAATATAATAACTTGGTTAAGAGTTATAGCCCTATTAGGAGCTAATTATTATAATACTACAATCCTTGTTAAAGGACAGACCTTGTTAGGATTCAAAACCCAATTAAATGTATTACAATTGGCCACTAATCGAAATACAAGAGAAGGTTACATCCACCTTTAGAACTCACTGTCCTAGATCTAAATAAATATCATCATGAATACCTAAACTAGCTTCCATTAAACCCACTGCCAAGACAGTTCCAACCTTATGCCTTAATGCACAATTCTCTTCTCTACATTAGTAGTCCTCGTATCCCGAAATCTCAAACAATAATCCACATGCTTCACATCATGACAACTACAAGGGAAGACTTATATACAAGTTACAAACATAATTCCTGGGTCAGCCATTATAGGACCTCTTTTATAAACAAAATTTTACATAGACCAATGTGAGGATACACACGAAATCCTTAACAATATTACAAAAATTACAAATCATGAAGTATTCATCCACAACATTAATCCATTCTTAATTATTCAAGAGCATGCTACCACTCTTGGGTCGACTTCCAAATAAATCTTCATTAGAGTACACACCACAGATGACACCACCAATCACACTAGTAATTTGTGATCACATAGTAGATTCTCTCATGTGTCCTCTGACATTCCCCAAGCTCACAAGGTTTAATCCATTTCTACACTAAAGCTATACTACAAATACTAAGACCAACTCTATGAGTTTCCCAACCATTGGCCCTGTAACCAGTCTTCTCCAATTCATCCATAACTTGAGAAAATGAGCATATAAACATATGCAAACATAACCACGAATAGTAAACATATTATGCTACACAAATCTTAGCTCGTAGGACCTAAGTCATCATACACTATTCATACAATTCTCTGTAACCTGTCTATCCAGTCTATCTGCAACTTCTAGATTTCCTTATTGAAACAAATGTTAACATCAATGGATAAACAATGAATTCCAACATCATAGATTGTAATAATTCCAACACCATCTTCCAAATATCATAAGTTTATCTAAGGTTGAAAATACCATCCATTTGATCCTACACCAAGAAAGGAAACTCATTTTCATTTGACACCAAGTAGTCCTTAAATCCTTAAGATGTCCCCATCATCTCGGTCAAATGTCATCCAATCCTCCCATGATCCATCTAGGTTCATCCTAAAGTCTTGCATTTACATTTACCCTTATATTTCCTTAGTCCATCCTACTCCACATCTTCAAGATTCTTTAGGATCATCATGCATTCACATCATCCTTTTGAACCCTTGATCCAACATTGCATCTTCATTCCCCATCCTAGGATCTGCATTTCATGCCTATTGAGACACGATCAAAGAACAGAAAGGATATGGATCCTAACCTCACCACTAACTCATCTGACCTGAATGATCCTAACAATGCTATGGTGACATATGATCTGTAACCACAATCCCAAATTGACAATGTGTGGATAGACCCAGATGAGACATCCACTACAGGCTCTATGGAGGCATTTATGAGTCATCTCGATAATGTGCAAATGGTGAAATGACCCTAACTGGCCATTTTTTGAACTTTCAAAAATATATCTCAAGCAAATAGAAACAAATAGAAACATGTAAATAACCATTTTATCAAACAACAATAACCAACAGATATATTCAAATAACTAGCAAATATATTCTTATAAAACTTCTCAAGAAATGGTTTTGTATTATACAACAACAATACAATAACCATGAATTAAAACATCCCAATCTGAAATATAGAAATATAGTAAGACTGGATGATAAAGAACTTTTAAAACAATGGTGAACTCTGATGTGAATCCGTGCCGGAGATGAATTGGGTTTTCGTCCAATCTACCAAGAAAACCTGAAGGTTTCCATCCTCGGGTTTCAGATTTGAAATTTGAAGCTTCTCGAATTCTCAATGAGAAATAAAATCCATAAACTGAAGCATACACAATGAGACTCCAAACCTCTTCTTATGGCTGCAGTTGTGACTCTTCAGTTTCCCCACTATGTCTCTTCATATTCCCATTTTGTCTCTTTATAATTCTACTTTAAGTCACTTTTAAATAAATGTGATTGTTGAGTTATAAAGTGAAATGATAAATAAAGTGAGGAATCTTTCGGCATTAAAATGGAGGCCCAAATGAGCTCGGACAACAACGTGTGATAGCTTTCCAGAAAGCTCTCGGCGAGATGCTCCAAGTCCACTACTAAAAAGCCAAGAATTTTTAACCTTGCTGACTTACTATAAATAGTAAACACCCTGGAAACCTATGGAAAATGCTTTGATTTGCCTTAAATTGAAACCACCTAGGCCAATTATCTCTTTGAGCACTGCCACACCTCGGTTAACCCTCCAAACCAAGATAAAAAGCTAACAACACGACAAAAAATAATGTACCCCAAAAAGGGGACATTACAAATCACCCCTTCCCAGAGATTGCTTGCTCTCAAGCAATCGGTACTTGCATGTTGAGATCATAATACATGGATCCCAAACCATCCTTGAGGAAGCTGCTCCACCAATCTATCATGTGAAATTGAAATAGTCATTATGCTCTGACCTATGGAGCCACTCACACAGTAACAAAGCAGCAGCCAATCTAATGCCAGGATCCCAAATCACTTCAGGATCTATTGAACCCATCTTTCCTGTGCTACCATTATCTATGAGGAAGTCCTCAACCCAACTGAGAACCTCACTCCAACTAGGGCCACCAGTGCCTCTATGATCATATGCTGGGGAAAGCCAAACCTCATACCGATCAGCCACCATAATGAAAACCAATCGCGAGTATGTCCCTCTTGGATCCCCTAAGGAAAAGGGACATCCATCTCCCCAACTGGCTGAAATACCCTGATGCTCTATGCCCACATAGAGTGAAACACCAGAAGTGTCCAACTGCCATAATACTGCCCCTCTAGTCTGTAGCCCGAACCAAAAACTGCATTGAAGAGGCAAGCTATCCAGACTGCCAGACAAGGCTTCCACCTAAGAGTAGGGAAGCACGCTCAACCAATCACTCATCTCACTCCTATCTAATAATCAAAAAAGGTCCTCAATAGGTGGGCTGAATGGAAAAAAAATGCATCCCATGCAATAAGTATAGCATGCATTGCATTGAACAGCTCTACTAGAAACCCCAAATCAGCATAAGGATTCCATGATTGTCTCTCAATACCCAGAGTCATACAATGTATACCATTGTGTGAAAAATTCACACCAACCAGCATAACCAACATGCCAAGCTCTATAACTTCATACTGAATAAGTCCTCCCTAATCATCATTATCAACGAGTGGCAGTGCACAAAAATGCATATCACCCATCATGCCATAAGACATAACTACCCATCTGGGACTGCGAGTGCACAAACCGCACTACTCAGCAAGTGAGCTCATCTCGCTACTCCAACCTAGTGACCAAGGCTCACCTCTGATAACTGCACCTGGGTCCCAAACCCTACAATGAACCTCATCCTCATCCTAGTAATAGGAAGTATCTCCCTCATCTATCTCAAAGAGGGGATTGTTAAATGTCATCTCAACACCCATCTCAAACAAGGGGTTATCCATCATCTAGAAGTTGTCTAACTCGTCAAGAAACTCTCGGTGACCCAAAGATCTTCTTGGACAACTATCCAAGTCATAGGTCTATTGTATGTTGTCAAGCTCCTGAATCACCTCCTAATAGAATTCAGAACTATCCCTATCATCTTGCTCCCTGAACTGACTAGAGACCATAATCTGATTCTCACCTCCTCTAGAGAAATACGAGTATGCTCCAAAGTGCCCTAAGTAGCACTAAGCTCCTTATTGAGCTTATAGACCTAACCTCCTTCTCCCTCAACTGCTCAGCATAATTCTCGACAACCTATAATAGGTAATCATAGTCTATAAGTAATCTCAGATACTCTAATTTCTAATCCTCATATGGTATTCTAACCCCCTATAAATCTACAGTAAAGGATCCAATCCTTAGACAATCTTGCCCTCTATCCCTCTGAGTTGTCATGTACAAATCATCAATGATTTGGTGAGTACTATCATGGTGAACAAGTGTTGCAATAATGGCATCATTACTAACTTTCAGCTGACTCCTTAAGACACACTTCTCATTAGTGTTATCCCGAGATGTACTACCAAATGGGTCATCCATATCAGTTTGATGCAAGAGTGAAGTGCTGCTAAAGAAGTCACACGATTCCTCATTACCTAAATTGCTAAAGGTCTCCAACTGGTTACCACAACCTATAACCATGGAGTTATCAAACTCCGCCACCAAGTCACCAAAGTAGAGTTCTGAACACTCACCACTATGTCCTGAAAGTGGGGTAGTCCCAACTATAATGTTTCTATCACTAGGATGCCATTTATCTTCATGTTGATCAATCTTGCAAACATGCCCCTGTGACTAGCCCTCCTGGCATAAGAAACAAATCTGCCTTGTACTCACTAGGCCCTGGCCTATCACCAAAGATCCTGCAACCTGTAAGCCTAATGAAACTCATTCATTTTCAGATAATGAACTCATGCATTTTTCAGCCTGAAGCTTAATTAATTCACCTGAGAGTTCATATGCCATGGATGTGTACCTTATTCCTTCTCTCCATATTGCCAACACATCTGCTTGCAATTGTTCGCATATGTCATAGTCCTCATCTAAGATCAAGGATAAGATAGTCATCGTGCATGTCTTTACCTCATCCAGATGACACTCCCTAAATTTTTTAGGAGACACCAAAATAATTGTCGAATCATTTTATCATAACCAAGATTCAACATGTGATTGAAAATTCTAGTGCTTGCCATTAGATCCAAGATTTTTACCTGCTTACCAAAGGTAGGATCTTGGTCATACCTCGGTCCATCTAAGTTGTCTACAATCAATTATAACACTTGTCTCCAAATATGCTCGGTGTAAGGAATAATAGGAGCTATAATCCAAGTGATCTCACTGAGACATGAGGCAAGTGCAAGCCTAACGTCTCGAAGTGGATGGTTCATAAATCTATGTTGCACCAAGGCAACCATTGAGGGATGCATAGCCCAATTGAACAACCTATAATCAGATTGATCTATCCTAGATAGATATGAATTTATTTCATCAAGTTTGGCAAGCATACTTCCCACAATTTTATGCTCCTCCAATTGCCATCCAAGACAACATAACACATTACCTATCTCCATTTCATTCTGAATGTCTCTAAGCTGGACACTGTAAAACATGCCATTGAATTCCTTCGAGAACACTAGGCTTTCTAATGACTCCATGACTTAACTTTCTCCAAATTTCACACAAGGGACTTAATCACTCTGAAACTATGAAATGTTGCTACAACAACAATAATTCTGATAGGTACTAGTTTATCACTAACTGTTATGCTTTACCTTGATTCTCTCTATCTTGTTTATACCAACAGTCTCCTTTAGCACTTAGAATAACTGCTTAATGCCTTACAATGCACAGACCTATAGCAATGAATGGAAGTGGTCGCATTGCATATTTATATCCCTTGTATGTTATGTTTCAAATTATTGGAAACCATGTAAAATGAGGAAATAGATGGACCAAACAACAGCCCGATAATATCTTCTCTACGCTAACACCTGACCTCTATATTTGATGTCAATTCATTAATTTTGTGGATGAATAAATTTCCTTGGTCTTTACAAAGGAAGCCAATCTTTCAGATGAACTGTTGAAGAACACCAATTTATTTGATATACCTCAAGCTTCAAATGTCTATATACAAATTGGTACCCCATGTACCATAATTTTCACTAGAGATATACTTCTATACCAACCAAAAGAGTTGTTACTCCTAAGATACTACAAATTTGATCAAGAAGCAGTTGTTCACATATCAGAGGCTCCCATAAATGTTTTTGTGTATCAAATAGATTAATCACCGATGAGTATCAATAATTTTGTATATTCAGCCGACACTGTAGAATGCTGACAAGCCACAAATACTTATGCACTTAGCGACATTGCAAAGGTTTCTCCCTCATACACATTAGCTTGAAGATTTATGATTCCCAATTCCATACAAAAACTCTTTCACTGGAAGGTATGCACAAATATGGATTGTGAGCAATAATACAAATTTTCTTGAGGCTATTGTTGAATGATTATCTTTAGATTGGTAGCATTTTGGTAAAAAAAAAAATTGAGTCTGTATCCAAGCTTTCTATAAACTTCCAATGCACAAAAATGCTCTGCTATGGCTCTCAACACCCAGGTATTTCCACTTTTAGCTGGCTATGATTCATGTAGTTTCCTAGACGCATGAGTAAGGGAGTCTTATGTCCTCACTCACCGTTTAGATTTATTCTTTCCAACAACCAACTCAGAGCAATTGTGAGCCCATCGATAGTCTCTAGGTTTAGTGCTGTTGGATATACTCCTCACAACAATAGCAAATAAGATATTACTAATATGCAATCCACAATAAGAAAACCCAACAATCATGCAACAATGTCCAAATGAAAACATTAATCTCTTCACTAGAACAATATATCTCTAGACTGCTGCGAAAATGCCTTCTTACAGGATAATTTCTCCAACCAATAAAAGAGGTGACTTCTTGAATATTTTGTCCAACCTTTATTAATTCCCAAGTTTCATTGATAAAATATTTTCTCCCAACTGATGACACTTCATTATTGGGTATCTTCATGACAATTCAAGACTTTTTAATATTTAAGCTTGGTCCTGAAAATTACATGCATAACAAAACTTTAGAATTTCCAGATAATAGTTGACCACCAATTATTTCCACGACACTATAATATTGTGTACTATGTGTCCTCTTTCCCAATACAAATATAAACAAAATATATATCATCCTTACAAATTGTCTTCAATAAATTGGGTCCCGTGATTCACAATTAATTTGATTCACCAAAGTGACGACTTCCGTGAAATGTATATGGCCTGTCTTTATTTATTTTCACAGAGATCAATCAAAAGTAATTCAACTGCCCATATAATCAACCCCAAATACTTGTCAGCTAAATCAAATAATTTATTTATCTTCAAAATCAAATGCTCATTTGACCAATATTGAAAGCCATAAATATTAATAAATATTTCCATCAAATAGTAACGAGAACATTCACAAATCGGGTGTCATTTATAGTCAACAATATTAATTAATTTATCTCATCCAATGGATTTGGGCATGTAAAGAAAGTCTAACATCTTTAATCTTTCAATGGAATGAACTTAAATTTTTCTTCCAGAAACCCACCAATCAAAGCCTTTGATTTCTAGCACAAACTCCTTTATAAAATAATATTTCCTTAAAGACTATACTTCTATTAATTACAGATTATTATTAGCCCTTCTGTAAATTTGTCTCTAAAGAAAACCTCACAAGCTGGCAGGAAAATCAACTCTAATACCACTAAAATGACCCTAACTGGCCATTTTTTGAACTTTCACAAATATATCTCAAGCAGATTGAAACAAATAGAAACATGCAAATAACTGTTTGATCCAACAACAATAACCAGCAGATATATTCAAATAACTAGCAAATATATTCTTATAAAACTTCTTAGGAAATGGTTTTATATTATACAACAACAATACAATAACCATGAAGTACAACATCCCAATCTGAAATACAAAAATATAGTAAGACTGGATGATAAAGAACCTGTAAAACAATGGCAAAATCTAATGTGAATCCACACCAGAGATGAATTGGGTTTCTATCCAATCCACTGAGAAAGCCTGAAGGTTTCCATCCTTAGGTTTTAGATTTGAAAGCTGAAGCTTCCTGAATTCTCAATGAGAAATAAAATCCATAAATTGAAGCATACACAATGAGACTCCAAACCTCCTCTTATGGCTTCAACTATGACTCTTCAGTTTCTCCATTGTGTCTCTTCATATTCCCATTCTGTCTCTTTATAATTCCACTTTAAGTCACTTTTAAATAAAAATGACCATTGAGTTATAAAGTGAAATAATAAATAAAGTGAGGAATCTTCCAACATTAAAATGAAGGCCCAAACGAGCTTGGATGACAATGTGTGATGGCTTGTTGAAAATCTCTTGATGAGATGCTCCAAGTCCACCACTAAAAAGCCAAGAATTCTAAACCCTGTTGACTTACTATAAATAGTAAGTATCCTGGAAACTTGCAAAAACTGCTCCAATTGGCCTAAAACTGAAACCACCTAGGCCAATTGTCTCCTTGAGCACTGCCACACCTCGGTTAGGCCTCTAAACCAAGATAAAAGGCTAATGACATAGCACAAAATAATGTACCCCAAAAAGGGGACATTACAAATGGTTAGTGCAATTATAGCCCAGAATCATCTCACCATTTTTGCCAATTATGTTCAAGAGGCTACTCACATTCCACTAGGACTTCATCCCTTCAACCCCACACATCCCTAATAACACCTTCAACGTTGTTGTCCAAAAAATCATAGACCCTAGCCTTCAATTATCCCAAGTGGCCTCACTCATTCCCCACCTATTGCAATCTAATGCCACTCTGCCTATAGTGCACACAATGGCACAATCCACACCTTTCTCCATCATGGGACTGCCACCTTCACCTTCAACATCTCAAACCGCCACTCAATCACAAAACTCCGTGCAAGCACCACCTCCACCCCCACATAGAGTTCCACACAAGCGCAACCTCCATCCCCACACAGAGTTCCACACAAGTGCAACCTCCACCTTTCATGCCCTAAAGCTCCACCTTAACACCACTTTTCCAAGGATCCATGTAAGAAAATTTGTCTACCACCCAACAAACCTTCACACAAGCACCTAATCCACCCATCGCCCAGAAAACCTTCACACAAGTTTCTCTCCTACCTTTCATCTCCACCACACAAACCCAACAAATATTTTACACAATAGGAATACCACCTACGAGACCCCAAAACCAGACACACATATCATAGATCCCCACCACCGCATCCACATTCCTAATTGTTTCCACATCACAACCTGCTTCAAGGTCAAACTCTTCTTGGGGTCTTACTCAAGCACAAGAGCAAGCCTTGGGAATCCAAATGCAATCGTATATCTCCAATCCCATCATCCCACAAACAACTATCCAATTTATAACACAATCGCCGCCACCTCCTCATCAAACCACTCCCATCCTTGCATTTACCTACTACTTATTCATGCCATCCATCATCCCTCAAGCTATACCACCACCACAACAACCAAGATCTTCCCATTTCACTAATTACCTTGCACCACTACCACCTATCACCCATATCCAAGGAGCCAATCCACCCCTCAAAAATGCAGGTATGCATCCCATCTACATTGGCCAAGCTCAAGGACAAGAACATCACCAATCCATGTCATTCTACCAACCACCTCCACAACATGAATATCTTTTTGCACAACAACAATATCCTTCCATACCATTGCAACAACAAACAATAGCATACTCCTCATAGAAATATGCATGCACCCTCCAACAACAATACCTTGCCTAACCACCACCACAAAATCCTCTCTAATCTTCCTACATAGTTGGGCAATCCCCTTACCAAATCCCACTATACCCCCCATAAAACCATCCATATTCACCTGCACTATCTGACCCTTTCCTAATGGGAGTATCCACTCCATCACCTGCCAACCTATAGTGGGAGGAAGTGAACAACGCTCTTAAGGAGCTCTAGGCTGGGACTAAAAGCAAGACCTTTTAAGTTTGAGGAGGTTTATCCTTATCCCTCTGACATATCTATGACAATAGTCCCCTTCTCCAAACATTTCAAGACTCCCAAGTTTGAAAATTACTAGAGGAAGGGAGATCCAGTCAGCCATGCCAAGGAATTGTACATGGGTTGTCAAGAGGTTGCCTACAATGATAATTTTCTCATAGGCCTCTTTCCCAAGAACCTAGCGGAACTGCCATTGAGTGGTTCTACAAGATACCTTATGGATTAGTATCAACCTTTCCAAAATTATCTAAAAAGTTTGTAGCACAATACACACATAATATTGAGAATGAGTTATCCCTTTTGGATCTCTCCAACTTGAAATAGAAAGGAGGTTAGAGCCTAGCCAATTATTTACAAATATGGTAGAACCTCGCTACAAGGCTATCATATCAACCACCAGAGAAACATCTCATGAAGATATTTATTGACAATCTGCATCCAAAGTTAGCCCACTTCATGCACATGAATTGTATCCAAACCTACCTGGATATCAAAGGAAAAGGGATGGAAATTGAAAAGAGCCTCTTGGATGACAGTACCATCAGGAACTATAAAGATAATGAACAAGATAGGCCCAATAATGACCGACCTTGCTATTGGAACAAAAACAAGAATGTGGTCACAGATACCAAACATGTCCACATTGTGGTAGTTGACCTTAAACCACCTACACCAGCATACCAAAAACCAACACTTTTTTATCAAACACCTGAGACATCTTACAAGCAGCCTATGCAAAATTGATAACCCTCAACAAATTAGACTAATGCCATATCAGTCACTCCAAGGAAAAACAAGCCACACATCTAAAACAACCAAAAATGAACATTCAATCCTCTTGGTGAACCCTTGGATGTAATCTTCCATTAAATGGTCAATGTCAACTTGATCATCTATCCTCAAACCCAACCATTCGATGATTCAACCCTGAAGCCCGCATGGTACAAAGATAATGAGTATTGCAACTATCACCATGTCAAGAGACACACTACTGTGAAATGCATGAAAATCAAGAACTATATCCATGATCTCATAGACAAGAAGGAAATTATGGTCGATGCACCTACCCAGGCCTCACCTGATACTAACCTATAGATCTATTAAAATGTGTTTCCTCAATAGAATTCTAGAAAAAGCACGACACATGCAAACCCACCGCGCCCAAACTAAGGTAAAGGTAAGCAAGGTGACCATGCTGATGGAAAATATTACACAACCACCTACATCAATTATGAAAAATTTGTTGGATGCATCTCCCAAGTCAAACCCACTGTCAATGTTATCCATGTCAAAGGTGTAGATAATCAATGTGCAGTCACTACACATAGGGGTAGGATATGTATTGCTAGTGCTAATGTTTCTTCCTGATGCAGGAGCATCTCAGGTCCTTGGCTATCTTGTGTCACCAAAAACATGTTTGTGTTTTCCTGTGTTGCTCAGTTCCTATTTTGACCAAGTTGGCTCGGTAGTTTCTCAATTTCCTTTGTTAACCGAGTTGGTCGGTTATCTCTCCGGCACTTGACGATACTTGTATGGCGCTTAGTTATCCTTTCTTATCGAGTTGTTTGTTTTAGTTTCCTATTGAGGCTGACTCTTACAATTAATTATGGTCACAAATTTAATGATGGTATCTATCATTGGGAAGCATGTGGACCTAGATTTGGTCATTCCTTCCATTGATGGTGGATTAGAAGGCCAACTTGTTCGGTAGCCTCTTGTATAAATGTAGTTGTTTGGTTAGAGTTTCGGAGTCAGTTTTTAGGACATCAAAGGATAGAAGATAGAAGATAGAACTTGGAAGATTGTTACAAATCCTCGCATGTTGGAGGACTTTTGTACTTGATTTTAATATCTGGCCTAAATCGGGAAGGCCTTATAGCCTGACATGTATGAATCAATTGGAATAAATATATGAAGTGTTCTGCATTCTCTCTCTGTCACTGTGTGTTTGTTGCTTCAGTGTGTGATCTATGCAAGGTGGATCTAGTTAGGGTGTACCTTTTTCCCCTCTCCCCATCTACCCTTGCATCAAGTGGTATCAGAGCTGAGGTGAGATCTAGATCTAGGTTTGTGAATCTAGGTTTAAGGGTTCCTTCCTTTCAAACCCTAGTTGATTTTTTGTGGGGTAGAAGATTGTGATGTGGCCTGCAATTGTAGAGGGTTTTAAGATGGTTCGTGGGAGGTGAGATACAGATCTAGGATGGAAGACATGTTGAGGCAACTTTCTGGTAGATTAGAAGCTATTGAAACAACCTAGAGAAGAGGAAGACATCTTGAAGATGTTAGCGATGATGAAATTTAGCAAGAACAAGGTGATGTAGAACTTGCACCAATGATGGATCAAGGTGAGGAAATATTGTTGAAGGCTTTGACAAATCTAAAGTCTACACCACACTTTAATCCTCCCGAGTATAGTGGAAAATTGGATTTTGATGAATTGGTGGACTGGATCACCGAGATGGAAAATTATTTTGAATATGAAAATGTACTTGAGGAAAAGAATGTGAAAATTGCAAGCACAAAGTTGAAAAGTCATGCATCCTTGTGGTGGGAACATCTACAGTTAGACATAAAGAGGAAAGGCGAAGACAAAATAAAGGTATGGAATAAGATGGTGAATAAATTGAAAGGAAAATTTTTACCTTGTGATTATTAGATTAACCTAGTCAGACGAATGCAAAGTTTGAGGTAGAAAGATAGCTCGGTAAAAGATTATACTAAGGAATTCTATAGATTAGATATCAGATCTGGACATGACGAAGATGATGTGGAAAGAATTGCTAGGTACTTGAATGGATTGAGAGTTTCCATCCAAGAAGAAATCAGTTTGGTTAAATTGGAGAACATTGAAGAAGCTTATCAATTTGCATTGAAAGACGAGGAGAAATTGAACAAGAGACATGAGAAAAGACAAAGAGGTAGAGGTGGTAGATTCCCTAGAGGAAGAGGTAGATCCTATGGTGAAAATAGTAGATCTAAACCTAAAAATACAACTCTGGATAAAGGCAAGACCGAGTGGAAAGGTGAAAGTTCATCTAGAGGCAGAGGCAGTAACTACCAAGGTTGTTATAATAGAGGTGGTTTCTGAGGAACTTGTTACAATTGTGGAGAAGAAGGACATAAATCATTTTCGTGTACACATGCAAGTAAGAAGGTCGGTAGTAGAGAAATTATTTGGTGCAAGAAGAGTCACCGAATGAACCCGAGAAGGAAAATAACTTGATGGTAAGGAGAGCACTTTGGAGTGAAAGTAATAAGGAAGATCCAGTAAGGAAAAGTTTGTTCAAGACCAGATGTAGAGTTTCTGATGAAGTTTGGAAGGTAATCATTGACAGTGGTAGCTCAGAGAATTTGGCATCTGAGGAAATTGTTACAAAGTTGCAGTTGAAAAGGTTGGAACATCCGAAGCCCTATCAAATTGCATGGATCAAAGATGAGCATACACTCTTGGTAAGTAAACAATGTTATGTGAATTTGAAAATTGGAAAGTACTATGATAAGGTGTTATGTGATATCATGCCTATGGATTGTTGTCATATTTTGTTGGGTAGACCTT
The DNA here is from genome assembly GCA_027943335.1 of Chamaecyparis obtusa. Lineage (NCBI taxonomy): Eukaryota > Viridiplantae > Streptophyta > Pinopsida > Cupressales > Cupressaceae > Chamaecyparis > Chamaecyparis obtusa. The sequence goes on along the minus strand of BSBK01001551.1, from coordinate 2,137,138 downwards.
GGCAATTGTAATACCCCAAAAATGGGCTATGGGTTCATTAATCTCCTATATCGACACATCGAATGAAATTGATACAAAAGTCCTAACCTAAGGCACATCTGCACATTATCAAATCCTAATTGATTTTATCCTACATTCTGCATCGGGGAATATTCCTAGTAATATTCCTATTTATCTTAATTATCTTTAATTTAATGATTGTTTGGCGATAAATCCAATTTATCCTAAAGTTTGATTAATTGAATATTCTAAATATTTAATTAATTAGATTTAATTTTTCCACTTAATTGTTTAATTGAAGTTAATTATATTTATTCCTAAATTATTATTATTTAAATTTGACAATAAATCCAAAATCCTATGAATAATTGATTAAATTCTTATTTAATTAATTAAAGCAAGTTGTCAATTTTTAATAATATTGTTTTTGAATAAAAGTTTGAAAAATAATTGATTAATCCATAAATCAATTGTTTTATTTTTGAAAATCAGTTAAGTTGGAAATAAATCACTTTATTATTAAATTAATCCATAATAAATCATGCACAATCAAGAAAAGCAGACAACTACCAATTATCAATTAAATCTAAACTCTATTTTGAGTTGAACTCTGCTTTTGCATGATTTTGTGAATTAAAACTAAAAATCAACTGAGTGATTTATGGCTTTTATTCATGCACCTCCAAAGCCCTGGATTTCTATAAATTAAGGCCTCATCTCTTCATATCAACATCTCATATTTTTGCAAACTTATGCTAGCGAATTGCTATCTGGAGAATCGAAGCTTCTTTGCGAATCAACCACGTTTGTGAGATCACTTTTGTTTTCATATCTTAGAATCATTACATATCAAGTTATTATTGTTAGCATAGATTCATATCAAGTTTTCATTATCATTATTGCATAGAAAAACCAAAAAAATAGATTAATTACATCATTCCATATCTAGATTTTGCATTCAAATCCTTCGTTTAGGTGTCGTCAAGGTCACTGATCTCGGTATAATCTGAGAATACATGCTCGCATCTACTAAAAGGCAGTAAATCACCTGGTTAGTTTAGTTTCAATTATTTGAATGATTTTGATTTTAGCTAACCTCTAATGTTTTACTGAAGTGTTGTGTCTAAAGAATAGCTACAAAATTCACACACATTTTTGGCACCCACCGTGGGGCCCTGATACAGGTTTCCAATTCAATTCTATCAATTTATGTCTTTTCTTCTTGATTTATGAGCCAAAACTGTGATTTTTAAATTCTATCCGTATAATTTTCGTACGAGTTTCTGACAAAAGTCATCTCAAACTATACCCATTGTTGTACGATAGTCTATTGGATCGAGAATCATGCTAGACTATACACACTGTTGTTTGGAAGTTCAACTGTTGTATCATCATACACCCAGTGTCGTATGAGTTTTGGGACTGTCATCTGGAAGCAGACCCATTGTCGTACAAGTTTTGGCACCAAGTTTTCATTGTCATTTCATTTTTTAGGGCAGTTTGTCAGATTTGGTTTTCAAATTTTGACTAACGACTAATCTTAACAATTGAAATTCCCTATTTTTGATTGGTTTTTCACTGATTTGGATTTGGAAAAGCGCAAGAATTGCTAAAAGCAGGTAAGAATCTACTAAGCGCATTACGGGGAATTTAGGTAACCTTCTCAGCTGATAACATTTCAATTTGGACTAAAATTAACATCTTGTGTGTCTAGCTTGAGTGCCTTTCTTTTCCATATCACACATTTCATTTGGGCTCTAAAAATGAACATAGATTTGCTTTCAGCATCTTTGTTACACATAGTAAATAGGCCCTATGAACACTATTCATGGCTCTTGAGAGAGTGAGTTTCCAGTGAAACTCTTCTCAACGAAGGAACCCTTTTAGGTAGGGAGGATATTGAGGGGGTCTCATGTTCCACTAGATCCGTGTGTCTTCAACTTTTGATCAAGGCATTCTCTCTCCAGAGAGGTTGATAGATCATAAGGGGTTGACGTCATAGATCTTTGTGAGATAATCTTGGTCTTAGTGTGTTAGATTAATCTATCTGCTTTGTTTGGGTTAAAAGTGAAAAGGCTAGGGGATTATGCTCTACTTCCTTTTTGGATAGTACCAGAAACCCAAATCCTTGAATCTGGAACTAGTCTCCATGTGATATATTTTGTGAGTCACCTTTAGAGAGGGTTAACCGTAGTGGACATTCCCTTAATTGGGTCAACCACGTTGATAGAACCTCAAGCGGTAATAGCCATTTTCACCATGGTAGTGACAGCCGCTATATAAATGTCCTTGTGGAAGAAATCTCCATAGGTGTGGTCTATTGTTGGGCTGTCAGATCTCCCTAGCAGATCCTAAAGATTAAGTTCTCGAACTGTGTCAAAACCCCAGTGCACCTGGATTGGAGTTCGCCCTCTTGGATCATAAAAGTTGCAGAGTCAAACCATTACTAAAAACCCTAGTGAGGCCAAATTTTCATTTTTCTAGGGTATATGTGCATTATTGCAAAACTTTTTGGAACATACACAATTAGCACTTCGGAGGATTAGAACAAATAAAATCACTTGATTGTTCATGCACAAGGTTGCTTTTGACCTTGTTCATTGTTTTCAGACATGCTTGAAATCACTTGCTTGCTATTTTGCGTGCTTGCTTATCTATCTGGTTATTGAAAATGAACAAATATGTTACCATCCTCAAATCTAGACATTGAAATTTGCAAAGAAACCAAATTTGAAAACTCAAAATTTGCAAAATCTGAAGTAAAATTCTTTTCTGGAGTCCACTATCGTCTCAGTTAGTCAAAGAGTCGTACGAGTTTTGGAAAGAGTCATTTCATTCCCCCCTGAGTGTCATATGATACCAGGTACATTATTGTACAAGTGTTGCTGCCAATCATTATCAAAAATCAATTTTCTATTGTCAACTGTCGTACGAGCTTAGCAATTGTCATTTCATGCCATACCCACTGTCGTACGAGCCTGCAGAAAGTCATTTGAGAAGTTTTGAAAAATTGCCAGAAAGTTGTCAAAATTGCTAGATATCGAGCTTTTTTAGCCTATTTCCAGAATCTGTCAAATAAATCACTATATCAGGAACATAGCAATAAGCTATTGAGAATCCAATCATTATCCCAAAGTGGTCTTTTGAATCCAATCCAGCCTTCTGTTTAATCAATTTGAGTCTTTATCATCTTGTGTCAAAACCTTGTCATAACTATCCAATCTTCAAAATGGCTATGTTGTGAACTCATGTCTGCTATCATTTGGGAAAATCTACCCATACATCTAGGGAACAGTACACCTCACTCATGTCCAATCCAATCTTCAATCAATCAAACCTTAACAAGGTTGTGTCATCAGATCTTCTTGAATCAAATCATTTATCAGTTGTCTGTATCTTATTCTTTTGCGTCATCCAGGGTTAATGGTGGAAACTAGAGCTTCCTCACACAAGAAATTGGAAGAAACATCTCATATCATACCTTTGATTACTCACCAAGGTCCCACTCTTGAACAACTTTACAATTTTGGTCTTTACGAAGATGACGACCTTGGCAATTTTTGATTAAAAACTAGTTACATACCTCCTCCATCAACTCATAGAGGTAATCAACAAACTCCACTTCGATCTATCCCAGGGAGTCCTAAAACTCCTAACATGTCTCAAAGAATTAGTACACATGAGGAAGAAATTCTAATAACCACTATGATGAAGTAGATGCATGCTATGCAAGTCAAGCTTAAAAAACTTGAGAAAGGAAAGGAACCTAAAGAGTTCTCCATGGAAGCTCTATACCCTTTTCCATTTGATAAAGACTTGTACATGTCACCATGCCCCCGGACAGAATGTGAGCAACATGACAACCCTTATGATACCTCTTCCACGGAGAGTGACACATCCATCTTTGGAGACTATGACAACTATGATGATGGACAATATAATGATACCTATGACACCTTTGTTCCTAAGAGTCCTCCTTGTCGTGTGTTCATGCTTACTAGAAATGGGACGTCACATTGGATAGATTGTGATGGTGATCCATATGATTCTGATTTTGAAAGAGACTTTGATGAGTTTTTTGAACAATACCTAGATGATACATCTACTTCTATTGAGGAAGAGAAAGCTTACCGAGCTGATTGTAAATGTGCATACTACAAGGATCTCTCCTCTAAGAACTCTCATGCTGAAGATAAAGATTACACTCTCAAGAAAGATCATGTTAGTGTTGAACCTTTGTCTTGTGATGGTTCTCTTCCATCCCCTACTTCCACCAATACCCATATATTTCCTAAAGCTTTCGAGTCTTCCAAATCTTTCACAAATCCTTCATCTACCAAAGGTCCTAATACTTTTCATGTGGCTCCCTATAGTTATCCTCAAGGGATACCTCTTAAAGATACTCAAGCTAACCTTCACTTAGCTATAAATACTTTCAATAATGCTAAGCCTAAAGAGCCTAAGCCTTTATATGCTATAATTCCTACCTTAGCTAGTCCTTTAGCATCTCTTCCAAAGTCTTCGATACAATCCCAACATGCTTCCTTGTCCTTAGAAGTGGCTCCATGTCAAGAGGACTCTAAAAATGATAAAGAAAATAACATACAGAAAGATCAAGATCAAGAAACATCCATGTCATCCACTCCTTTTCATGATGTGTCTTATCCATTTCATGGTTCTTTTGATCCTACATGCCCTTTCTCATGCATTCCATCATGTCTTAAGTCTTCTCCTAAGCAAGATCACAATACTACTTACACTATTGAGCTTATTGACAATCAAAATAACCTTACTACACTTGTGCTTTCCAAAGATGACACTTCCATTAAGGTTGGTAAAAATGGTGTTGTTACTTCCAATGTTAAGCCTATTGAAAATCAAGAGAAAAATTATGCACTTATGCTATCTAAAGATCCTTGTCAAGATCAAAGTCTTCCATCTTCTTATTCTACCACTCCATGTTCATTTCCACTTTCTACTCTTCCTAAGTCTTTGCAAGCTTTGAACAATCCTATCAAAGAAGGTGCTCATATTCAAGATGTCCATGATTCTATTGAAAATTCTAATGCTCACTCTAAAGATGCTGATATCCTTGGTTGTCATATAGATGTTGATGAACTTATTGATTATCCTTTTATATCTTCCATGTCCATCCTTGGACCTCCTCCACCAATACTAAGTGCTTCACGTCTGCCTTCCATCTTGGGTCCTTATGTCCCTTCACTTTCCCCTCCTAACTCTCCTAATTTCCCATCCATATTGGGCCCTTACATCCCTCCATCTCCCATCTTTCCTCAAGATCAACATAGATGCACACCCTTGAATCCTTTTCTTCCACCTACCCATCTAAACCAGTCATATCCTCCTTCTTCTTCAACAAGTCCCAAGTCTCTTGGAAGTAACTTGAATGCTCAATATAAGAAAAAGAAGCAATACAAGAATCCATCAAAAAAAGAAGATCACCATGTCTCCTCTAATCGACATGGAGGAGTAAAGTCAAAAGAGATATCTAAGAAAAAAACTACAAGACAAGTATGGGTTCCAAAATTCATCATTAAAGATATTCTCTCTGGATCATCAAAAGGAAATGAAAAACCTATGGCTATATGGATTCCAAAGTCTCTCTTGAAAGAGTCTGGTGTTGACAAAAAAGTGAAGTTGACATTCAAGCTTCCAAAGAATTTCACTTCATCTTCTTCCAAAAACATTCTTCCATTCCATGCACCTAAACCACAACCTCTGCTATCCATTTGTCATATTCCTTCATGTATTCCTTCATTCACATTTCCTCCATCCTCTCGCCACCCTTCAAGGTGTGTGTTGATGTTGATCTTGCCTTCCTTTCCATCTACCCTTTCACAATCCTTCCATTCATTATCCTTCTACCTTCTATCATTTTTCCTCATTTGCCTATTCCTCCTATCTTCCAACCTCACTCACTTTACATAAAACCTTATCCTCCATTTTTCTCTTCCATCTTCCTTTCCCTATCAGCATCTTTGAGCATATCATTTTGAATCCTTGGCATATCACAGTTTATCCTTTCAAGGAGCATTATCTAAAAAGCTTTCCTTCTTCCAAAAAAAAGAGAGTAAAACATGGTGTTGTGAAGCCTCTTGACATGTCTACTCCTTTGGACTACATCCTATCCTTCTTTGGCATTATGCTTTTGTGACTTATCCTAAGTTTGCCTTTCATTCCTTGTCCAAATGTGCTTTACATGATAATTTTTCCCTAGCTAGGGTACCCTTGAAGAGTTTTCCCTTTAGGATTTATTCCCTTCATTATCCTTCATTCTCTTGTCTTCCATCTCTTCCACCAACTTGCTAATCCCTCTTGTTCTCCACCTTGCTAGACATTGGGATTGCACAATATGATCTTGCTTGGGAGTTTGAAATGGAGAAAGATGCAATCAAATATGCAAAGAATTGCCAAAAGTGCCAAGTACATGGTAACTTAATTCATGCTCCAGGGAGAGATCTAATTCCCTTTACTACATAATGGCCTTTTCACCAATGGGCATTTGATCTTATAGGAGATATACATCCTCATTCTTCTAATGGACATACCCATATAATCACAGCTACATATTATTTTACAAAATGGGTAGAAGCAGTCCCTTTGACACAAGCAACAAGAAAAGAAATATCTATGTTCATATTGAACTATATCATATGCAGATATGGGATACCTCATTCCATAATCATAGATAACAGTGGACAATTCAAGAACAAAGACCTAGATGATCTATGTGCCAAATTCAAGATCACACAACATTGGTCTTCTATCTACTATCCTCAAGGGAATGGACAAGCAGAGGCTTCTAATAAGAATCTATTGAAAATCTTGCATCAAACAGTTAATAAAATAGGAAGAGATTGGCATCTCATGATCAATCCAGATCTTTGGGCCTACAAAACAAGTATCAAAATGCCTACTGGGGCTACACCATTCACTTTAGTTTATGGGTCTGAAGCGGTACTGCCTATTGAGGTTGAAATCCCATCACTAAGAATTAGAATGCATGGTCTAGTAACTGATGATGACTACATAGTGTCTAGGTTGCAAGAACTTGAACTACTAGATAAGCTCAGACAAGCAGCATATGATCATCTCAGAGTGTATCAGAAGAGAATGTCTAGAGGCTACAACAAGAAAGTTAGACACAGAGAATTTTAGGTTGGCGATCTCGTCTTGAGAGAAAATCCTAAAAATCAATCACATCGAGAACGCAAGGGGAAGTTTGAACCCAACTGGCTGGGTCCCTTTGTTATCACTACTACTTTTGGCTCTGGTGCCTATCAACTCTCAATGACTGAAGGAGAACAGCTCTAAGAACCAATCAACGTTCTCCATCTGAAGAAATTCTACACCTAAGGCATTCAGTCTATGGTAAAATGTCCTGAAAAAATCTTAAAAATTAGAAAAAGTCCTGAAAAAATGAACATCTTGGTGAAACCCTAGCAATAGGCGCCTTGATGATTCACAAAAAAAGTAAAAAATATCAAAAGTACAAAAAAATTAAAAAATGAAAAATACAAAAAAATGACTAAAAAGAAAAAGTGCCTTGGTGAAAACCTGGAAACAGGCGCCTTGGTAGCAAAAATAGAATCTCTGCCAAGATGGTGAAAACTTGGCAAATGGGTGCCACTTGTTTCAAAACACTCCATCTATCAATGCAATCTTGGTCTTTCCTAGCTTTCAGTCTTGCTTTAGTCTGTATATATTCTTGTTTTCAATAAGTCAGTCTGTACACCAATCTGCTCAAGCGTCTGTATCCTATCAATGCTTAACACTTGGGGGCAATCAATGTCATATCCTATGGCCTCCAATGTATCTTAGGCGTGTCATATTTAGTCAGAGTCCTTTGAAGCTTCATTTGAGTCAGTCAGTCAGTCTCCTCTCCAGAAAGGATTTTGCATCTATAACAACGCAATCAAAAACAAACTGAAAACAATCTATGCTTTTTACATGCTTTTATCTCCTTGTATGCTTATTGATTCGCATTGAGATTTTTGCATATTATGTCTTTTCGAGCTCTTCGATGATGTCCTTTATAGGATTTAGAGAGTGATGACTAGGGGCATAATCTTCTCTTTGTCTTCTACTTGAATGTGAAAATCTAACAACTTTGGAAATTTTGGATTGAAATGGTGTCTGACTATAAGAGCTTCTATCTCAAATTGGATGGCCATGCGTACCTCGACCATTGATACCCAAAAAATTCAAGGAAGTTTTGATCTAACTATTGTCTTTTTGAGTGAGTTCTTTCTCCTACTGTGAAATGCAATCTTACCTAAGGATGTGAATGATAAAGGGTCACTAGGGGTAATTCACAGTGGATTTCAAATGATCTCTTGACTGCTTGAAGTGTTTGAAATGCAAGGCGTATTCAGGTCATCATGACATTTATGTTCTGATACTTATACAAATTGCTATATCAAAATGGACATGATATTCAGGTCATCCTGGCATTTGTGCCTTGGTGCTTATATCTAATCCGACATTCCGAAAATAAAATCAATATTCATATATCCATGGTTTCCTAATCAGTGGGTGTTGTGTTGATTCCTGCGCATACAAATTGATATTCATATGTCTATGGTTTCATAACTAGTTGATATTGTATTGATTTATCCGGTTACTTAGAAATTCAATGATGAGAATGACCAACACATGATCAGTGACTAGGTCCTAGGTCTTAGGTTGCATTTCATATTGCATGTTTCTTTGCATCTTGCATGTTTGCATGATCTCACAAATGGCTAAATGAACTTCAATGCTTAAACAATTCTTCAAATATCTCTTCAAATCTAACAAGAGCTGAATCTCACACGAAGGCCCATCCAATGAAATATCATGTAGAATCCTTTTTCGGGATCAAAATTGAAATCTGAGATCATTTATATTATTAACTACTTGCATAATCGACCTTCAATCATCATAGGAATCCAAAATTCAACTTAACTAATTATCTTACATCAAACTATCAAAATTTCAACTTGGTCAACTATGGTCAACTCATGGTTTAACCAAGTCAAACTTGGTCTTCTGGACCTCCAAATGATGCATAATGCATTTTCAAACGTGTATAACCACTTCTCAAATCAATTAACATGCTTCTGACCCATATAACACGGACTTTTCTTGTCAGATTTTAATTTTTATCCCGAAGGGGGCATGGTATCGCATATCATTTCAAGTATTGCACATCATTCAAAGTCTGTAAATCTAAATTTGATATCATATCTTTCCTCAGTAATCAAGACAACAACCATGTCTAGTTGTTGATTCATCAAAAAGACCTCATCGCTTGGGGCAAATCAATCATCACTCGGGGCATATTAGATTCATCGAGATCCATATCAATTTGGTATTCTCTTAATCTTGTAAATTGTATTAGTTTTTGTAACTATCGATTCAATTGTGTTATTTCCTTGGTTCTTCAGAAATTGAAGGGTTCAGATGTGATACCAATGTGATTCAATATAAGGACAATCAGGTCTGGAATCAGTCACTCACTTCTTCACAATCATAAGGTTTGGAATCAGGCGTTTTGACACTTTTTTCGTAATCATCGGTTCATTTGCTATTATAGTTAACATTATCTTTGGTCATTCAGGACCTATTATCTTCATATCAATTTCAATCAATTTCTGTTTCATATCAATATCAATTTCAAACATCAGTTCAAACATCATACACAGACTGTCTTTGAACCACTGCGCTTCGCACAGTAATTCAAAGAGGGGCAAAATGTAATACCCCAAAAATGGGCTATAGGTTTATTAATCTCCTATATCGACACATCGAATGAAATTGATACAAAAGTCCTAACCTAAGGCACATCTGCACATTATCGAATCCTAATTGATTTTATCCTACATTCTGCATTGGGGAATATTCCTAGTAATATTCCTATTTATCTTAATTATCTTTAATTTAATGATTATTTGGCGATAAATCCAATTTATCCTAAAGTTTGATTAATTGAATATTCTAAATATTTAATTAATTAGATTTAATTTTGCCACTTAATTGTTTAGTTGAAGTTAATTATATTTATTCCTAAATTATTATTATTTAAATTTGACAATAAATCCAAAATCCTATGAATAATTGATTAAATTCTTATTTAATTAATTAAAGCAAGTTGTCAATTTTTAATAATATTGTTTTTGAATAAAAGTTTGAAAAATAATTGATTAATCCATAAATCAATTGTTTTATTTTTGAAAATCAGTTAAGTTGGAAATAAATCACTTTATTATTAAATTAATCCATAATAAATCATGCACAATCAAGAAAAGCAGACAACTACCAATTATCAATTAAATCTAAACTCTATTTTGAGTTGAACTCTACTTTTGCATGATTTTGTGAATTAAAACTAAAAATCAACTGAGTGATTTATGGCTTTTATTCATGCACCTCCAAAGCCCTGGATTTCTATAAATTAAGGCCTCATCTCTTCATATCAACATCTCATATTTTTGCAAACTTATGCTAGCGAATTGCTATCTGGAGAATCGAAGCTTCTTTGCGAATCAACCACATTTGTGAGATCACTTTTGTTTTCATATCTTAGAATCATTACATATCAAGTTATCATTGTTAGCATAGATTCATATCAAGTTTTCATTATCATTATTGTATATAAAAACCAAAAAAATAGATTAATTGCATCATTCCATATCTAGATTTTGCATTCAAATCCTTCGTTTAGGTGTCGTCAAGGTCACTAATCTCGATATAATCTGAGAATACATGCTCGCATCTACTAAAAGGCAGTAAATCACCTGGTTAGTTTAGTTTCAATTATTTGGATGATTTTGATTTTAGCTAACCTCTAATATTTTACTGAAGTGTTGTGTCTAAAGAATAGCTACAAAATTCACACACACAACAATATGATAGACATGCTATATATGATGGGAGACTGCATAAATATACTATTTGGGATAATGGGAGAAGAAAATTTTGTTACCTTTGATTGAAGAACCTATTAGTAATGTTTGTACATCTGTGAAAGTTTGTTTGATGGAAGGAAGAAATTTTTTTAATGATTTGAAGAAGAATGATGTATGTTTTGTTGTGATTCCTAACAAACTGAGTAAGAAAATAGAGGATAGTATCCCTGAGGAGATTGATAAGTTACTCACCGAGTATAGTGAAATCATTTTTGATAATGTACCTGATGGTTTACCACCGAAGAGAAGCATTGATTATTGCATGGATCTAATCCCTGGAGCTAGTTTACAAAATAAGGCACCACATCGGTTGACACCTATCGAGAATCAGGAATTGAACTGACAGATTCAAGAAATTTTGCAGAAAGGTTTGATCTAAGAAAGTTTGAGTCCTTGTGCAATACCTGCTATATTGGCACCTAAGAAGAATGGAGAATGATGAATGTGTACTGATTCCAGAGCAATCAACAAGATAATAGTGAAATATAGGTTTCCTATACCAAGAATGGATGACATAATGGATAGTTTGACTGGAGCAAAGTATTTTACCAAAATTGACTTGAAAAGTGGGTATCATCAGATCAAAATCAGAGAAGGTGATGAGTGGAAGATTTCTTTTAAGACAAAAGAAGGTTTATAAGAGTGGTTGGTTATGCCTTTTGGTTTAACTAATGCATCGAGTACTTTTATGAGGTTGATGAATGAAGTTTTGAAGAAATTCTTGGTGTAAGTTTGTGATTGTATACCTTGATGATATTCTGATATTCGGTAAGACCAGAGAAGAGCATTTGTTGCATGTTAAACAAGTATTGTAGAGGTTGAAAGAAGAAAAGTTGCTGATAAATCTAAAAAAGTGTTCATTCATGAAAGAGGAGATTGTGTATTTGGGATTTGTGATTTCAGTTGATGGTTTGAAAAAGGACTTTGAAAAGGTTGAAGCTATTTTGAATTGACCTACACCTAAGAATGCTAGTGAGGTAAGATCATTTCATGGTTTGGCAAGTTTTTACCGAAAGTTCATTAGGAATTTTAGTTCAATTTGTAATGCTATATTGACTGAGACTATGAGAGGAGATAAAAGAGAATTCAAGTGGACACATGGAGATGATAAATTTTTTGAGACTTTGAAGAAGAAGGTTGCTGAATTGCCTGTTTTGGCATTGCCAGATTTCAATAAGGTATTTCAAGTAGAATGTGATGCAAGTGGAAGTGCAATAGGAGCTGTATTGAGTCAATAAGGTAAACCTGTTGCTTTATTTAGTGAAAAGTTGAATGATGTAAAAAGGAATATTCTGTGTATGATCAAGAATTCTATTTATTGTTTAAGCACTGAAGAAATGGAGACATTATTTGATACCAAGTGAATTTGTGTTGTATACCAATCATAAAGCTTTACAGTATTTGGGTAGTCAGAATAAGTTGAATCAGAGACACATGAAATGGGTTGAGTATTTGCAAAGTTATACATTTGTGATAAAGCATAAGAGTGGAGTTACTAACTGAGTTGTTGATGCATTGAGTAGAAGGAGATCTTTCATGACTGAGATGAAAATTGAAGTTCTTGGCTTTGATGAGATGAGAGATTCTTATGAATTTGATATTGATTTTTTTGAGCCATGGAGAAAGTGCAGAGCACCTATTCAAGATCAACCGAGTACTAAATGGGAAGAATATTTCATTCAAGAAGGTATGTTGTTTAAAGGTATTCTATTGTGTATACCGAGAGGACCAATGAGAACTAATTTGATAAAGGAGAAACATAGTAGTGGTTTAGCTGGACATTTTGGTGTTGACAAAACATTGAATTTTCTTAAGGAGAAATACTTTTGGCCATAGTTATATAAAGATGTTCAGAATTTTGTGAAAAGTTGTGGAATTTGTCAAGTTGCAAAAGGAGTAAGTTAGAATATTGGATTGTATACACCGATTTCTATTCTTGAGAAACCTTGGATTGACATCAGTATGGATTTTGTTCTTGGCTTACCGAAGACAGTAAGAGGTAATGATTCTATATTTGTTATTGTGGATAGATTTTCTAAAATGGCACATTTTATACCTTGTAGAAAGACATTAGATGCAGTACATATAAAAGATCTTTTCTTTAATGAAATTTTCAGATTGCATGGATTATCGAGGGGTATTATCTCAGATTGAGACAATAAATTTTTTGGATACTTTTGGAAGACCCTTTGGAGAAATTTTGGCACCGAGTTGAAATATAGTTCTACATTTCACCCACAGACCGATGGAAAGACATAAGTTATGAACATAAGTTTGGGAAATCTTTTGAGATGTTTAGTTGGAGACACACCGAGTAATTGAGATTCTTTATTGGCACAAACAGAGTTTGCATATAATAATTCAGTGAATAGGAGTACTGGAAAAACACCTTTTGAGATTGTAAATGGCATATAACTGAGAGGTATATCAGATTTGAGGGATATTGCTGATGAAAGAAAGAGAAGTGCTGAAGGAGTAAAGTTTGTTGAGTACATGAAGATATTGCATGAAGATGTGAAACATAAGCTGGAAATGAGTAATCAAAAATACAAAGATAGAGCTGATAGATCAAGAAGACATAAGACTTTTGATGTTGGTGATGAAGTAATGGTTCATTTGAAGAAAGTCAAATTTCCTATTAGAACATATGGGAAGCTAAAGATGAAGAAGTTTGGACCTTGCAAGATTTTGAAGAAATTTGATAGTGGAAATGCTTATGAGATTGAGTTACCTAATGACATGGATATATCACCTATTTTTAAAATTGTTGATTTATACGAGTACCATGAGTCGGATGAAGAAATGACAATACCGAATGATTATCCTAAGAAACAAATGGAAGAAGTTGAGCAAATTTTGGAGCAAAGAATTGGCAGAAGTACAAGAGGAAAATAGTATATGGAATATCTGGTAAAATGGAAGAATAGACCGATTGAAGACAATTCATGGATTTCATAAGCTGAGTTGGATTCAGCTCGAGTTGTACCTACTTCATGATTTGAAGAATCATTTCAAATAACTCTAGGTGTCTGATGTAGGAGCATCTCGGGTCCTTGGCTATCTTGTGTCACCAAAAACATGTTTGTGTTTGCCTATGTTTCTTAGTTCCTATTTTGACCGAGTTGGCTCGGTAGTTGCTCAGTTTCCCTTGTTAACCGAGTTGGTTGGTTATGTCTCTGGTGCTTGGTTAATTCCCTGGTGCTCGGTGATGCTTGTCTAGTGCTCAGTTATCCTTTCTTACCAAGTTGTTTGTTTTAGTTTCCTGTTCAGGCTGACTCTTGCAATTAACTATGGTTGCAGATTTAATGATTTTATATATCATTGGGAAGCATGTGGACCTAGATCTGGTCATTCCTTCTGTTGATGGTGGATCTGAAGGCCGACTTGTTCGGTAGCCTCTTGTATAAATGTAGTTGTTTGGTTAGAGTTTAGGAGTTAGTTTTTAGGACATTAGAGGATAGAAGATAGAAGATAGAAGATAGAACTTGGAAGATTGTTGTAGATCCTCGCATGTTGGAGGACTTTTGTACTTGATTGTAATATTTGGCCTAAACCAAGAAGGCCTTACAGCCTGACATGTATGAATCAATTGGAATAAATAAATGAAGTGTTCTGCATTCTCTCTCACTATGTGTTTGTTTCTTTCACATGTGATCTCTACAAGGTGGATCTAGTTAGGGTGTGCCTTTGGCCCCTCTCCCCATCTTCCCTTGCATCACTTCCTCATTTAATTCTCAATACAACCTCCTAGAATACCTTGGGAATGCCCCCACTCAAATATCCATCTTGGATCTTCTTCGGACCTTGCACATCCATCAAGAAATCATCAACAAGGACCTCCAAGAGGGACATGTCTCTATAGACATTAATACCATTCAATTAGAGAACATTGTGGGACACTTATCTATATCCTATGCCCTTTAATTTAAACCTTTTGACATTCCATCCATCGAACCAAACCATAATCTCCCACTCCACATCGTCGTCATGGTCAATGACTTTTCTGTCAAGTGGGTCATGATAGATAATGGTTTGGCCCTCAACTTATGTACACTAAAGTTCATCAAACAAGTGGGATACATTGAAGCATACATATCACATGAGGTCATCACCATCAAGACCTACGACAATGTAGAGCATACCTTAAAAGGTACCATTTTGGTACCCGTCGAACTAGGTCATGTAATACAAGAAATTGTATGTCACATTGTTGATCTTGACCTCCCCTATAACATGCTCCTCGGCTGACCTTGGATTTATTCCATTAAAGTCATTTTGTAGTGCCCACCCATAGTTTACTTTTCAGTTTTATATTGTCAAACTCTTTTAGGCCACTTTTATGTGTGTGTTGATTATTTCATTTATTATGTGGTTTTAAATGTATGACATTACATGGTGATTTGATGATTGGATAATTATGGATATTATATATTCACAGTTAGATAATGTTAGTTATTTTGATGATGATTATTTATATCCTTAAAATGATGTTTATGGTTATGATTTTTACTTACCCCATACTTCTATGTGTATGGTTATCTTGTTTGCTTTTACTTCATGTTTGACATGCTTGATATGGTTGAGGGATGGAGTCGTAGTTAATTGATTGTGAGATCCACACAATATCCCAATCTCTACCATATATGTGTGTGTGTGTGTGTTTGTCTTTTATGTAGGTTTGTAGGTACCTGACATCGACTTCTCTGAATTGTCTAGATGAGCGTGTCCTATCACAAGTCTCAATGGTAAGAGAGGGGAGATAATGTTTAGATCCAAATCCCAACCTAAGTTATTATATTGTTTTGAAATAGTGGACAAGTTTATGATATTTTACCCTTCCTGTATTCATCTAGGTGACGTGAGTTCACGGTCTTTCCCTTGAGCATAGTTATGGTTTCATTAGTTTAGTTGATCTCTCATTGGTTGATATGTCTATTGTGTTAAATAATTTATTTAGATTAACTATGTGGTTTAAATAAATTGTATCTTTTTATATATAATTATTTTAAATGTGAATGTATTTAATTAATAGAAATTAATTGGATACATCTATTAAATTTAAAGATTTAATTAAAAGCTTACTTGTGGAAATAAAAGTATTTAATTAACGAAGTTTAATTAAATACACTCTCTTAAAGATTTAATTAATTGTCAAAATTCAATGTTTCAAATAAAATATAATCTATTAATTGAAAATAAATTATCATGTGAAAAATAATATTAACTTAATTTAATTTAAATACAATTTAGTTGTACAAATCAATTAGAATAAATAAATAAAAGAATTAATTAATTGAGAGTTAAGTGAGTTGACATAAACAAGGAAGGCAAAATATTTGAGTTACAAATTAGAATTGAGGGAATTATGAAGTTGATGAAAATAAAGCTGTGGAGTTGAGTTGAGTTTGAATTCCTAAATTGGAAAGGCTTGACCATTATTCTCAACACACAAGTTTGAAGATTTGGGTGAAGGAATCGAATTGGAGAATTTTTCTATGAAAGCTTCAATTGGTGGTTTGAGGTAGGATTTAGAAACCCTCGTAGTGTTAATTCTGGTATTTCAAAAAGATTGTCTTCTTCGTGCCTGTTAGATCTAGGTATTATGGTTGTTTGGTGATTTTCCTTTCATGCTGACTTTTTAGAATTAATTATAGAAAATTTGGTGTTTGTATGAATTCCATAATTAAATCTTGTTTTTATTCAATTACGGTTTGAAAGATTTGTGGTAGAAAAACCTTAGGGTTTGAATTGATAGAATTATTAAAATATAGAATATTGTTTGTATAAGAATTCCTCTTGGTTAAATTCTATGAAAGAAATTGTGCCTGGTAAACCTTAGGTTGAAAACCTATAGAATATTGTTTTAGAAAATTTAGATCTAATAGGGTTTGGAGGAATTATTAAACATAACACTAGAAAAGCAAATTAATAGTTGATTGTGAAAAGCCAGATTAAATCAAATAGGGAAATCAGGTTCTCAACTTGTCTTTGTAAAAAAAAATGTATATATGTCTTGTTGTTGATAAATAAAATGCAACCTTTATTATTCTTGAATTATTTATCTTTAAAAATTATATATATATATATATATATATATATATTACTGTTAAAAAAGTATATATGTCATGTACATATTCTATTAAAAGTAATAATATATTCATCTCTGATAAAAAAAAAAAAATGTCATGCACATATTTTGTTAAAAATAAATAATATATTCATCTCTGATTATATATATATAATACATTTTTTTTAAATAAATAAATAAATAAATTATTGCTTGTAGGTGGGGACACCACCCCCCACCCACGATCGGCATTGTTGTTGGCACAACAACCACTATTGCCGACAATAGGGGCTACCAGACGGAAGTCCCTTGGCTGCCAAATGACAATCCTTGGCTATCGTGTGACAGTCGGGGCCCGCCCTCACTCCTCTTTAGGTATATTCATAAAATTTTGCTTTTCTTGTTAGCATGGAATATTTTTAAATTGAAAATGATTTACGAGTGATTTCATTGTTTTGATAATATTATAAAGGAATAATTTCTAAATAGAATTGGGAGATTTAGCGGATTATTTTAATTAGACTTATGATGAAATTATATTGTCTTTAGTAATTTTAAACCTAGGATCAATTTATTATAATTATGTTATAAATTGATTTATTAGGTGTTAGAATTTAACTCAATAATTATAATTATAGCATGTTAGTGATTATTTAATAGATTAATTTTTGTAATAGAATTTTACAAATTAGTTTATTAATTATATCCTATTGCATGTTTTATATTCTTCCTTTTGCATTTGGGGTTAGAAGGGAATCTTTTACATCAGCCTATTAGGACTATTACCAGAGGTGAGGTTAGGGTTGTTGTAATTTATTTTGTTTGCCTTGCATACTTCTGTGACAGTTAATCTTGTTGTGACCCAACCTTATGGAAATTGATTTTTATGATGCAAGTTGTTTAATGTGTGTTCCTGTTATTCTTTGGAACCAGATTTGGATATTATGATTTATGATGACCTTGAGTTAAGGTTTTGAGATTATGAACCTAGGGTAGGTTATCTAGGTATTAAAGAGGAAGTGGCTTGCTTTGGAGGTGTCAGAGCCTGGAAGTGGCTACCTGGGTATCCTTATTAGGTTACTTAAACAAGTGATAATACAAATTAAATAGGGTTTTAAAATAAATTAATAAGATAATGGTTTCCTCGCCCATACCTTGAGTGATAGTATAGGCTAAGGATGGGAGCAGGAGAAGATGCTTGCCCATCTAGTAGTGACGGTGAGTCTAGCATGATTGGTTATCCTTGTCTACATGAGAGGATTTCAGGTTCCGTATATGATCACACTTGGGAGTCAGAGTTTAGTGAGATCATTTCAAGGGGTTGACATATGTGATGACACTTCCCTAACTTCATCTTAGGTTTCCTACATGTGTTGGTTTCCTCTAGATTAGTATGTGTACCTTTGATTTTGAGATGTACCCTTGAGATAGGAGCTTCTAGGATCCTTTCTTAGTTTTACCTGATTGATTTTGGTATTGTTACCCGAGTGGGATCTAATGTTATCTCCTTAGCACAGTGGGAGTGGAACCATAGGTTTCCATGAGGTCAGGAGGTAGTGATTCTTTTACAATTTGAGACTCTGGTGTTCTTGTACCAATTTTGGATGATCCTTGTTGTAGTTGCTTCCTATCCTATCTTCTTGGAGGCTTATTCTTATTCCTTCTTTATTTATATTTGTATTTAATTATAATTACATACCCTACAACTTGTGTAGTGTATGTGGGAGATTATGTATACTTTATTATTCATATGTATTTATGATGTAATATGTAGATGATTATTATAATTAATATATGTAATTGTATTTACATAGTTTCTACATCAAGGAACCCTTGAGATTTGTAATCTAAAATTGAGATTATGTTTATGTGTACTTATAGA
The DNA here is from genome assembly GCA_027943335.1 of Chamaecyparis obtusa. Taxonomy (NCBI): domain Eukaryota; kingdom Viridiplantae; phylum Streptophyta; class Pinopsida; order Cupressales; family Cupressaceae; genus Chamaecyparis; species Chamaecyparis obtusa. Next base: position 2,118,219 of record BSBK01001551.1, on the reverse strand, counting down.
CTTTATGTTTTACTTTAGCTTGTTTATTCATAATTGTTTGTAAACTCTTAAGAAAAAAAATTATTTTGTAAACTTAGTAACATGTTTTAGGTTAATATCTCCTAGATTCCCTAGCAGGGCATTACACTTGGTATCAGAGCCCATGTTTCAAACACTAGGAACTTTGGGAATTTTGTATGTCCATTAGATGTCTAGTAGTTAAAACATGAAAGAAAACTTAGACATGTAACACTCTTGTATTTCAGACCATTGTTTTACAATTTCTTCATGTCTTAATTATTTCACCCTTCTTGTTGAATGTTGTAGGAAAGATGGTCACTGGAACTAGATCCATTTCTAGTGGTCAAAGTGGAGGCCATAGTAGAGGACGTGGAAGGAGAAAACTTCCTATCCCTCCCAGGAGTCAAAGAGTTGAGGAGAGTGTGGAAGAGGATGGTGGTGAACATCATGGTGATTCAAGAGAACTCAATGCTATGTAGATTCTCCAAACTATTCTAGAATGTCTACCTATGCAAGACAAGGTTGAACATGAAACATCACACCATTCTAATAATGAGGAGAGACAAAGATCTAGAAATTTGAAAAGGAGGGACACTACCCTCAGCCAGGGATTCGTAAAGGACAATCAAATGAGAGACCTTATGAGATCATGACCTCCTCCTTTTAATGGTCTTGGCACCAGTTTCGAGGTAGAGACTTGGTTCATTGCATTAGATCAATATTTCTCCATGCAATAGTTTGATACCAATGTTAAGGTAAGATGTGTTGTTATGAGCCTTGAGTTTTTTGTAGCTTCTTGGTGGAAAATTGAGGAGCAAAAACTGGGACTTACCATGAAGATTGTCACTTAGGAGATTTTCCTTGAGAAATTTCATGAGCGTTTCTTATCTAATCAGTGGTAGCAACAACACACAAATGAGTTCCATAATCTATGGTAACTATCTATGTTTGTTCAAGATTACGAGCATCATTTCTTCGAGCTCAGGCCCTATATGGGATTTAGTGATTAGTCACCACTTATGTTAAAACATTTCAATAGGGGAATCAATGGCCACATCATCATAGGGGTTAAGGTTTTTGAACTCAAGAACCTCAAGGAAGTGGTTATTAAGGATACTTTTATGGTGGCAAATTTGGCCATAGGGAAAGGTGGATAGATAAGAGTTCAGACTAGCATTCCTACACCCTTCAGGCTATAGCGATAATCAGAATAAAAGTGCAGGGAACTTCAAGAAACCTCCTCCCTAATTTTGTAGTTAAAAACACAAGGGGATGATTCCTTCAACACATAATGATGGTTCTCACTCTAAGAACTTCCATAACTTTTCACACAACATGCACAATCATCCTAGTTAGCCTGCACAAAGCATACAATCATTTTCTAGCAGAGACAGTTATCAGCATTCTAGTGCACCCTCTAGTGGGAGAGGTCATAATAGAGGTAATGGTTTCTTCTCATGTGGGTAGCATAGTCACATTACAGTGAATTTCCCTTTGCACGCATCACAATTTTTAGGACAAAGACCTACAACTTATGAGCCTACTATAGGGGATGCCAAAAGATCTCACAGGGTATTTGTGGTAGTGGATTGTCATTAGGCAGAACATTAGGGCACAATGGTAGAGACTTCTGGTGCCACTAGAGGTATTTATCTTTCTATTTTATTTGATTTAGCAGCTATATATTCTTTTGTATCTCCTTTTATAGTATATAAAAGCAGGCTTTTGGCAATAAAGTAAGACATTGGTTGGAAAGTAGATTTAGCCTCTAGGGCAAGGATATCGACAGACTCTCTAGTGCATAAGTGTGAGTTGAATCTAGGTAAATTCACCACCATGGTTGACCTTCATGTGATTTTTTTGTGATCATATGATGTTGTCCTTGGAATGGATTGGTTAGGTTCTCATGGAGCCATCATTGATTGTAGACAAAAGATAATCAGGTGCAAGGATGATGTTGTCAAGGATTATGATACTAGTACATTTTGCACCATTTTTTGATGCACTATTGGTCGAAGTTTCTACCCAACTCGGTCGAATGGTCGACCAACAGGTTCATCACTGTTATTGGCATCGAAATATCAACCAATTACTGAACCCGTCGAATGATTGACACCACTATTGGTCAAAAATGAGGGCAACCTAGGCCAAAGATAACATTGGTAAGTGTTTGTGTATTGGTCGATCTTTCGACCAATATGGGTTGAAAACTTTGGTCACTCTGACCAGGATGCCAAACTTGTGATGGTCATATTTTGACCAAATTTGGTCAAAATATTTAGTTGCTCTAACCAAGATGCCAAACCCACGACGCCACATTTCAAAATAGAATGGTCAATTTTTTATTAGACTTTTGATGCAAGTGGGTCAAAATTTTGTCACAATGCAGAGTGTTTAAAAAATTTTTGAAGATAAATATCCAGACTAATCACCAATGACATCTTGATCGGTGATTACTCTAGATATTTAGCTTCAGATGTCCACACTCATTCTACTGCTTGTTGCTAGTAGGTCCCTGCTCATTCTATTTTCCATACTGCTTTGGGCTCTAGCAATCCATCTGCTCTGCTCTACATGAAACTATTGGTTTTTTCATTTTGTTTGAACTATTTGAGAGATAGGCTCTGACTGGTGATCCATGAATTGGTGTGAATTGGTAGAGCTTCCTCTTAGACACCCACAACTCTTCAAATCTATTAGTGTGAAGCCCCCAAAGGGTATTATGCTCTATGGGCCTCCTGGTTCTGGGAAAACTTTAATTGCTAGGGCAGTGGCAAATGAAACCAGTGCCTTCTTTTTCTGTATCAATGGAGCTGAGATCATGTCAAAGTTGGCTGGAGAAAGTGAAAGCAATCTTTAGAAGGCTTTTGAGGAGGCTGAGAAGAATGCCCCGTCCATTATATTTATTGATGACATATTACAAAGATTTGTCAGCGGGCTTGCAAGTATTCTATTAGAGAAAATATTGAGAAGGTGAGTTTCAATTGTGGTGGCTTTTGCAAACTAGATTTGGTTATCAATTTCTTAATGGTTTTTTTTGAATTGGTTTGTTAGAATTTTACATTTTTTGATTCAATTTTCCTCAACTTGTATCTTATTATTTCAATTTGTCATGTTCTCTTTCCTCTACACTTTTATAGGATAATATTGAACATGAAAGAAAAAGAAGTGAGAACCCCAAGGCAATGGATGAGGATGATAGTGATGAGGTAGCTGAAATAAAGGTTGCTCATTTTAAGGAGTCAATGAAATATGCTTGAAGAAGTGTCAGTGATGTTGATATTAAGAAGTATCAAGCCTTTGTACAAACACTACAACAATCTCAAGGCCTTGGTTCTAAATTTTGATTTCCTAGTGCTTCTGTTGGTGCTTCAGATGTATGTGCTACAATAGATAATAAAGATGACGATGAATTATACAATTAGGAAACTTAGTACACAATTGTCATCTTAATGAAGTGACAAATGTGTCTGTTCTAGCAGGGACCTTCTACTAACAAATAGCCAATGCTATTCAATTTGGCTTCGACTTTTGCTTGTATGAGTTTTATCTGTTCATATGTTTGAAACTTTATTTAGTTTATCAGCCCTTTAGCCGAGGACTTACTAACTTTTAAGTCTTTAGAGAAATATTAACTGTGGAAAGGAAATTTAGCTATGGAAACTTTTTCTCAAGTGGTAGATAATGCTACGAAAACCTTACTTTTTAAAAAAAAAATCCTACTAGAAAATATTCTATACTAAATCAATTCTACAACAAAGAAAGTTTAGTTCAACTAATTCTGACTGGTGATTCGTGAATTGGTAGAGCTTCCTCTTAGATTCCCACAACTCTTCAAATCTATTGGTGTGAAGGCCCCAAAGGGTATTCTCCTCTATGGGCCTCCTGGTTCTGGGAAAACTTTAATTGCTAGGGCAGTGGCAAATGAAACCGGTGCCTTCTTTTCTGTATCAATGGACTTGAGATCATGTCAAAGTTGGTTGGAGAAAGTGAAAGTAATCTCCGGAAGGCTTTTGAGGAATCTGAGAAGAATGGCCCATCCATTATATTTATTGATGAGATATTACAAAGATTTGTCAGCGGGCTCTAGCAATCCATCTGCTTTGCTCTGTGTGAAATTGTGGGTTTTTTCATTTTGTTTGAACTATTTGAGAGATAGGCTCTGACTGGTGATGCATAATTGGTTTGCATGTTTGCAGTGTCGAAGCAGTGTTGGGGATGTTGGTGGTGCTGGGAACAAAGTCCTTAACCAGTTGTTGACGAAGATGGATGGTATGACAACCAAGAAAATAGTTTTCATTATACTTAATGGCATTGGCCTGTTATACCCAAGGATTCAATGGAGCTAATATTACAGAGATTTGTCAGTGGGCTTGCAAGTATGCTATTAGAAAAAATATTGAGAAGGTGAGTTTCAATTGCGACGGCTTTTGCAAACTAGATTTGGTTATGAATTTCTTAATGGTTTTTTTTGAGCTAGTTTGTTAGAATTTTACATTTTTTGATTCAATTTTCCTCAACTTGTATCTTATTATTTCAATTTGTCATGTTCTCTTTCCTCTACACTTTTACAGGATATTGTACGTGAAATAAAAAGAAGTGAGAACCCCGAGGCAATGGATGAGGATGATAGTGATGAGGTAGCTAAAATAAAGGATGTTCATTTTGAGGAGTCAATGAAATATGCCTGAAAAGTGTCAGTGATGTATTTGCTGCTGCTACTTCAAATGTATTTGCTAAGACAATTTCCCCCACCAAGATGATGTGCATCCATTTTATAGAGATCTGCTAAATGTTTTATATGATAAAGATCACTATAGGGTGGCCCTTGGCTAGATCAATATTGCTCACAATCTCATTGCCAAAGTGGCCAAAGATAATGTTAGGCTGATAAAATATGGGGATTCTCTTTACCGCTGCAAATCTTTGAAGGTTGCTGCACTTGGATGGATATGTACCATTGTTAAGAGAATTGGACTAAGTTTGGCTTACCTCAAACAGGTGAGGTAACATATGGTTATGTTCTTTTTTCTATCTATTTGGTTTTCACTACCTATCGTTCCTTGGGATATCTTGCAAGGGTTATATAAATTGATGGTCTATATTTTGGTGGGTGTCTTGTATGGGCCTATAAACTTTTTTATCTTGTCTTTTTTTCAATCCTACAACTAGATTTTGATATGTGGATTGCTTGTAAGGAACTTTGATACCGCCATTTCAGTAGTTCTTCATATGATAGTTTTCTATGCAGTCCCCAGTCTAGGCTTTATTTGTACATTTTTTTATCTCAATATTAAAAGAATTAATTTAGTTAAATAAAGCTTTATGTCCCAAACACAATGACAACTAGGATGTGAATTTAATCTTTCTAACAACTAAAGAGTAAAAAAACATAAAAGATGGTTCAATATAACCTACAACTTTGTCCATGTAAGAGTTGAACTCTAAAATTTATGGTATGAAGACCTGTAACTTGCAGCTAAGAATATGATATTGAATAATTATGACTTATTTTAAAAATTCAGGAAAACTTAACCATTTCTGTAGTGATTACTTAAAAACAAGTATACTTGATCGATGACTCAATATTTGTAACCTCTCAGAAACTTTTCCTTTCCACTTCAATATCTTTCCTTGATAATTCTTGATCTCCTCAGATTCACTAGAAAAAAAACAATGACAAGAGAACTTGCTACTTTAGAAAATTGCATCAATACTTAACTTAAACATTACAGTCATGAAGGGTGTAACAAAATCTGATATGCTAATAGACAAACTCATTTTGCACAAAATGGCATTAACCATGGATTTTGGTTTACATGTGGTACATCAATTCCTTCATCGAAGACATTATCTATTACATTTATAATTGTTTATTTAGGTTCCATAGCACTAGCATATACACAAAATGAATCTGTATTAAAAAAAAACATGGACACTACATATATATAAAAATACATGTTAAACAAAAAAGAGGCCACTAAGGAAAATTGCACAGGTCTACAAAAACAACATTACCCAACTCTTTCTCTCAAGCCAAAGACTCAATGTGTTCAATTTCCTAGACTAGCAGTCAATTCTATGTTGAGTATATCTGTCAGGCCCTCCTACAGTTTGAACGAATTAAGAATAGATGATAGGAACTGATTTAACACTACACCTACTCAAAAACACAAACCAATGAAATAATCCACATCAGGCCAAGACAGGTTGATGCATTCAATACGAGAATACTTACACAAAATGAAGCCGATTCATGCCAGACAATGACAATGAGAAGTTGACTATTAGCCCTTCTAGTTTTTTATTTGATAGTTGCCTGACAATGACACATTCAAAATGCACTTATGAGCAAAGACCTAGAATGAATGAAATGGATTAAATAATGAAGGTATGTTAGTTTGAGCTTCACTTGGTTTTGAGAATACTTTAATATTCTCTACTTAATAGGGCCAACCACATGAAGGTGGAAGCTCATCTGGCCTCACCCCCCCTCCCCCTAACATCAATCTAAATTCCCCATTAACACATAACAATATTCATTAACATGACATATAATTCAATATTAATACACAACATTCATAGATAATTACTTAAAACAACATTCATGGAGTTATTATGATAGTTTTACTGATATTTTTGTCACAATTTGATGTTCAAGATAGGAGAAAAGCACCTGCAACAACAAAGGCTATAGTTGTAGATACAGATGATGATATCCTAGAAATCCCTAATATAATAAATACGGTGATGAAAAAACTAAAAAGAGTCAATGCAGAAATTATTACTATTTTGCATGATGCTACTACCGACCTCACCATGATGTCCATGACCAGGTAATTGAGCAAGCAAAAAATCCTGTAATAAGAACAAATACATATTTTAGTTCACAACATAAAAGAGTATAAAATATAAACCTTTATTGAACTTTTATTATAACTAAAGATTCATTATTGCTTACTTCAAAACAACGTGCTCACGTCATCAATTCATATGTCCTCTTCAACATCTCCTCAGTTGGATTTGCATCTTCCAAAATAGTAATAATTTCTGCATTACTCTTTTTCTTCACTGTATTTATTATATTAGGGATTTGGGATATCCTCATATGTATCTACAACTATTGCCTCTATTGTTATAGGTGCTTTTCCCCTATTTGATATTTATCTTCTGGTGTCTACACTCGTTCTATTGCTTGTTGCTAGCAGGTCACAGTCAGTGATTGGGAGAGCCCTGTTTTGGCACCATTCATGTAGTACAAGCACTAGAATTGAGTTTTTCAGCACGACTGGGAAATTTTTGTATATCAACATGCGATAGAGTTTTTTGCCCAAACTCTATCACATGTTGATATACAAAAATTTCCTAGCCCGTGCCAAAAAACTCAATTGTAGTGCTTGTACTGAGACCTTAAATTATTGAGCTTCTCTTTGTTTCGAGAATAGTTTAACATTCTCTACTTAATAGGGCCAACCATGTGAAGGTGGAAGCTCATCTGGCCCCTCCTAGGAGCCTCTTATGACCCTTTATGACATTTTAAGACCTCTAAGATGTATTCTTAGGGATCATAAAAGGTCATAAAGGGTCATAAGGGGCCCTGTGACACAACAACTAAGAAACATAATTGTAGGCATCATGGTCACATTTTTTTGGAAACAACGTAATTGAGTGGTATACCCAGATGATGGGGAGCAACTTCTGCACCTCTGGTTCCAAGTTCTCCATCCCACAGTGTCAACTTGGAATTGGAGGTGCAGAAGTTGCACCTTGTCTGGGTATACAACTCAATTATGTTGTCTCCAAAAAAATGTGACCATGATGCCTACAATTATGTTTGTCAGCTATTGTGAAATCCTCGTTACCCTTAGCTGCCATCCTAAGCCCTTCTTCCCTCTCTAGTTCTTCAAGCCTCTACAAGATATCTGGATCAATAAAGTCTACAACATTGTGTCCATCCATGATCTCAAGAATATCATATTATTTCCACTATTCATTGGCCAAAATATACCGCTTCTTCAAGCTTGTAGACCAGTCTCTAGTGGTTGCAAATCAATCTTATTAAAAACTACAATAAGAGGCTCAGTAAGTCTAATTTAATTTGTCCGTGGACTGAGACATTAAATTATTGAGCTTCTCTTTGTTTTGATAATAGTTTAATTAACATTCTCTACTTAACAGGGCCAACCACTTGAAGGTGGAAGCTCATCTGGCCCCTCCTAGGAGCCTCTTATGAACCTTTATGACATTTTAAGACCTCTAAGATGTATTCTTAGAGGTCGTAAATGGTCATAAAGGGTCATAAGGGGTCTTGGGACACAACAACTGAGAAACATAATTATAGGCTTCATGGTCACATTTTTTTGGAGACAACATAATTGAGTGGTAGACCCAGATGATGAAGAGCAACTTCTGCTCCTCCGGTTCCAAGTTGACACTGCGGGATCCCAAGACCATAGATAATGAATAAATTTAGAGAGTGGAGGAGGGCCATAATGAAAAAATAATATAGGATGAACCTCAAGTTAAATGAGGCAACTGCAAACATTTTAATAGAATTTTATTATTAAATAATGAAATTTGCATAGACGAGGCTTAAAACACTATAATATGCAAATTTCATTATTTAATAATAAAAATATATTAAAATGTTTGCAGTTGCCTCATTTAATTTGAGGTTCATCCTATATTATTTTGGTCATTATGGCCCTCCTCCACTCTCTAAATTTATTCCTTATTTATGGTCTTTGGATCCCGTAGTGTCAACTTGGAATCGGAGGAGCGGAAGTTGCTCTCCATCGTCTAGGTATACAACTCAATTACGTTGTCTCCAAAAAATTTTGACCATGATGGCTACAATTATGTTTGTTAGCTATTGTGAAATCTTTTACAATCTGGCCTTTTTTGCCTTTGATGTGTCCTACAACCTATGAAAACTTTGAAATATGTTACATGATATAGATATAAAGATGACTAATGGGTGGGAGGAGTATCCCCGCGGCCTCTATCATGTGGGGGATCCATGTCACCTGCTCTTGTATTTTAAACTTCAACAAGACTTCATACCATGAAGTGTTCGTAGATTACGTTCAATGCGTTACTTATGCTTGTATTGGTGGGAAAACTCTACGGATAGTGCATGGTACGAAGCCTCACTAAAGCTTGAAAATGATCCATGATCTTAGGAATATCATCTTCTTGCCTCTCTTTTCCCATCTCATAGCTTGGGCATTGCAACATGAATCCTATTTTCCACAACTACTGATGGATCCTTAGGTGTAGTTGAAATTACCAAATGGCCTTCAAAGGTCAAGGAACAAATGGAATAACCAAGAAAACACTATACCTTAAATCATGTGATTGATAGCAGATTGGGGCTCACCTGAGCCATAAACATGAAGAATTATTCTAAAAAAAGATGTAAACCATATATATGTGCACTTGAGGCAAAGAGAAGTTACGTCATATCCATATTAAAATATTAGTTACAATATGAAAATACTAAACTAACTAATTCCTGAGTTCATCTATGTATATGGTCGTAACAAAGATATGTGATTACAATATAGAGAAGGCATCGTAAAAATATAATTTTGGAATTTGCCCTAGCCTGACATGTTTTGCACTCAAATCCTTCATCACAGATAAGTGGAGATAGGTGGATAGATGCAGATGAGTTGTCATCGACCTAACTAAAGTATCCACAACCATTACTTCCCTGTGATGCCTAATCTACATTAGTTCTTATAATATAATGAATAGTATTTACATTAGAAACATTAAATATATACACATTAGTAACCTTTTTTCTATTTGGGCAGCACCAAAATTGTCATCCAGGGTTACTTTGTGTCCGTGAAGTCTTCAACACACATTGCCCACCACCACATTGATAGTTTGGCACATTGACAAGAGCCATCAAGCCTATATCAATAATGCACCGCACCATCATTACTACATTTATTACATAAATATTATAATATATAACTATATGATTATAATAATCATACATTCACCACTATTGTTCCATTGTAGATTCAAGTACTTAAAAAATGTTTGCAATCAATTGTTTGAACAAAGATGTCATTATAGGGCAGCAAGGACAATTTAACTATACCTGAGCTAGAATTAGTCAACTTCAATACTTTCAATACTTTCAAAACTAAATATAAAATAGGGATATAAACAAGAACTATCCACACATGTTATAGAGACTAAACCCTTGCCATTGATCCATACAGGTATAACACAAAATAGATTTACATAAACCAATTAACTCAAAACACAAACCCTTTTTCGAATAATTTAATTTTAACTTTGGTTGTGTTAAAGGAACTATGTTGACTTTATTTTATAGTTTTTTAACATGAGAGTTTGTAGATTAATAGGAGTTCACATTTTTATGGGAATGTGTCATTCAATTAAGCATTAATGCCCATCTATATCTAGTGAGATGAACATAACTCATGTACCTCATGCTAGTGTGCTTGGATTAGACTAGACATTATCCAACCGCCTGTGTGTTATAGCACTTTATATAAATACTCACTATTTGGATAATGTCTAGTCTAATGAAAAATAGTGTATACAAGGTATCCAAGCACACTAGCATGAGGTACATGAGTTGTGTGCATCTCACTAGTTATAGATGGGCAACTATGGAACACTAATATCTATGAACTCCTATTAATCTATAAACTCTCATGTTAAACAACTACAAAATAAAGTCAACATAGTTCTGTTAACACAACCAAAGTTAAAATTAAATTATCTAAAATAAATGGTGCCTTAGAGGGATAGAGGAACACTTTTCTAAAGAAGTTTGACTATTGTTTGTGAAAATGCCTCCAAGGAATGTAGGTACTACCAGGGAGATCCAGGAGTTAAAGGAGAAGAACACAAGGTTGCAAGAATCTTACAATGCACTTTTGGCCAGGCTTGAAGCACTAGAATCCAATCAAAGAAGATCAACAGATGAAGGTGTTGATAATGAAGAAGAGGAATAAATCCATAAGGAAGGGGAAGGAGAGGAAGAAGAGGAACAAATAGATCTTGAAGAGTAGAGGACAATTAGGATATTCAAGGCTATGAAGATTGAGCAGCATAAGGTGAGGGGAGATATCCCTATGTATGATGGAAGTCTGAAAGAAAAAGAGCTTTTGGACTGGATTGCATCAATGGTTGCATACTTTGAAGGTGAAGAGGTACCAGAAGATCAAAGGGTCAGATTGGCTTCTAACCCTAGAAGTGTGAAGGAATGTTACCAGTTGGCCCTTAGAATAGAGGAGAAATTGAAGAGGAAAAGTGAAAGATAGAATAGCAGCAATAGAGGAGGTTCTTAAATGAGGGGAAGAGGAGGAAGGACAAATTAGGTTTGGGAAGAAAAGGACAAAGGATTGAATAGGACAATGCTACATAGTCCTAGAAATGTAGACTTTTGGGATTTTAAAAATAGGTACATGAGTTTCTAGGAGTCCATCAAATATGCCAAAGTTTTTAGGAGTCCATCAAATATGCTAAAGTTTCATTGTACGACAAAAGAGGCCCGATGTATAGACTGTAATAATTTTTTGATAAATAAACTTCTTTCAAATGCAATTTCTGGTGTAGGAGCACCATCAAAAGATTGAATCAGAGGAAGACAAAGATGTTAAGGAGATCACAAATCTTCTTTATGTTCATAGATGATTATGTAACCTCATCAAAGTCCTAATGTTCAATCAAGTGCTTTTGGGTGGCTATATAAACCTAAGACACTTAGATTGATGTTCATTTGTTACCTATATTTAATGTTGCTAACCTATATCTCTATAAAGGTCTGGTTGCTGATGTTGTGGTTGCAGGTAATACTAGTTCTATGCAAGAAGCCCAGCTCCAAGACATTCCTAAGTCATCTCCTTTGGAGATTGACAACATTTTGGACACTATAGGTGCATGAAAGACCCAAAGGCACACCTATCTTGAGTATTTGGTACAATGGAAGCATAAGCCCATGGAGGATGCTACTTCGTTTACTCCTGAAGCTATTGAGGAACTTGGTTTTCCATTGTTCGCATTACCAACTCAAGGGACTTGAGTTTTTTTGTCCTACGAAGCATGGTGCAGGGCACCCAAGTCCACTTCCAGATAGTCTTTTTTTTATTTTGGTTGTAATAAAAGTAAATGGATCTTTAGAATCCATTTCCTCATTTTTGAGTTTGGTCCTTTTGTGTGGTCAAGAATCTTTTGGTGTTTTCATAAACCAGGGATGTCTTAGTCCACTAGACTGTTGTAGTGGGGGTTAAGTTTGTTTATGTTTGTTTATGTTTTAGTGGGAGTTAAGTTTGTTTCCCATCATTTGGGAAACATTTCCTAACTCATTGTTAAGGAATGTTGAAACTATTTCCTCATATAGCCGACTGTTGGTTCCCAGGCCGGTTTGGGATCCTAGTTGGCTCTGAATGGCTAAACTTAGTTTTAGTATGTTTTAGTTTATTTTCTTTAGTTTTAAGGAATTTGAGGGATCTAGACCTTAGATCAACCTCTTAGTTATTTTAGGAAGTTGTTATTGAGTTTTAGTGCATTTTTGACAAAGTTGCACTCCAAAGTTGCACAGATTGTGAAATGTTGTTAATTTTTTGCAACACTATCGGCAGATTCTAAGTCTGGTTCTCCAATTACCACAACCAATTTCATGTTGGTTGGATCAGTTGGAAGAATTTTTGGAAGTGATTTTTAAACCTTTTCCAATCACAAGATTGGCACAAGGAGATGATCTTCGAAGTAGCATTGAATAAAAGAAACCCAAAAAATATTTTGAGTACATTTTTGTTATCATACTCTATCTATTGCAAATAGGTAGATGGATTGATCATTCCACAAGTTCATTGCATGCATTATTTATTCAAATCCATATTAGTTTTGATTTTCGTTTGATTTCAAGTTTTAGTTACATTTACATAGTCAGTTATGAACTGAACACATGGCTTGACTTTCATAGCAAACCTGATCATGTAATGGTTAGAGAGTTTTAATGTCACTGTAGGTTCATTTGTGCATCCACAGTTCTTGTTAGAGTTCATTTAAATAGACTTTACAAACATTCTATTTTAAATTTGGTGTTGATCTACGTAAGAACCCAACCTCACTGACAGACTGACTCGGGAAAATCTATAGTTGGCTCTATCACGAAGGTGGAACCTTGACTTGCGATTTCCCCTTTGGATTCCAATGCCATTGGGTGAGAAGCAAGCCAAGGTTATGCACTTTAATAATATAAGTGCTCAGACTGTGGAAGGAGGCATATTGCTTCAAATTTGATGCCCTAGGTAGATACTTTCCATGTATTTAACTAGTAAGAAGAAGAGAAGTTTGGAGCAGTGTAGTAATAGGAAGGTTGAAATTGAATCATAGATTGAATTTGATAGTCTCGGGCACATTGAAGAATCCTTGGCAATTGTACCTACTATGTGAATCCATCGATTGACCATTCTAGATTGACCCTAATCTAACTTGATCAATTAGATTAGATTGTCTCTATGACACTCAACGGTGCTAGGCTAAGTGGCTATAGTTATGGAGAAGATTCAGTGTGACATCTTAGTAGATAGTACAGTCTATGCTGAATGGTCTTAACCCAAATTTAAATAACCAAATGTATAAGGAACGTTGTTGCAGGCTCAAACCAGAGATTGATAGAATTTGAATACTAGAACTTGCTATAACAGTCACATACCTTATGTAAAGATTGAGCTCAAGATGGGATGTATCTCCTGCGCACACTGCTATGGGTAAAGCCTAAATTATCTAGACAGACTAGAAACTATGGGTAAAGCCTAAATTATCCAGCATGGGGAGGGTTTATTTAGAATTATAGACCATAAAATCACATGATTGTGACATATGAATCATAAGTAAAGGAAACTTTTCATAATAAAGCTTGATAGTGATTTAGAAAACAAGAGAATCATATTTTAAAAGAACTCCTACGAGGCAAAAACCTTGTGAATGAAACTTGGTAGAGATAGTATTGAAAAATTGAATGCAATTAAAAACTTGTCTTCCACATAAACAAAAAACTTGAGAGCACATTATAACATGCAAAGACTCTCTATTGGATATAAAAATGATTGATGCCACTAAACTAAATAAAAATATCAGTCACAAAGGTTTAGTTTGGGCTCTTGGGGAAAACAATCATTATCCAAATTAACTTATTAAACAAACCTAGTAGCACAATATTAAGTTGTTTGGTACATAATATATGGAGGTCCACAAAGATAAGAATTAAGATGAAGCAGACATATGAAAGCGCAATGCAAAAATGAGGAAGGTTCCCAACCTGCATTGAAGAGGAGCACTAAGTTTTAATCCCATGAAACATGGCTTCATATGAGGTACAAGAATTATCAAGATTTGAATCAGAAATTGTTATTGCCTCTAAGCACTGCAAAGTTTTATATAAAAAATCAACACTTCTATAAATAATGAATAGTCAACAATCTATTAAAAAAATAGCAATCCACTTGACACAATTCACTACTCCAAATAATTGGGCTTCTGTTATGCAGCTTAATTTTCCATCAATGTCAGTTTCAAAGGTGTAAGTATTAACAAATATTATACTATATGATAAGTGTAATAAATGTCACTTAAAAATCAAGTGTATGCCGCAGGGATTAGCAACTTCAAAATATTTTCTGTTAGACATTATGGTTGGAAATGCTTTGGTAGACATGTATGCCAAATGTGGAAGAATAGACAAGGCCCATGAGTTGTTTAATAGAATGCCTCAATGAAATGTGGTTTCATGGACTCCAATGATTGTAGGGTATGCACAAAATGGATTCCTTGAAAAGGCTTTAGAAACTTTCAAACAAATGCAATTGGTGGATGTAAAGCTGAATTTCACAACCCTTGCCAGCATCCTCCCTGCCTGTGCCAAAATGGGAGTTTTGGAAGAGGGTGTGGACATCCATCAAAGCATAAAAGATAAAGAAATTTTGTCAGATGTTGTAGTTGCAACTACCCTGGTAGACATGTATGCAAAATGTGGAAATATAGACAAGGCAAGTGAACTCTTTGAAAAAATGCATCAAAGACATGTGGTATCATGGAATTCCATGATTACGGGCTATGTACAAAATGGATTTTTTGAAAAAGCTTTAGAAATTTTCAAGCAAATGCAAATGGTAGGTGTAAAGCTAAATTCCACAACCTTTGCCAGCATCCTCCCTGCCTGTGCCAAAATGGGAGCTTTGGAACAGGGTAATTAACCAGTCACTATTAATATATTATGTAGTCACTGTTAAGATTGACTTAGTCGATTGCTTGGTCACACGATAACTAGTAATTAATGGTTATTGTAACATATTGTTAATGTGTTATGATAGCCACTAATTAGTGGTTATTTGTATCACTATGTAAGATAATGAAAGAATGCCAGTCAATCAATAATGAAATGATGCCAGTCATGTCTATTCATATTGGTATTAATAATGGTTGTGTGGGCCAGGAAAGACTTACTAGCACCATATAATTGATAGGAAATAATCAATGATACCCTAGCTCATATAAATGGATGCCATAGCTCGTGGGTAACTAGAGAATCCAATGAACACACATTAACATGATGCTCTAGTTCACTAACATAGCTAATGCCATAATCAAATCATCCGAAGAAATGAACTCAATGCCATGGACACAATAGAGCATGCAGTAATGAATATCACAGTAAGATGTGCCCTCGAAATGTAGAGGAGATAACATAATCCCTACCTCAATGAGCTTCTATTTGATAAAAAAGAGGAAAATCCAAGTTTCCAAAACCAAGCTCGAAGATCAAAGGCCCAAGTCTAGATAAAAACTGTAACCCCTATACACAGTGCCGAATCTGCCCTGGCTGATATGGTTTCAAGCTCGAAGATCAAAGGCCCAAGTCCAGATAAAAACTGCAACCCCTATACATAGTGTCAAATTTGCCCTGGCCGATGTGGTTTCACGTGCTACCCCTTAAAAAAATTCACCATGGTGATAATGAAATGAGAAATGAATTCTTTTTTATAAAAAAGTTATACCCGTGTTTGTCAAAATTTTGACATACATGGTAGTGGTCAAAATTTTGACTCACACGGGCATGGCTTTAAAAAAAAATGAAAGTTTTCCTTCTATAATCCGACCAACCAAAATCTTTTTGTTTCATGGTTGAAAATTTTTGTAGAAAAACTAGGTGAAATGTACTAGTGTGAGATAGTGGGAATTCAATGTCCTATATCTCTTCGTATGATTTCCACTATGCAACTCAAGCAAAACACACGAAATGGATATCGAGTATTCTATATAACTATGAATGAGCTAGATGAAGTAGAAACATATGAGAAGACTCTTGGTCATCCTACACTTCAATAATTCATCGATGTCTTTCCTAGTGAGATTTTGGGTACGCCACCTAAGCGTGACATAGATTTTTGCATTGATCTTGTCCCAGGAGCATAACCTATATCTAGAATGCCTTATTGGATGAAAAAAAAAGAGTTGAGTGAGCTTAAGCTTCAATTAGAGGATATTTTGGTGAAGGGTCATATTTGGCCAAGTGTTTCACCATGGGGGGCACATGTACTCTTAGTTAAGAAGAAAGATGGATCTTTATGCTTGTGCATTGACTATAGATAGTTGAATAAGGTAACAATCAAGAACATGTACCCTTTTTCAAGGATTGTTGATCTCTTTGATTAGATAAAGGGAGCTAAGGTATTCTCCAAGATTGATCTCAAGTCAGGATACCATCAATTAGACATTTAGGATGCAAACATTGACAAGATTGTATTTCACACTCGCTATGGATATTATGAGTTCATAGTAGTTCCTTTTGGTTTGACAAATGCTCCATCTATTTTCATATGCCTAATGAATGGAATATTTCATTCTTACCTTGATCATTTTGTTATTGTCTTCTTGGATGATATATTGATATATTCTAAAACTATAGAAGAGCACGAGGAACATCTACGACTGGTTCTGCAATGTCTTTGTGACAATCATTTGTATGTCAATGCAGTGAAGTGTGACTTATTTCAATCTAAAGTTTAGTATTTGGGACATGTAATCTCAGGTGAGGGAATTTCAGTGGATTCTTCCAAGATTTAGGCTATAGTAGATTGGCCAACCCCCACCGATGTATCTGAAGTATGTAGTTTCATGGGTTTGGCAGGATACTATCACAGGTTTGTGAAACACTTCTCTAGGGTTTCATATCAGATTACTTCTCTCCAAAGAAAAGGGAAGAAGTATGTTTGGATAGAGAAGTGTGAAGAGGCTTTCCAGAACCTTAAGAAGTGTCTAACCAATGCATGTATCCTAGCAATACCTGACCCAATAGGTGATTTCATGGTGTGCATTAATGCTTCTTTGGAAGGTCTAGGAGTGGTCCTTATACATGAAGGATGTGTGATTTCTTATGAATCTCACAAAATCAAGGAGCGCGAATTGAACTATCCTACAAATGATCTTGAGTTAGAAACATTAGTTCATGCATTAGTATAATGGAGACATTTTCTATTGGGACATCAATTTGAGCTTCATAGTGATCATCACAACTTACAATATATCTTTACCCAACCTAATCTGAATGCTAGGAAGAGGTGATGGATGGAGTTTCTTTGTGAGTATGACTTTAATGTCAAGTACATCTAGGATAAGGAAAATGTGGTCGCTGACACCTTGATTCATAAGAGACATGAGATATCAGATTTGACTCTTGGTGTAGATTTGTGGAGTTTTATACTCCAGGCACTTCCTTCAGATACTTAGTACAAGGAAATGAGAGTTGAGATTGAGTCACAAAGACCTATGGAAGGCAGGGTTTTAGGTTATGTTTTGGAGCTAGATATTTTTTTGCACTATATAAGCCATATATATGTACCTCCATCAGATGATCTTCATATCTTGATTTTATCTGAGGCTCATTTTGCACCTTACTCGGCACATCTAGGTGTCAATAAGATGCATGTGGACCTTAGACAACTATACTATTGGTCTGGTATGAAACATGACATTGTTGATTTTGTGGCTAAATGTCTAGAGTGTTAAAGAGTTAAGGAAAACCACCAACATCCAGTAGGATGTTTACAACCTAATCTCATTCTGTCATAGAAATGGGATATAATTTTGATGGATTTTATCATAGGTTTTCCTATGACTCCCCATAGACATGATACCATCATGGTTATTGTTCAGTTGACCAAAGTGGCAAACTTTTCTCATATGAGATCATCCTATATAGAAGCTTCGGTAGCTAGTCTTTATGTAGGATATTTTTAGGCTACATGGTATTCTCCATAGGATTATATTAGATAGGGATCAAGTATTCACTTCTACATTTTAGACTTCCTTGCAACATGATCTTGGAGAACAGTTGAATTTTAGTTCGACATATCACCCTGAGACCAATGGTTCGGAAGAGTGAGTTAATCAGGTGCTTGAGGATATGTTAAGGATGTATGTCATGGATAGACAGACTCATCGGGAGGACTATTTATATTTGGTCGAGTTTGCCTACGACAATGGGTATCATAGTTTGATTGGTATGTAATCTTTCTAGGATTTGTATGGTCATCCTTGTCATACACCTTTGAGTTGGGATATACTAGAGGATTGTATTCTATTAGGTTCTAAGATGCTTCAAGATATGGAGCATCAGGTGGAGCGCATTCGTGAGTACATGACCATAACTCAAGATAGGCAGAAGAAATATGGAGATTTTCATAGAGTGGATAAGCAATTTGCAGTTGGTGTTAAGGTGTTTTTGAGAGTGCGTCCATGAAATAGTGTGATCTGTTATGGAAAGGGTTCAAAGTTGACACCTCATTTTGTTGGCCCTTTTGGGATTCTTGAGAAGATAGGACTAGTTTCTTACCATCTTGCTTTGTCGCCCATCTTGTCTCACGTTCTTGATGTTTTCCATGTTTCAGTACTTAGATAATATATACCAGGTGTTGCACATGTACTTGACTGGAATGATTTGCAAGTAGAGGACGTGCAGCTGGCTTTAGAACCTATTCGCATACTTCAATAGCTAGATCTAACCTTTAGGGATCACACCATCGAGCAGGTAAGGGTCTAATGGGACCCTATTGATGAGTCATCAACAACTTGGGAGGATGCAACAAGATTGCATGATTTATATCCCTATTTATTTGTAGGCCTCTAGGAGTAAGCCTATTTCTAGGGGGGTGGCTGTAGTACCTGTATGTACCCTAAAATGGTCACCTAGACTTTGGGCCCCCATTTAGCAATTTATCAAATCCCTGAATCAATATTTTCAAATATCAACAATATCAATTATATCAATTTTCTTGATCAAATCATAATCAATTCAATATTTCTTAAGGTTTGAGCCTTATTTAATTTAAAAGAGAAAAAATAAAAATCTTATTTAATTAAGAGAACATGCTCCCTTTTAATTAATTAAAAATCTCTTTTAATTAAATAATAAAATCACTTTATTTAATTAAAAAGAATTTCCTCCCCTTTTATTTAAATAAAAAATCCCCACTTTTCCTCTTATCCTATGTTGCACAAATAAAGCATTTAATTCTTATTTATAAAGAAAAATAAAATAAAAAATAAAAGAAAAGTACTTTTTGTCTCCACATGGACATAAAGTAAATGCTCAACTTAAAGTAAATGCTTCTAATTTTCTTATTGGAGGATATTTGTGCACAAGGATCAAGCTTCTATTTTTCTCCATTGTTGATTAAGTCTTTTGCCTCTTAATCTCGATCATCCATTGATTTCTCATTCTCTATAAAAGAAGAGCTATTTTCTTCATTTTGCATACACTTGAATTTTATGCTATTGTTATGCTACAGGTTTTCTAAGTCATCTTGAAGCTTTTGGAGACATTCTTGCATCAAGTTTTGAAGATTTGGAGCATCATTGGCATTCATCTTGCATCTACATCATATCCTAGCTTGCATCATAGTTGAATCATCATGGTATCATTTCCTTTCATGTTTTAGATTAATCTCACATAGTTTAATTAGAGGGTTTGTAACTCTTTTATTTCCATTTTCATAATCTAATTTGCATACTTGCATGCTCATCTTAGATTAATTTTGCATTGCATTGCATTCATACTGATTTCATTGTAGATATTAGCATTCTTGCCCTTGTTTTTATTGTGAATCTCTCATTGTGTGGTTGACTAGCAAGGTTATGAGTTTATAGCTCTAGCTGAGAGCAATTTTACAAATCTTGCAACTCCATGCATAGAGAGCTATGGATCGATTTGTGAGGGCTCATTCTTGAGTTTTCTTGCATGTAAGGATTCATAGAAGTGTGACAACATTTTAGCACACATTTTTGGCATCCACCATCGAGCAACCCACCTCTTGCATGCTGATTTTGATTATTTTTGGAGCTAACCCTTGTGTAGATTTGTTTGGAGACAAAAAAACCTTAGATTTGAAAGATTTGATCATATCTCCCAAACAGCTTGGTGTTTTGGTCTAAATTTTTTTTTGTAGGTTGGTAACATATCAAAGAAACTCCAAAAACAATTTTAGAATTTTTGGAGGTAATTTGTATTTGTTATGATTTTTTTTTATTTTTCCATAAAAAATCAATTTCTAGCACAAATCAGTGTATTTTTTAGAAATTTTTACATTTCTAGAAAGGTCTTGAATTCTACATGGGGTCCATTCACTATGTTTTTAATTTAGAAATCATATCATAGCTCAGTTGATCAATTTATAAAAACTAGTCTATTTTGGTAAAATGGGTCTCTAGGGCACACAAATGAAGAGATTTTTTTGAAATTTTTACATTTTTGGAAAACTCTCTATTTTTTGACAGAGGTCTCTTTTTTGCATTTTGGGTTTAGGGTCCGAATTCATATGGTAAAAATCAAATCTTGTTGACTAGGTCAAATGCAAAAAAAATAAAAATTTGTGATGGGTATGCACTTATTTTTTCATTGTTCAATGCATGATATGAGTTATCATTTGGATTATTTTCTGGTTATCATTGCTCCTAACAATTTATTTTCAGATCTAACCCTAGGGTTTGCATAAGTTAGGTATACATTGCATATCTTGTTTGCTTGTTTTCTTGTCTTGTTCATTTGAAGGTGCTCTTGCTTTCATAGAAAATGCTTAAAACAAAGCGTTGGACTTGAGGTACTTTGTTCCATCTCTACAACATTTAGATTTTGGGATTAAAATTGAACCTCTCATATTTTTGGCTTGAGTGTTTACATGCTTTCATAGAACACATTTCAATTGATGCTCTTAATGGGAAATGAATGAACATAGATTTGCTTTCATACAAGTTTGTGTAAGTGAATGCTTGTGTTTAAACCTTAAGTAATTCTTGGTTCCAATATCAAATATCTTATTGAGTGATTGAGGGCATGGATTCATTCCTTGTTTACATAGGGAGTTAAATGCACCACTTTGTGGACTCACTCTATGTTTACTTGGAAAGTTAAATATTCCATTGTTCAACCCTTTTTCATTTGTGAGTAGTATTGATTAGCAGTCTTAGATTACTTGTGATTGATCTAGATTGCTATCTTGGGTTATTAGACTCACTAATCCATCGGCCCCTCATTTCTACCCTGTGGTTGCAAGATCAGCGCCACATTAAAGGGGAGGGGTCTACAGGAAAGAAGTGTTAATTGCTCCACTAGGCAACCCTTTTGTGCTTTTTGGAACTCACTTGTTTTCTAAGGTGTGGACTCACTTTGAGTTGGTGTGAAGAGTTAAATGTTCCACTTTTGGGCTCACTTTGAGTTTGTGTGAAGGGTTAAGTGTTCCACTTTTTGGACTCAATTCACATTCTCTTGAAGGGTTAAATGTTCCACTTTTGGACTCACTTCACATTCTCTTGAAGGGTTAAATGTTCCACTTTTGGACTCACTTCACATTATCTTAAAGGGTTAAATGTTCTACTTTTGGACTCTCTTCACATTCACTTAAAGGGTTAAGTGTCCCACTTTTGGACTCACTTTGCATTTACTTTAAGAGTTAAGTGTTCCACTTTTAGTGCTCTAAATACTTTTGATAGTGAATTACTTAATTTTGTTTTTAGAAGGCCTGCTTGGGGACACACCACCTCAAGGGATGACTTTAACTCTCGTGTTCTGATGGAGTATAAATAGCAGGTGGTGAATCGAAAGAAACCTCTCTTGGGAATTGAGTTTGATATCACTCTTGGCTAAGCCTCAAAGAACTTTATACATTTGAGAAGTGAAGGAGAAGATTTGGGTTACTGTCTCCCCCTGGCTGTGTGATTTTAGATTCTTCTCATCTATGGATTTGGGCCTCATGTACCTTGCGTATATCAAGGACTCCCTTTAGAAGAGCTATGTATAGCCTTGTAGATAGATTGCTAGAATGTTGTTGTGTTCTATGTGCCTACTAAAACATTTTCAAGAACATACACAAGTAGAACCTGTAAGGAGTAGAATACTAAGTCACTATCTCTGTTCATGTGTAAGGTTGCTTTATCCCTTGTCCATTGCTTGAAGACTGTTTGCTTGAACTCCTTGGTTGTTGTTCTATGTGCTTGATCATCATTGTAAAATCTTTTGAAAGATCTAATTGGAATATTGAAACTGAGTTCCATCCTACTGTAGTGAGTTCTCCTTAGAAGCTTGGTCTTCCTTGGTCAGTTCGGATGTCAGATCTTAGGTGCTGTCATGTTGCTCAACATCTCAATGAACGTTATGGTATCAATTGCATAAGATGAATCTTAGTCTTCTTCTTTCTTCTTCATTTCCCATGTTCTTCTGAAGTCTTCTATTCCCATGGGAAATTCTTCTTCTTCTTCTTGATTCTTTTCCTCTTACTATCTAGTCTACTTTCTTCTATTCATTTGTTCATTTCTTCCACGCTTGATTCCTCCTCTTCTAGAACCATGAATTTCAACTATCTTGTTAAGGAACCTCTCTTGAGAATAGATGATCTTGAACTCATTGCTCAATTTGAAGAGTATCTTTATTCCTCCAATATTCCTTCTAAATATCTCATGGGTGATAAATTTATGACAAAAATAAAAGAAAAATTGATTAAATCAGATGCCTTTGCTAGAATCATACTCATGATCTCATCCAAATATTCTTCATCTTCTAAATCTTCTCATCATTCCTCACATTCTAAATCTTATCATGATTCTTCTAAACACTATTCACATTCTTCATCTTCCAAATCTTACCATGACTCTTCTAAACATTATTTGCATTCTTTATTATCTAAGTCTTCTTCTTCCACTAAGTCTTCAATTTCCTCTTCTTCACGATCTCGTTCTTCTTCTACTTCTCTCAAGAGTCTTACTTCTCTTCAGAAGACATACCATAATGAGCAATGTGATAGTCCTTATGATACCTCTTCCATGAAGAGTGATGCACCCACCTATGATGACTATGATGACTATGATGATGGACAATGTAGTGATACCTATGACACCTCTATTCCTAAGAGTCCTAGTCGTGTCCTTGTGCTTAATGGAAATGGGTCCTCATATTGGAAAGATCATGATGGTGATCTGTATGATTCAGATTTTGAAAGAAACTTTGATGAGTTTTGTGAACAATACCTTGATTATAATCCAACTACTACTATTGAGGAATATAAAATGCACCGTGCTGATTTGAAATGTAAATATTATAAGAATCCTTTCTCTAGGAACTCTTATGCTGAAAACAAAGATTGCACTCTCAAGAAAGATCATGTTAATGCTAAACCTTTGTCTTGTGACGGTTCCCTTCCATCCTCTACTTCATCCAATTCCCATACATCTCCTAAAGCTTTCGAATCTTTCACAAATCTTTCATCCAAAAAAGATCTTAAGGCTTTCCATGCAGTTCCCTATAGTTATTCTCAAGGGCCACCTCTTAAAGAAACTCAAGCTAACCTTCACTTGGCTGCAAATACTTTCAATAATGCTAAACCTAAAGAACCTAAGTCTTTATGCGCTATAATGCCTACTTTAGTTAGTCCTTCACCATCTCTTCCAAAGTCTTCCATACAATCCCAACATGCTTCCTTTTCCTTAAAAGTGGCTCCATGTCAAGAGGACTCTAAAAATAATAAAGAAAAGAATATAAAGAAAGATCAAGATCAAGAACCCTCTATGTCATCCAATCCTATTCATAATATCTCTCATTCGTTTCATGGTTCTTTCGATCCTTTACGCCCTTCCTCATTCATTCCACCATGTCTTAAATCTTCTCCTAAGCAAGATCAAGCTACTACTTACACTGTTGAGCTTATTGATAAAAAAAATAACCTTACTACACTTACGCTTTCCAAAGATGATACTTCTATTAAGGTTATTAAAAATGGTGTCATTACTTCCAATGTTAAGCCTATTGAAAATCCAAAGCAAAATGATACACTTACGCTATCCAAAGATCCTTGTCAAGATCAAAGTCTTCCATCTTCTTGTTCTACCATTCCATGTTTGCTTCCACTTTCTACTCTTCTTAAATCTTCACAAGCTTTGAACAATCCTATCAAAGAAGTTTCTCCTATTCAAGATGTTCATGATCCTATTGAAAATCCTAATGCTCATTCTAAAGATGTTGATGTCCTTGGTTGTCATATAGATGCTGATGAACTTATTGATTATCCTTTTGCATCTTCCACATCCATCCTTGGACCTCTTCCACCGCTGCTAAGGGCTTCACGTCTTCCTTCCATCTTGGGCCCTTATGTCCCTTCACTTTCCTCTCCTAATTCTCCTAATTCATCATCTATTTTGGGTCCTTACGTCCCTCCATCTCCTATCTTTCCTCAAGATCAACATAGATGCATACCTTTGAATCCTTTTCATCCATCCACCCATCTTAACCAATCATATTTTCCTCCTTCCACAAGTCCCAAGTCTTTTGGAAGTAACTTGAATGTTCAATACAAGGAAAAAAAGCAATACAAGAATCCATCAAGAAAAGATCACCATGTCTCCTCTAATCGACATGGATATATAAAGTCAAAAAAGATATCTAAGAAGAAAACTACAAGACAAGTATGGGTTCCAAAATCCATCATTCAAGATATTCTCTCTAAATCATCAAAAAGAAATGAAAAGCCTAAGGCTATATGGATTCCAAAGTCTCTCTTGAGAGAGTCTAATATTGAACAAAAAGTGAAATTGACATTCAAGCTTCCAAAGGCTTCCACTTCATCTTCTTCCAAAAATATTCTTCAATTCCATGTGCCTGAACCACAACCTCTGCTAAATATTTGCCATATCCCTTCTCGTATTCCTTCATTCACATTTCCTCCATCCTCTCGCCACCCTTCAAGGTATGTGTCGACATTGATCTTGCCTTCCTTTCCATCTGCCCTTTCACAATCCTTCCGTTCATTATCCTTCTACCTTCTATCATTTTTCTTTATTTCCCTATTCCTCCTATCTTCCAACCTCACTCGCTATACATAAAGCCTTATCCTCCATTTTTCTCTTCCATTTTCCTTTCCCTATCAGCATCTTTGAGCATATCATTTTGAATCCTTGACATATCATGGTTTATCCTTTGAAGGAGCATTATCTAAAAAGCTTGCCTTCTTCCAAAATAAAATAAAATAAATAAAATAAAAAAATAAAAAATAAAAATAAAAAAATAAAAAAAATTTGAAAATGTGCCATGGTGAAAACCTAGAAACAGGTGCCTTGGTAGCAAAAGTAAAGAGAAATAAATTTGTCCTATGGTGAAAACCACTCCCTTGTGGCACCTTGGATAAGTATCATGATGAAAACTTGGCAATCAGGCATCATGCGTAGTTCTTCTACATATTTCATCCATTCTGTCTTCTCTTTTTGATCTTGACAATGTTGACCTATACACGAATATTTGGCTATCTTGTGAGCTATCTTACGATGATCTTGCTTTCATTCCATTCATGTTTACCTTTCATATTTATTTTCCTCCATTCATTCTATCTTTTCACTATCATTTTCCCCCTTGGTCTTGATCTAATAAAAAGAGTAAAACACGATGTTGTGAAGCCTCTTGACATGTCTACTCCTTTGGACTGCATCCTTTCCTTCTTTTGCATTGTGCTTTTGTGGCTTATCCGATGCTGGCCTTTCATTACTTGTCTGAATATGCTTTTCATGACATAATTTTTTCCCTAGCTTAG
The DNA here is from genome assembly GCA_027943335.1 of Chamaecyparis obtusa. Lineage (NCBI taxonomy): Eukaryota > Viridiplantae > Streptophyta > Pinopsida > Cupressales > Cupressaceae > Chamaecyparis > Chamaecyparis obtusa. Next base: position 2,092,099 of record BSBK01001551.1, on the reverse strand, counting down.
GTACTTTTGAGGAGTTTGCCTTTGAGGATTTCTTCCCTTCATTCTCCTTCATTCTCTTATCTTCCATCTCTACCAATAGTTTGCTAATCCCTTTTGTTCTCCACCTTGCTAGATATTGGGACTACACGATGTGATCTTGCTCATGAGTTTGATGCCCATTCTATTTGGGGGCATCCTTTGTACATATTTTATGGATCTTGAAAAAATACCAAAAAAATTGATATATGATACTGAAAAAATCCTAAAAAGCATATACAGTCCTGAAAAAAAATACAAAAAAATCAAAAAATTGAAAAAATACAAAAAAAAATTGAAAAATAAAAAAATATCCAAGTGGTGAAAACTTGGAAACAGGTGCTACTTGAGGCCTTTGCACCCCTATTTGTTAGCATGCATCCTTGACACTGAACCTTTCTCCATCATGCCTTGACCTTATTTGACTTGGTCTAGAATTGGTCTTTATCTTTGTCTAGGGGGCATAACTATCAGCATTGGTCCTTTAGGCATGTTTGTCTCTTGGGGCATTTCACAAAAGGTGTTTTTCAACACCACCCCAAATAGTGTTTTTCAACACTACCCTTGCGTCGAGTGTTTCTCAACACTTATCAGATGTCTTACCCAATAGTCTAAGTTTGATGCGATATTTCTCATTTGCAGATGTGATAATCAGAGTTTGACTCTATGACCAACACACACACACACTTAAACAATCAATTCGCTTGAGATATGTTGACTTTATTTTTCTTTGTGTGTTGTCTATGAGGATTTCTTTGATGAGTGGTCTCTCCCTGAGAAGTTTTCGATGATGCATAGCTAGAAGACTAAGGGTATGAGAACATGTTTTATTTCTTTATCTGCTTGTGGGTATATTTTGTTGGTCCTACCTGTCATGAGCATTTATGCTAGTCTTACTTCACACTATGGATTGACAAGGTATTATCCTTGACTGTTTTGCGAGTGCATGCTTCTAGTTATCCTGACTTTCATGTGTCTTGATACAAGCATAATCTCGCCATATCAAACTTAGGTGATTTCACTACATTAGTCATCTGGACCTCCATGTCTTTGATGCCTAGGTGAGATTTCCACATTTCTATATGATAAAGATCATATTCATATCCACATAGTTATGCTAGTGTGCATTGTATGATCTTGCAATGCTATCAATAAAGCTTGATGATGATTATTAGATGTCTATAGGCGTTGTGACCTTGCAAATCAACCTCTTTCATAGTAGCTTACATTCTTAGGTTCATCATAGTTTAGTTTTTGCATCTTGCATATGGAGAAAGCTCTCATTTTTATCATCTACGGACTAGTTGGTCAACTGTGCTCATTTTTTTATTCTTCTTGATCATATCTTTCATTTCTGGTCTTTCATATCACATCAATTTCTATCCATTTTCAGACTCGAAATCGAAATCCGAGTCGGGTTTCCAAGTTTTCTCATTCTTCTATGCAGTTGACTAACCTTTTGAGGCATAATTTTTTGATCTTTGATGGAATTTCTTCCTTTCCATGTCTTCCAAACTTCTAGTCTTTCATTCACCCCTTTTGCTTCCTCTCTCTAAGGTTTGACTTAATTTTTATCCTATATCTTTCCCAGTCAAACCTAGTCAACCTGGGGCATATCTTCACTGTTTGATGGTTATCCTATCATGCTCCATCCTTCGATTATGATTTATTGTGACTTGATCAGATTTATCAATTTGTTGTTCTCCTCTATCTGATTTCGATTTCAATTTTGAGGGGGCAGTACCTATCAGCTTTAATCTTTGATTCAGCTTTATCATTCATCTCAGCTTGAGATTCTTATTTTTAGACTTGATTATCACCTAGCAGTGATGGTGGTGATTTTGTCTTTCAATTTTTATCTCCTATTTTTCAGACTTGATTATTGTCTAGCAGCAACGGTGATAGTTTTATCTAAGGCTTGATTTGCACCTAGCAGCGACGATGTTGGTCTTGTCTTTCAGCTTTTGCTTATTTTTGTCCTAATGTGCTCCCAAAATGAATACACATCTGGATTGTTTTGTGATCCCAAATCGATCTCATATTTCAATTCTTCTTTGACTACATGTGATCCCAAGATGATCTCACATTAGTCAAAGAGGGGCAAATGTATGCACCCTAAAATGGTCACCTAGACTTTGGGCCCCCATTTAGCAATTTATCAAATCCCAGAATCAATATTTTCAAATATCAACAATATCAATTATATCAATTTCAATGATCAAATCATAATCAATTCAATATTTCTTAAGGTTTGAGCCTTATTTAATTTAAAAGAGAAAAAAAATAAAAATCTTATTTAATTAAGAGAACATGCTCCCTTTTAATTAATTAAAAATCTCTTTTAATTAAATAATAAAATCATTTTATTTAATTAAAAGGAATTTCCTCCCCTTTTATTTAAATAAAAAATCCCCACTTTTCCTCTTATCCTATGTTGCACAAATAAAGTATTTAATTCTTATTTATAAAGAAAAATAAAATAAAAAATAAAAGAAAAGTACTTTTTGTCTCCACATGGACATAAAGTAAATGCTCAACATAAAGTAAATGCTTCTATTTTTCTTATTGGAGGATATTTGTGCACAAGGATCAAGCTTCTATTTTTCTCCATCGTTGATTAAGTCTTTTGCCTCTTAATCTCGATCGTCCATTGATTTCTCATTCTCTATAAAAGAAGAGCTCTCTTCTTCATTTTGCATACACTTGAATTTTATGCTACAAGTTTTCTAAGTCATCTTGAAGCTTTTGGAGACATTCTTGCATCAAGTTTTGAAGATTTGGAGCATCATTGGCATTCATCTTGCATCTACATCACATCCTAGCTTGCATCATAGTTGAATCATCATGGTATCATTTCCTTTCATGTTTTAGATTAATCTCACATAGTTTAATTAGAGGGTTTGTAACTCTTTCATTTCCATTTTCATAACCTAATTTGCATACTTGCATGCTCATCTTAGATTAATTTTGCATTGCATTGCATTCATATTGATTTCATTGTAGATATTAGCATTCTTGCCCTTGTTTTCATTATGAATCTCTCATTGTGTGGTTGACTGGCAAGGTTATGAGTTTATAGCTCTAGCTGAGAGCAATTTTACAAATCTTGCAACTCCATGCATAGAGAGCTATGGATTGATTTGTGAGGGCTCATTCTTGAGTTTTCTTGCATGTAAGGATTCATAGAAGTGTGGTCACATTTTCACCATACAGTACCCACCCATAGTTTAATTTTCAGTTTTATATTGCCAAACTCTTTTAGGCCACTTTTATGTGTGCATTTATTATTTCAATTATTATATAGTTTTGGATGTATGACATTACATGGTGATTACATGATTGGATAATTATGGATATTATATATTTGTAGTTAGATGATGTTTAGTTATATGCTTAAAATGATATTTATGGTTATGATATTTACTTACCCCATACTTGCATGTGTATGGTTATTATGTATGCTTTTACTTCATGTTTGACGTGTTTGATATGGTTGAGGGACGAAGTCAAAGTTACCAGCTCGCGGGATCCACATGATGTCTTGATCCCTACCATTTCTTGTTATATATATATTTGTATGTACATGCTTGTCTTTTATGTAGGTTTGCAGGTACTGAACATCGACTTCCCTGAATTGTAAGGATGAGCGTGCCCTATCATAAGTCTCAATGGTAAGAGAGGGGAAATAATGTTAAGACCCAAATCCTAACCTACACCATTCTATTATCCTGAAATAGTAGACAAGTTTATGACATTTTACCCTTCTCGTATTCATCTAGGTGATGTGAGTTCATGGTCTTTCCCTTGAGCATGGTTATGGTTTCATTAGTTCAATTGATCTCTGGTTGATTGATATGTTTGTTGTGATTAAATACTTTATTTAGATTAATTATGTGGTTTAAATAAATTATATCTTGCTATATATAGTTATTTTAAATGTGGAAGTATTTAATTACTAGAAATTAATTAGATACATCTATTAAATTTAAAGATTTAATTAAATACTTATTTGTGGAAGTAAAAATATTTAATTAATGAAGATTAATTAAATACGCTCTCTTAAAGATTTAATTAATTATCAGGATTCAATGTTTCAAATAAAAGATAGTTTATTAATTGAAAATAAATTATCATGTGGAAAATAACATTAGACTAAATAATAGTAATTTACTTTAATTTAAATACAATTTAGCTGCACAAATCAATTAGAATAAATAACTAAAAGAATTAATTAATTGAGAGTTAAATGAGTTGACAGAAACAAGGAAGGGAAAATACTTGAGTTACAAATTAGAATTAAGGGAATTATGGAGTTGATGGAAACAAAGTTGTGGAGTTGAGTTGAGTTCCAAAATTGCATGGTTAAGTATGAATTCCTATATTGGAAAGGCTTGGCCATTATTCTCAACACAAAGGTTTGAAGATTCGGGTGAAGGAATCGAATTGGATAATTTTTTTGTGAAAGCTTGAAATTTTTTACGTTTTTGGTCTTCGCCATATTTTTTCAATTGGTGGTTTGAGGTGGGATTTAGAAACCCTCATAGTGTTAATTCTGGTATTTCAAAAAGATTATCTTCTTCATGCTTGTGAGATCTAGGTATTATGGTTGTTTGGTGATTTTCCTTTCATGTTGAATTTTTGGAATTAATTGTAGAAAATTTGGTGTTTGTATGAATTCCATAATTAAATCTTGTTTTTATTCAATTAGAATTTGAAAGATTCATGGTAGAAAAACCTTAGGGTTTGAACTGATAGAATTATTAGAATACAAAATATTGTTCGTATAAGAATTCCTCTTGGTTAAATTATGTGAAAGAAATTATGCCTGGTAAACCCTAGGTTGAAAACCTAAAGAATATTATTTTAGAAAATTTAGATCTGATAAGGGTTTGGAGGAATTATATTAAATAGAACACTAGAAAATGAAATTAATAGTTGATTGTGAAAACTCAGATTAAATCAAATAGGGAAATCATGTACTCAATTTGTCTCTGTAAAAAAATTTGTATATATGTCTTATTGTTGATAAAATAATACAACCTTTGTTATTATTGAATTATTTATCTTCAATTATATATATATATATATATATATATATATATATATATCTGTGTGTGTGTGTGTGTGTATTAATGCAAAAAAAGTATATATGTCATGCACACACACACACACACACACACATATATATCATACCCTATTTTCTTAAAAAATAAAAAATAAAATATAAAATATAAAAAAAAAATTGCTTGTGGGTGGGGACACCACCCCCCACCCACGGTTGACACCGCTGCTGGCACGGTAGCCGTTGTTTTCCTGGGCCCGCCCTCACCCCTTTTTGAGTTATTGTTATGTTAAATGTTTTTTTTAATATATATAATATATATTTATAATATTAAATAAAAATAATAATATAATAATAATAAATAAATAATATATAGAAATATATATATATATGGGTATATTTATTAATATATATATATACACACACTTACACACATAGTTTGGTATATTCATTAAATTTTTCTTTTCTTGTAAGCATGGAATATTGTTAAATTGGAAATGATTTATCAGTGACATTATTGTTTTAATAATATTATAAAGGAATAATTTCTAAATAGAATTGGGAGATTTAGTGGATTATTTTAATTAGACTTATGATGAAATTATATTGTCTAATTATAGTATGTTAGTGATTATTTAATAGATTAATTTTTGTAATGGAATTTTACAAATTAGTTTATTAATTAAATTCTATTGCATGTTTTTTATTCTTCCTTCTATGTTTGGGGTTAGAAGGGAATCTTTTACGTTAGCCTATTAGGAATGTTACTAGAGGCGTGGTTAGGGTTGTTGTGTTTTATTTTGTTTTCCTTGCATACTTCTATGGTAGTTGATCTTGTTGTGACCCAACCTTATGGAAATTGATTTTTATGATGCAAGTTGTTTATTGTGTGTTCTTGTTATTCTTTGGAACCAGATTTGGATATTATGATTTATGATGACCTTGAGTTATGGTTTGAGATTATGAACCTAGGGTAGGTTATCTAGGTGTTAAAGGGGAAGTGGCTTAATTTCGAGGTGTCAGAGCCTAGAAATGGCTACCTGGGTATCTTTAGTAGGTTACTTAAACAAGTGATAATATAAATTAAATGAAGTTTTAAAATGAATTAATAAGATAATAATTTCCTCGCCCATGTCTTGAGCGCTAGTATAGGCTAAGGATGGGAGCAGGAGAAGATGCTTTCCCATCTAGTAGTGACGACGAGTCTGGCATGATTAGTTATCCTTGTCTACATAAGAGGATTTTAGGTTCCGTATATGATCACACTTGGGAGTTGGACTCTAGTGAGATCATTCAGAGGGGTTGACATTTGTGACGATACTTCCTTGATTTCATCTTAGGTTTCCTACATGTGTTGGTTTCTTCTAGATTAGTATGTGTACCTTTGATTTTGAGATGTACCCTTTAGATAAGAGCTTCTAGGATCCTTGCTTAGTTTTACCTAATTGATTTTGGTACTATTACCGAAGTGGGATTTGATGTTATCTCCTCAACATGTTGGGAGTGGAACCAAAGGTTTCCATGAAGTTAGGAGGTAGTGATTCTTTTACCATTTGAGACTCCAATGTTCCTGTACAAGTGACGTTGGATGATCCTTGTTGTAGGTGCTTCATATCTTATCTTCTTGGAGACTTATTCTTATTCCTTCTTTAATTGCACTTTGTATTTAATTGTAATTGCATACCCTGCGACTTGTGCAGTGATTGTGGGAGATTATGTATATTTTATTATTCAAATGTATTTATGATGTAATATGTAGATGATTTAGATGATTATTATAATTAATAGATGTAATTGTATTCATGTAGTTTCTACGTCAAGGAAATCTTGAGATTTGTAATATGAAATTGAGATTATGCTTATGTGTACTTATGGACTTTATATTTTACTTCCACTTGTTTATTCATTATTGTTTGTAAAATCTTAAGAAAACAATCTTTTGTAAAATTAGTAACATGTTTTAGGTTAATATCTCCTGTGTTCCCTAGCAGGGTCCATATTTTGGCTCTTCCCAACATCTTTTTTTCTATAAGTATTGATTATACACATAAATCAAGCTAGCCCTGCCATTATGAGTGTTCCACCTACCATCAGTGCATCAAATTCCCACATCAAGGCATAAAAATCACCATCCATGGTGATCCACATCCCTTCAAATATTGTTGTGAATTGTAAAGCTCATTCCTTCAATACAGCCATTGTCTTGGAATGGATATTGGCACTTCTATCGCCAATTCCTCCCAATCCCACTACGATCGAAAAACAATCCTTGCCTCCACCCTTTTCACTATCAAGATCAATAATAAGGGTTGAAAAAAATATAGTTTAATAGATGCCTTCATAGTAGGGACCCTACCCCTTGACCCCGATAATCAAGGGCACCCATCTCACCAAAGCACAACCCAATAGGAGGAACTAAAAATAAATCAAATGGGATCATCCACATTCTTGGCTCATGGCATCCTAAATAGTCAAGAAATGGATCATGATATCAATAAATGGCTATGAAAAGATCCCCTGCCTCCTGACTCTGAGATTCTTGGGTACTTCAAAGATATATACCCCACATCACACAAATGGACCACAAAATAATGGAATTATCAAGTTAGTGGTCTAAGACCTAAAGAAGGTGGTATTAAGGACCCACTTGAAGCCTCTCATTAGCCACAACATCAAGGCCTTGGATTTGGACACAACACCATTCACCTACACATACAAGGCCATGATACCACAAGTGGGAACACTAATGCACCCAATGTTACCCCCTTGGATATCTAGGGTGAAATCGTGGAAGTTGAAGACATCCCCGAAGAGGAAATAAATAAATACTATGATGATATATTTGATGATGAAACTTTCCTAGACAATTTTGTCCTCCATCAACTATCCATAAAGCTCATTAACCTCTCACTCATACACCCTAGACTCATAGACTAGGACCAACCAAGCGTGGCACATATCGATGAGTTCCAAAGTGAGGATGCACTCCTAAGATTCATGGGGGTAGAAAAACAACAACACGATCACGAGCACACCTCAGTGCATGTCTACAAGATAGACCCTAAGGGATAGTTTGGGGAAGAGGAAGTCTTTAGCTGCAAAATAAAAAATAAAAAAATAACAAAATGAGTCTTTTGTGAAAACCCCTCTGGGGCACTTCATGACTCCAAAATAGTAAAAATAAAGGGTGTATCTTTTGGAAAAACCTCTCTGAGGCACCAAAAGATGAATACATACCTCTTCCTCTTATCTGTGACTACAGGCCATAGAAAAAATCAATAATCATTGAAGAAACCAAGCCTATTAATTTGGGAAGGAAGGAATTTCTTAGAATAACATACATCATAGCATCCTTATCTGAGGGAGAGAAAGCAACCTTCATCACACTTCTCCAAGAGGCCACAATAAACTTCACATTGTCATATGCTCACATGCTTGGATTGGATTCTAACTTGGTTGTCCATAATCTTGCAATTGAACTAAGTGTTAAACCAATCAAACAAAAGCTCCAAAATATGCACCCCAAAGTGGTCTTGCTAGTTAAGGCAGAACTGGAAAGCTCCTACAGGAAAAAAACATACATGCCATAGACTATTCAGAATGGATCTCCAATATGGTGTTGATCTCCAAACCATCAAGGAAAATCATAATATGCACTGACTTATGTGACCTCAACGAGGCATGTTTGAAGGATGATTTCCCTCTACCTACCATTGATATGATCGTGGACCTTACTGTCGGGCATGGGATGTTGTAACTCATGGATGGCTTTTTCGGCTATAACCAGGTATGCATTGCAAAAGAAGATCAGCACAAGACAACCTTCACAACCCCATGGGTTACCTTATGTTATAACATGATGTTGTTTGGTCTTAAAAATGCAGGGGCAATATATCAATGAGCCATGATTGTTATATTTCATGACATGATCCACAAGATCCTGGAAGACTACATGGATAACATCTTGGAAAAGTCAAAGATAAGGTTAGATCATCTCAACATGTTGGAATGTATCTTTGACCATCTCCATCATTATGGTCTAAAGCTCAATCCCAAGAAGTGTGCCTTTGGGGTCACATCAGGCAAGCTCCTAGGGTTCATTGTATCTCCTCGAGGAATAGAGATTGATCCCAAAAAGGTCAAAGATATAATGGAAATTCCCCCCTAGGATGCTCAAGCATCTACAAAGTATACAAGTAAAACTACAATCTATCAGATGATTCATATTATAACTTGTAGACAAGTGCCAACCATTCACCCACCTATTGTATAAGGACACCAACTTCAAATGGGACCCTTTGTGCCAAATAAGTTTTGAGAAAATCAAGGAATACCTAGAAAATCCACTAATCATTGTGCCACCTACTCCAAGGGAACCACTTCTTTTGTACATATCAGCTACCATTACGACACTGGGGGCACTCTTGGCACAACTTGACAACAACAAAAAAGAGGGATCCATCTATTACATAATTTGTACACTTGTTGGTTATGAGATAAATTACACACCAATGGAAAAAGTATGCCTTGCAGTAGTATTTTCTACCCAAAAGTTATCACACTATATGCTTAGTCACACAATGAAACTCATCTCCAAAATAGACCCGCTCAAGTACGTACTCTCACACATAACCCTCACAGAATGAATGGAAAAATGGGCAATGCTTCTTAGTGAGTTTGACATCTTGTACATAGACAGAAAGGCAATCAAGGGCCAAATCATCATAGATCAACTAGCTAAGGCACCTCTGGTGGATGCATATCCTTTGGTACTTGAATTTCTCTACAAACACCTATGTGTGATCAAAGAGAAACTGACATGGAAGCTGTATTTTGATGGGTCCTACACATCACGTGAATCAGGAGAAAAAATCATCTTCGTCACTCCTTAAGGTGACTACATCCCAAAATCATTCAAATTGGGATTCCCCTACACCAACAATATTGTAAAATATGAGGCACTCATCTCAGGCCTTAAAACAACTATCCACTAGAACATCACATAGTTGCAAGTATTCAGAGATTCTCAACTCATCATCAAGCAAGTCATGGATGAGTTTCAAACAAAGGATGACAAGTTGTTACCATACAAGGAGTTAGTGGATATGATGAAAGAATAGTTCCTGAGAATACAATTCAAACAAGTACTTAGGTTATAAAACAAGGTGTGTGTGTGTGTGTGAATTATGGTAGCTGTTATCCCACAACCCAACACTTCAATAACTCATTATATCAATTGTTAGTACATGAAAATCAATCAAAATCATAACAATTGAAATCAAATTATTGTTTCCTAATCATAAAGAGTTTAATATATGTTAGTATGCTCTCAGAATTGTGCATAGATCAGTGACATTACAAATATGAAATGGAAGATTCAAGTAAAATGGAAATATTCATTGAATCAATTAAGATGAATTAAGCTAGAGATAGAATTTGATAAGAAATAGAAGAATTGATCTAGATTTAGAATTCAAAATGACAAAGTTTCCTTATGAAAATGATCTAGATATGAAATGAATTAAATGAGCTTGGTTTTATAGATTTCCTCTTGGAGGGAAAGATTTAATTTAAATTCAATGGTTGAGATTCATCCTTGATGAATGGTGGAGATTGATTCTCACTTGATCCATGTGAGTGATCCTTGTGATTAGCTCCCATTGGTTGGAATTAACTCCTTTGTCCTTTTGTGAGTTGAAAGGATAATAAGACAATTAATTAATTCACATTAATTAATATTACTAGCCATAGGTATTTTTGAGTTTGATTTGATTAAATGACTAGGATGATTAAGTAAGGAATTAATCTTGATGATTGATGATTGATGCTTGATAATTGATGAATTATGTAATTAAATCAATCTAATTCAATTACACAACTATGCTTGAGATTAGCTTGATTTGGTCACTTGATTTGAGATTTAGGGCATCTAGTTTAGCTAGACCATTTTTAGGTGAGTACATTTTCCCCTCTTTGAATCGATGTGTGAGAAGCACATTGATTCAAAGAATATCTTATGTTTGATGTCGATCTAATTCTCATTGAGTGAATAGTTTGGTAGGATGCAATTAAACTATTCTTGATTAGAAATTAATTCTGAACTTGATTGAATGAAATACATTGAGATATGCAAAGATATAGATTCTGAACTTGATTGGATAAGAACCAATCATACCGACTCTGAACTTGATTGAATGAAGATCGATAAGAGATTTGGACAGATTAAGAATATTCAACTTTATATAGAACTTGATGAAGTTAAGATGCCCCTTGCAATATGATTTTGTTCGATTCAATGATTAGATTTAATTTTTAGCTTGATCGATTTAATTTGATGACAAAAAATTGATACATCAGATTTCATTGACAAGATTTTTGATGGTCTAGATTAGAAGATTATGATATATGATGCCCCCTCAGGAGTGAGATCAAAATTTGATAGAAAAGATTGAATAAAATTGGATGGTAGTTCAGATTAGATTAGAAGAATTTTGATTTGAGTTAGAAGAATTTTGATTTTCAAGATTGGATTGATGTAGCATTGAGGAGGAAGATTGATTTAGAAGAAATTTTGATTGAGCTCTCGATAATGATATTGCAAAGATAGTGATAAATAATGAAAGCAAGAATCTTAGATGTGATACTCAACCGTGTTGAAGATAGATTTCCCTCGAGGTGATTTTGATCAAGTCAAATAAATGAAAGAATGAAAGTGAGTGCCCCTAGAATGATATGCCATCTTCCATGAGTGTCACTCTTTTGATCTTTTTGTTATGCTTTTTCTCATCATAGAGCTTTTGTTAGTAGTAAGTACAAAAATCGATGACCTTCAAAGTTGATGATGAACTAGAGTACTTATGTTAGTGTTAGTTAAAAGAAAGAAAATAAACAAGAGTTCCTTATGTTCTTCTGCAATGATTGTGTTTTCCACAATGACTCGTGCGTTCATATCCTTGTACTAACTTTTTGATGTACACACAATTACCCTTTATCATTCATATCCTTAGGCAGAGTTTTCTGATTTACACAATAATAACAAATTTCTCAATGAAAAACAAACAAGGAAATAGTTCCCACAAACGGAAATCAAAGAAAGAGATAATACCCCTATCCTTATTCCTCTAGTCCATAGACATCATTGAGTTACTCGGGAGACATGATAAGCACAAGTTATGACAAGCTTGTTTGTGATAGGTGGTGTTGAGAAACACGTTTGATTGATTGTATTTGTATTTCCTTTTTCTTTAATGATCATTGTTTGTTTAATGAGTGTTGAGAAACACTAGTGCTTGAGTGTGCAGAGTATTGAGAAACACCATTGATCATTGGGTGGTTTTGATTTTGTCTTTACATTTAGATTTTTTTGTTTCCTTGATGAGTGTTGAGAAACAATAATGTTTGAGTGCTTGGATGTTTAGAAACACCATTGTGTATTGAGTGGTATTAAGAAATACCATTGTATTTTTAGTGACAGGACACCTGATAGTTGAGGTAATGTTTCTAACTCCACTCAAGAAAATGGTTGGTGCTGACTAGGAACTGACTCCAAAAGATTACTAGGAACTTGCCCCTAGCGAGAGATACAATTGTCCTAAGGATGAGATGCATATTGAATTGCAAACTAACTAAGCTATGCATCAGGATGTAAAGAATATACAAGATATGTACAAGCCATGAAGACATATGCAGATGCAAATGTTGAGCAATTGATAAACAATTTTTGGATTTTGGATTTTCTAATTTGTTTGGATTTTTAAAGATTTTTAGATTTTTTTTAGATTTTTAAGATATTTAATTTTTTTGAATTTAAAATTTTTTAAAGATGTTTATGGATTATTTCAGGAACATTTTTCACTTTTTAGATTTTTTAGAGATTTACCATTTCTCAAGAAAGACCACGTTGAAATGCCCCCAATGTCTAGCAAGGTGTAGGACATTTGCAGATGGACGAGCAAGCTAATGGAGCAAAGGTGAATAGGTCATGATGGATGAAGCACATGAATGTGACCATCAAGGAAAATCTCCTCAAGATTACCAAAGCTAGGGAAAAGGACATAGCAATGTGAAGCATGTTTTGGAATAGCAATGAAATCCAATGATGCAGTGTCAAATAGCATATAGGATAATGACCCGATGTCATGAAAGCGTGCAGTATAAAAGAGTGAACATGTCAAGAAGTTTTTGAGAAAATGTTTTACATTTTATGTTCTTCATTTTGATTAAGACCAAGGGGTCAATTTGGATAAGATATGGATAGGATAGCACCATTAGGATAAGGGGTGAATAAAGGCTATGAGGGAATAGTATTGAATTATGGAAAGTATGCTCAAGATAATGGGGATTGGCTTGTGATAAGAAAGATCATGATAGGTAGTATGAATGTCACAAGTGAATAAGCCAATGACAAGGACACCAAATGTCAAAAAAAGCATGATGCTCATGGATATAGCTCAACCTTGTCAAGATCAAAGGTAAAAGAGGGAATATGAATGCATGTGGGATAGATGGATGATGGAGGTTATGATGGATAAGATAGCATGGATGGAACTTGCCTCAAGGATAGAGTACAAGTAGAAGGAATTACACATGATACCTATTTGTCAGGTTTTCATCATGGTACTTGTCCAAAGTGCTACAAGAAGTGGTTTTCACCATAGGATAGATTTATTTCTCTTTACTTTTGCTACCAAGGTGCTTGTTTACCAAGTTTTCACCAAGGCACTTTTAACTTCTTTTTTCTTTTTTTCTCAATTTTTTTTTCTTTTCTAATTTTTGGAAGGAACTCAAGCCTCTTACTCTTTGGATAATGCTCCTTTTAAGGATATGTTATGATGGGCCAAGGCCACAAGAAGGTATGCTCAAAGATGTTGATAGGGTAATGGTTGTATGAACTAAATATGGGCCTTTGATTTAGCTCCACACTTCAACATAGTCATTGTTCACCAGTTGCAACCAAGAATGAATATCAGATTACTCATCTCACCTGTCTGAATGATTTGACATGTTGCCTTCTATCTAGGTAGGGTTTGAAATTTCTCTCAAAATTAAGAGTCTTGCAACCACAAACTAACACTAGAATGAAGGATTTATGCAATTTTAATCTAGAAATGAATGTGCAATTAATCTAGAAATGAGATTAAACTAATAACAATGAAAGAAAGCTAGACTAAGAAATGAAGTGCATGATTAAATTAGACATGATATGCTAATCTAGAAAATGAAGATTATGCTAAGAATTGAAAGCTTCAATGCAAAAGGAGTTCTGGCGACAATGTGACAACACTTCATTGCTCGAAAAGTTGGGGTCTTTTGAATGAGAAAAGAGGGTTCTTTTATAGAATCGTAGGTTCAATCAATGGTTGAGATTGAATCACATGAACGGTGGAGATTGAATGAGAGATTAGCTCAGAATATAACATTTTCAGCAAAGAGGCAATCGACTGCCTATTTTTGTCTATTTTAAAGCTGTTAACTATTTTATTCCTCTTTTTTATTTTCAATTAAATCAAAGTTTCCTTTTCTAAACTGAAGAGAAGATTTGAAGAGAATATTTAATTCAAATAAATACAATATTGCCTCATAAGTTGATTTTTCTCAAATATTTGAATAATTAAATTCATTTATTGAGATGAGGATATTTATTTAAAACTAAATATTTATTTAATTCCTTTTTCATGTGTTTGAGCTAAAGAGGGTGGATTTAATTTAATTAAAGTGCTAGGACTTTTATAATTAAATTAATTGATCATAGGGTTTATTTAGCCAATAAATGTCGATATTTAAGAATTAAATATGATATATGATTAATGCAAATTTAAGGTTTTATGCATTTGACACTAAGTCAAGTAGAGTCAATCAGAAGACATAATTGCCTAGTACAATAGGACTTTGATGATTTAGAATTGAGAGAATGAGACTAAAATGCATCAAAATTGGTTAGGATATCAAGATGCCAATTTTGGGTGATTACATTTTTCCCCTCTTTGAATTGATGTGTGAGCAATGCATTGATTCAAAGAATAGTCTAATGTGACAGTTGATGAGATTTTTAGGATTATCTTCAGAATGAAGCTTCACCCTTGAAAGTCGAGGTTAGATTGCCAAGACACTGATCAAATCGAGTTGTAGAATCATCTCCAGAATGAAGCTTGATTCTTCGAAGTCTAAGTTAGATTGCGAAGACCTCAATCAAATTACCATTTTCATAAGACTGTCCCCAGGATGAGGCTCAATCTCTAAGAGTCAGGGTTAGATTGCCCCAATACCCAATGATTAAATGAAACATGATGTAGATTTTTAGGACTACCTCCAGGATGAAGCTTAGTCCTCTGAGACCTAGGTTAGATTGCCCTGATACCAGTAAAAAAGAGTCTTCAAGAGCCATCTCTAGAATGAAGCTTGGATTTTAGGAATTAGGGTTAGATTACCCTGATACCTAATAGATATTTTGAGAACCACCTCTAGAATGAAGCTTGATCCTCAAGGATCTAAGTTAGATTTCTCAGATACCTAATAGTATGATGACAAGATGCAAGGCACAAAGATGCCCCTAGTGATTCAAGATAGTGGAATATCCAATTTTGACCGTGAGGTATGAAAAATTGAACAAGCCCCAAGTGATGAAATATCCCGAGTAATGAGGACTTTTGATTTAGATCAGATTGATTTGAGAATTGAATTGAGATTCAATGATGCAATCATCCTGCCCCCTCAGGAGTGAAATAGAAAGATGACACGTCTAGAAAGGTAATTGATAGCAAAAGATTGTAGATAGAGATAAAATTAGAGATCTGGAAGAACTCAGAATAGATTAGAGAAAAATTGAGAAGATGCATAAGCAATCTGGAGTGATTTGGAGGTACAAGTGACCAAGTTTGACCATGGTTGACCAAAATTGAATAGAGTTGACTTTTGATGAAAAAGATGAAGAAGTTGAGAAAATGATGATGAGATGTGATTCTGGAAAAATACAACATCAGAAGGTTGACTACACAAGCGTCCGATCACGTCAGACCCATAAATTTTAAAATGTGATTTTGAGCTATGTAGGAGTGTCAGATTTCAATTTTGATCCTAAAAATGGATTCAGAGTGGTCGATTTAGCTAAGGGTGAAGTTTTTGCGCAAAATGGAGCACTTTTGAAAATCAAGTCAAAACCTATATAAGGCCTAGAAGGGTCATTTTCAATTCATTTGCAACCTTTGACTTTTGGTGATTTAGAGAGCTCAGAGAGAAATGGAGAGTGTACCAGTGATATTGCACTAATTCGAGCACTCTCGAGATCACAATCAGCTGGCCAATTATGACCCACCTATGAGTAGTCGATAACTTAGCTTGCATTTCAAAATTTCAACGCATTTTAATAGATTTAGGGCAGTTTTAGGAACTTTCTCGCCAAACTTTACGTGAGGGAATGATTTCCTTGCGAGAGCTAGGAAGGCGTCTCACACAAGGAAAGACCTAAATAGGGCTTCCTCACATGGGGCACCTCTGTAGTCTCACGTGAGGTGGTCGATAATGGCACATGAGAAATCCTCCTCAGGGAAGATCTCTCGCGCGAGCTGAGATAAAGGCTCGTGGGACAACCAAATATCGCGCAGTAAAAGTACTTCCTCGTGCGGGAAAATACTATAGAGAAACAAGGTTTAGGCCCAAATTTTTGTAGGAATAGCCAAGTAGAGCGTCAGAGAGTCAGTCTTAGGATAGGTTTATAGCTTCAATTTTTGTTTTGTTTTGAAAACCATTGTGACTAAGGATACTAATCATGTGTTGTCACTTGCATTGTAGGTTGAATTCTCAGACATTATGTTCCATTCTCACCAGCCTGTGATTGGGGTGATAGTGTGATAGCTGGATGATGCAGAGTCAGTACACATTGATGGACTAGGATTGTCATATCTACGTGATGTACCCAATATCCGAGTAAATCATGGGTTGTTAGGTGCACTAGTCGAGCATTTCCATTCAGAGACAAACACTTTCCATTTGCCATAGGGGGAGATGATAGTGACCCCAGGGGACATATATAGGATCCTGAGAGTACCTTTCCATGGCCCACGTGTGGAATACAAGATAGCCTAGAGTGGGCACATTAGCACTCAGAGAGATCTTCCAGGATGATCTAGTGATGGGATGGGCAATCCCATGGGATGACCTGATCAGCTAGTATGGTGTAGGGTATAGATTGGTAGTTGTATTAGTAGCATTCTTGGGATGCTACTTGATGCCAGAGAGGGGACAAGATGGATGGGAGTGTGGCTGGGGTAGGATGCTACAGAGGATGTTGTAGCAATGACCTGTTAAATTTGGCTGGGGTCAGTGCATATTAGCACAAATGTATCATGAGATGCACAAGATCATGTATCAGGGTTCTTGGAGCATGGCCATAGGAGTGGTGATACTACAAATATGGGCTTGGGAGCATCTTCCTATGTGCAGGCTAGTTTGTCATGATACTAAACAACCATTAGAGCCATATGTACAGGTACGATGGCCCGATGACTCAAAAAATGCTGGGTAAGACTGAGCAATGGTGAGCTCAGATGGATGACATGGTAGTAGTGGTATGGTGACCATGGGTAGTGATAGAGGTCTAGGATGACACTAGACATGAGCTTCCACACATGTTTTGTTCACGTCCTTTGATCGGCCGCACGATTAGTATCATTGAGTAGTTTCCATTATCATGAGTCCTGAGGCAGTTTGGGAGACCACAGGACATATCCCAGGAGTACTATGCATATGCTCGCTTCACCGATGAGGTGAAGAAGGGCTGGATGGCTAGGGTAGATCAGGGGCGGTGCATGATAGAGGCATGTGTGGCACCAGCCCGGTCTAAATTACATGGTGGCAGTGACTGATGGGGGGATGGTACTAGTGTATAAGGATCATTTATTAGCACATCTGTTCCCCTGGTTCACAGATGTAGTGGGTATGGGTTAGCAAGTGGCACAACTTCCACCACAATAGCAGGTGGCCCAGCAGTAGATACCATGACAGAGGATCCAACAGACATCCATTCCTCTAAGACTGATGGGGATAGATCATGGTGTAGGTAGCAATGGAGGCTAGGATAGGTCGACTAGATAGAAGACTACCAAGACATCACAACAGTCACTGGCCATAGATGTATAGGATGAGAACATGCAAGATCAAGCCACACAGGCCTCCCCTCCCAAAGATTAGGTCACTCACTATAGGATTCACTTTAGAGGAGCTGAGATAGAGTACGATAGGTATAGAGGGAGCTTAATGATCTTCATATATAGGTGGTCATCTGAGATACCTGAGTAGCGAAGAGAGATTGAGAGATTAGAGAGCTGCTAAAGGCATTGGTGAGGGCTCAAATAGAGACCCGATATGAGCCCGCCCAGTCTGCTTATTATTATGCAACATATGTAGGTGCAGTGCCAGAGGTAGTAGACCATGTTCCATAGTTTTCAGAGTATGTTGGGGCACCAACAGTACCACAGGGACCTCTGCCATAGGAACCACCATAGCAGGACATGCCACCTCCTCCAGGTGGTGATGACCATGGCTAGATTAGGATTGAGAGATCATGACACAATAGGTACTAACCAAAAGAATGTTCTTGAAGCTAGAGAGTGAGGATGAGACACTTGTGTAGTCAAGGTGAACCTAGGACGTAAGATGAGAACCCTCATACAAACCCAGAAGAATAAAACAAAGAGAATTGTAAAGTACTATCGTGATGCATACCTAGAATGAAAAATGCAAGCCTAGACTAGAGTCAATCCCTAGGACTTGGTTGCTGGACCCATTAGATAATTATCATCATAGAGCATTTGGTATCAGATGATCGTAAGGTGTCATACAACTCTCACTAATATGAAAGTCATGAGAATATGAATATGACATTAGTCTTTAGATTTGTCATAATGAGGTGTAAGCATTAAGGCACAAGAAGCCAGAATGACCTGAACACCTATTCCTTTTGATTTTGCAAGTTAACATAAGCACCAAAGCACAATTGCTAGGTGTAATACCCCAAAAATGGGCTATAGGATCATTAACCTCTTACATCAACAATTCGATCAAAATCGACATCAAAGTCCTAACCTAAGGCACATTTGAACATCAGTTTATCAAAAACCTAATTGATTATCTTAATTCTGCATCGGAGAATATTCCTAATTTATCATAATTATCTTTAATTGAATATTATTTGGTGATAAATGTCATTATTTATCCTAAAGTTGATTAATTGAATATGATGAATATTTTTTTAATTAATTTAATTTTGCCACTTAATTATTTAATTAGATTTAATTGCATTTATTCGTAATTAATATTGTTTTTATTTTGACAATAAATCAAAATTCCTACAAACAATCAATTGAATATTTATTTAATTGATTTAAAATCAAAGTTGTCAAATTTAATGATTTAATTGGAATAAAGTTTGATTTAATAATTGATTAATCCATAAATCAATTGTTTTAATTCAAAATCAGTTAAGTGGAAAATAAATCACTTTATTTATTAAATTAATTCATATTAAATCATGCACAATCAGAAAAGAAGTTAACTTTAAATCAATTTTCAATTTCAATTTGTTAACTTTCTAAACTCAACATCTGATGATGAGTTGAAAAAGAGAACTAAACTCTATTTTGAGATAAAAACTACTTTTGCATGATTTTATGAGATATTTATTCTTAATTTTTTGTTAACTCAAAAATCAACCTGAGTTTATCAAGAGTGATTTATGGTTTTTCTTATGCATCCTCAAGCCCTGGATTTCTATAAAATCATGGCTCAGCTCTTCATTTCAAGATCTCTCAAATTTGCACAATTACTCTGGCGAAATTACATACGAAGAATCAAGCTCTTGCACACAAGGTGATTGTGAGATTTTTGTTATTGTTTTTGAGGGTTCATAGCATTCATTTATAACATATCATTGTTAGATTAATTTGCATATCATTCTAGATTAGTTTCATATCAAGTTTTTCATCTTATTGCATTCAAAAACCCAAAAAAAAAGAAAATAATTTGCATTCATATTTCATTGCTTTCATCATTTTAAATCCTTTGTTTAGGTGTTGCATTGTCACTAATCTTGGTCTAATCTGAGAATACCATACTCGCACCTACTAGAAGGCAGTAAATTGCCTGGTTAATTCTATTTATTCATATTGCAGATTTCTGACATATTAACAAATAATGTTTTACTGAAGTGTTATGTCCACAACTAGGTAAAATTTTCATACACACAATTTTGGCACCCACTGAGGGGCCCTAAAATGGGTTTCCATTCTATTTTATCAAATTTCTATCATTTTTCTCAAACCCACGACCACAAGGTTAATTTTTATGAGTTTTGTGATAAATTTCTGGGCTATTTTTCCAGAAATCCGACTAGTGTTTTTATTGGTACATGCACATATGACATGATAAAGATCGAAAATTTATATTTATGGAAATTTATTTGAGTTAGCTTTCATTTTCCATTGGTTTGGATTAATTTTGTCTTGATTTGCAAAAGTTATGATCAGTTTAGTACAGACTGGTCAAAACCTAATTTTATGAAATCTGACTGATGTTTTTATTGGTACATGCACATATGACATGATACAGATCCAAAATTTATATTTATGGAAATTTATTTGAATTAGCTTTCATTTTCCATTGGTTTGGATTAATTTTGTCTAGATTTTCAAAAGTTATGATCATTTTAGTGAAGAGTGGTCAGAACCTAATTTTATGAAATCCGACTGATGTTTTTATTGGTACATGCACATATGACATGGTACAAATCCAAAATTTATATTTCTGGAAATGTATTTGATTTAGCTTTCATTTTTCATTTGTTTGAATTAATTTCATCTTGATTTGAAAAAGTTATGATTGATTTAGTGCAGACTGGTTAGAATCTAATTTTTATGACAACAGGTTTTTCAATTATCAGATGACATATTATCTTTGACTAACCTAATTTTCTACCACGTGGGGTTGACAAGTTGTGTTTTTTATTTTTTATTTTTATAACATTGGGTTTCACGTACAAGAATAGGTAAGTTTTTCATAACAGTGGTTTGTAGGTGTAGGTGCAAGTACATCCTGTGGGTACAAAAGATAGAAGACAAATGCTCAAAAATTGCTAAAATAGGTAAAATCTACTAAGCACGTTGCGAGGAAATCAGGTATTCTGTTGCATCTAAGAACACTTCATTTTGGGACATAAAATGAAATCTCTTGTATCAAGCTTGAGTGCCTTTACAACTTTCATAATTCACACTTCATTCTTGGGCTATAAAATGAACATAGATTTGCTTTTTGTATATCTGTTACACATAGTAAATAGGCCCTATGAACACTATTTGTGGATGATCTTGAGAGAGTGGGCTTCATTCACTTGTTCATGCATGCGAAGCTCTTCTTGATGATAGATCCCCTTGTAGGTAGGGAGGATACTGTGATTGTCTCACATTCTACTTGGTTTGGTCCTCAGCTTTTAATCGATACGTTCTCTCTCTAGAGAGATCGATAGACATAGTTGTTGACATCACAAATCTTGGTGAGATCATTTCAGTCTTAGTGTGTCAGATTAATCTGTTTGTTATGTTTTGGTAAAAGTGATAAGGCTAGATGACTATGCTCTACTCCCTTTTTGGGTAGTATCAGAAACTCAAATCCTTGGATTTGGACCAAGTCCCCATGTGGTATCTTTTGTGAGTCACCTTTAGAGAGGGTTAACCATAGTGGACATTCCCTTTATTGGGTCAACCACATGGAAAAAACTTCAAGCGGTAATAGCCATTTTCGCCATGGTAGCAGCATCCACTATATAAATGTCCTTGTGGAAGAAATCTCCACAGGTGTGGTCTCTTGTTGAGCTATCAGATCTCTCTGATTGATTGAATTCTCAGACTGTGTCAAAACCCCGGTGCACTTGGATTGGAGTTCACCCTCTTGAGATCACAAAATTTGTAGAGTCAGACCATTACAAAAAACCCTAGTGAGGCCAAATTTTTCATTTTCTAGGACTATGTGTGTTATTGAAAAACTTTTGAGAACATACACAAGTAGCATTCCTAGGGATTAGCACAATAAGTCACTATTGCTTGTTCATGTGCAAGGTTGCTTTTACCCTTGTTCATTGTTTTAAGGCAATTGATTGCTTGAACTCCCTTGCTTTCTATTTTGTGTGCCTGGTATCTATTTGGTTATAGAAAATGAACAAACCCAAGACAAACTACTACACAAATCTTCAAACCAGGACAAAAAAATTTGCAAACAATTTGATACTGAAAAACTAAAAAATTGCAAATCTGAAGCAAAAATCCTTTTTGGCATCAAAAGTCATCTCAAAACTTGTATCAAAGCTAAAGTCAAAGTTGTTAGAAACCCTCCAGAATTTTTTAGAAATCCAATTTTTACAGCCTACTTTCAGATTTTGTCAAAATATTCATTGTGTCAGGAACATAGCAGAAACTAGAAAGAATCCAATCTATTTGCCTAAAAGTGGTCTCTTGAGTCTGATCTATCAATTTGAGTCTTTTCCATCTTGTGTCAAAACCTTCTCAAAATTATCTTCAACTCAATCTTCAAAAAAAAATGGCTAAGTGTTGCGAGCTCGTGTCCACCATCTTTTGGGCGTCTACCCATACTACTAGGGCACAATATCCTTCATTTATGTCTAGTCTATCTTCCATCAATCCAATCTTGACAAGGTTGCATCATTCAATCTTCTTGAATCAAATCATTCCCCAGTTGTCTTCATCTTGCTCTTTTGCTTCACCCAAGGTTAATGGTGGAAACTAGAGCTTCATCACAGTGAAAACAAGGAGAAAAACCCAGATTCTCTTTAGCCGCATCTTTTGTGATTGCTGAGACATTTCATCAACCTTTTGACACAACTAAATTTGCATAAGACATTCTTGGCAATATTTACTTGATAGGTGGCTACGTCACTCCTCTTGCATCAACCCACCTAGGTCATCAAGTAACTCCCCTTGCATCAATCCATGCAGGTCATCAAACAACTCCTCATCGATCAATTCCTGGTAGTTCTCTTAACAACACTATGTCTCAAGGAGGAGGTGTGAGCCAAGGGTCCCAAGGACATCAATCACAACATGGTGCAGATCAAGAACCCAAACCTTCTAAAATTTCTCAATATCAAAATGATGATAACTTCAAGAAAATGATGAGGCATTTCTTAAAAGAAGAAAATGAGACATACTTCCTAGAGTTGGCTCGCCAAGGGGATAAAATTCCTCCAAAATTTAATGTTGAAGATATCATCACACATGAGGAAGAAACTCCTATCACAACCATGATGAAATAGATGCATTCCATGCAAGTCAAGCTCAACAAACTCATAAAAGGGAAGGAACCTAAATAATTATCCATGGAAGCTCTATGCCCTTTTCCATTTGATAAAGACTTGTACATGCCACCATTCCTGAAAAGAGTGGAGATGCCTAAATATGACAAATATGATGGAAACTTTGATCCTCAAGATCATGTTAGAGAATTCTGTACTCAATCTATGGAGTTCATGCATGAACCAACCTACCTAATGCATCTTTTCCCTCGATCTTTGGGAGGGTCAACTATTCATTGGTTCTAAAAAATGCCTCCTACCATCAAAATTTTTGAGGAGTTAATCAAACCATTCTATCAACAATACTCCTACAACATCCAACATCCAGTCACCATGATCGACATTTGCAATCTGAAACAGAACTCAGGAGAACCATTCCTAACTTTTCTCAAATGATGGAGGAAAAAGTTTTCTCTATATGCTATACCTATTCCAGAAATTGAAAAGCTGGAAATTTTCATCAACAACCTTGTTCCAGAGATCAACTACCATTTGCAAATGCAAAATCATACATCCTTTGATAAAATGGTAGAAAATGCAATCAAAATTGAGAAAGTACTTGTACAAAAAGGAGACATACCACTTCAAAAGGACAAGTATGAATCTGAATCTAATTCTAAAGACAAAGGCAAAAATTGGAACAAGAATAAAGGCATCGTCACATATGGTGTTGTTGATAATATCCATGCCCCACCTAAGGCACCCGCTTTCAATCTCACTATTGGCACCCAAGCTATCAAAGCCTCAGAGGCAAAAGCAACAGAGTCAAACAAGAAGCCATCTGACTATAAACCTTGGTCTACAGATCCTAAATGCAAGTTTACTCCTCTTGGAGAGTCCTTAGAATCTGCCATGAAAACTCTATTGGCCAACACCATCATCACCTTGCCTGAAATAAAAGTATTTGATCCTGAACCTAAACCAAAATGGTGGAGAGAGAATGATTTCTATGACTTCCATCATAATAAGGGTCATAAAAATAATAACTACATATGCTTGAAACACATCATACAAGACAAAATTGATAATGGAGAAATCGTAATTGACAATAATAAAAGCAATAATTATCATACAACATTCATGGAACCATTTCTGAAGCATGGTCAAGGAGATTCATCTTCTTAGCCTAAAGCGGGTGCTAAAGTCAATTATGCCTACTCTGGAAACAATTCTATCATAAATATGGTTGAACCATGCCTATCTGAGCATTGCAATGTCATCACCATTGTAAGAAAGGATAGAGATAATCAATCAGCAAATTCAATTCCTCGATCACAAGCTCAGGCACATCTACAAGGACAAAATTATGATTCATCAAATGTCCCTAAGATGCCTTTCAATATTTCATCTGCTTCCAAATAGAAGGCTGCCTCTAAATCATCAAATCCTAAAGACACAATGCCAACATCATACAATATTGTCCAAAAACTCTAGCATACAAATGCAAAAATCTCCATGTTTGAGTTGCTTCAGATATCACCAGCTCACAGAGCCATTATAGACAAAGCTCTACTCGGATCCAATGTTCTTGACAACCTCGATTTAGATAGATTCTAGACTATGGTTGGTCATCTAACATCTCCCCAGTATATCTTCATTTTAGAGGAAGATGATAACTCCTTGAGTCATCTGCATAACCAACCCTTGCACATTGAAGTCTTAATCCAAAACCATTGTGTCAAATGCGTGTTGATAGATGGAAGCGTTGGTCTCAACATTTGTTCTTACAGCTTGGTTACACAATTGGGATTATCAGAAGCTACCATGGATCCTAAAAAGAAGATAACTATCAAGGCATATGATGAACAAGAAATATCTTCCAAAGGAACAATTGTACTACCAATCAGAATAGGGCCAGTTATCAGAGATATCACATGTCAAGTTATTGATCTACCTTTGGCTTACAAAATCCTCCTAGGGAGACCCTGGATACATGAAATGAGAGCTATTCCTTCCACATACCATGAATGTGTGAAATTTCCTTATGAAGGAGTAGAGGTGATGATTCTAGCTGACCTATCTACCACTTGCAATGCATTGAAAGAAAGTGTTGATAAGCTTGTTCCTAATAATAGAGAATCTTCCACTAAGAAACTAGATATTACTTCAACATCCAAGATACAAGAAATTTCTAAAGAGGTCAAAATCAAAGACAATGGAATGGGAGAATACATAATGGATCCTATTTTATCTCTCACATCTCTCCCTTTGTCCCCTAAATCTTATGGACAACCTTCTGACAAAGTGAAACCCACAGCTAAAGAATCCTAGGTCATATTCAATGGAAGCTTTGTCATAGAACAAGTATCTAAACAAGAGTTTGAGGAAGAAGAAGCCATGTTTTCATGGTTATAAAAGGATGAGTCTCAATCCCAATCAGTCTAGAAATGTGACTCTACTTCAAGCAAAATTCTTCAGAAGTCATATGGACTAGGATACAAATTGATCAAAAAAATGGGATATACTGGAAAAGGACCTCTAGGACTATAAGGTAAGGGTCTTCTATCACCTCTTGATCATTGTGGCTGAACAAAAAAGAATACAAAAGGTCTAGGATATCAGAAGAAGCCTTTCTAACTTAGCAAAAACTCTCCACATGTCTTAGAACAGATTGAACCGTTAGCAACAATTCAACCAAAGGAAGAAACACCACAATTTGAAAGTGATGATTTAGACACTACTGATGAGCTCATTCCTTATGATCATTTTCCCAAAGAAATACTAGACCTCCTTAAAGATGAAGAGAAACCTAAAGAGAATATCAATGTAGTATAAATACAAGAACCTACTATGGAACAAAAGATAGTTGCACCACAAGAACCAGCTGATCTTGAAGGAAACCAAATAGACAAGGAGGAAGGTGGTAGCTATTCTAAGATAGATTCTCATGAGTATGAATTCAAATCAAAATTTGAGGGTAACCCTTCTTGGGGTATTCATCCTAACTTTACACACGTTCTCAAATTTTCTAGAGGCATAGATGAGGAATCAAATGACTATGAATGGGAAGCCATTCCAGAGGAAGATGAGCTTATCACAAAAAAACATATTAATGTTATTCACCAATATGCACCTAAAACCAATGAGAGTCTAGAGTGAAATGATGAACTTAACGAGTTTGATCCACCTATGGCTGAAATGGATTCCCACAATGATGTTGAGCCTATTCACAAATTCAACATTTTGAGTTGTAATATCACCTTCGAACTTGAGAGTCGGGTTAGGACCAATGATGATAGATCCATATTCGTAAACACTATTTCCCAATCTTTCACCGCTTTGACTATCCAACATCCCAAACTTCTTGACCAAACCTCCACAAATCCGAGCCAAGGTATCTATACTTTTCCAAATGACTATGCCCTTGTTTGCTACCTCAATGCAGTCGAGCCTATGATGACTTCCATCAGTGAATTGAATGTTAGCATGATAGATTCAAACATCAAGTATCTTAGTCAAAAGAATAGAAATACAAATAAAAAGAAAATGAGTTCTGAGGGTGAAAACTATTTTGTGGCAGTCTCAGAACCTACAAAAGTAAAAATAAATGACATATCCGAAGGTGAAAACCTGTCTAAGGTGCCTAAGGATGAGATATTTGATGTCGTTCCAAGTCATTTATAGGATAGATCTCTAGTACTGATTGAGCCCACTCAATCCATCAACTTGGGAACAACAGAAGAACCACAGTTGATCCATGTAGCACAATCCTTATCAGAAGAAGAAAAGCAAAAAATTACCACATTCCTAACAGAAAAGAAGATCAACTTTGCATGGAAATATTTAGATATGCTAGGGTTGGATCCTGATCTTATAATGCACCATTTATATATAGCTTCAGGCATCAAAACTATTAAGGAAAAATTGAGAAAGATGCATCCACATGTTGCACTCATGGTCAAAGCTGAATTAGAGAAACTACTAAAAGTTAGATTCATCTGTGTTATTGATTATGCTGAATGGATCTCCACTATTGTACCTATATCAAAACTAGACAAATCTATAAGAGTATGCACAGATTTTAGAGATGTAAGTTGTAACGCCCCGCCAGGCAACCCAAGAGGACAAGACATAAAACCTCTATAAAATACAAGTAGTGAATTTTTATTTTATTTTATTTATTTATTTTAACTAGAATAATATTCATCATTACACTTCATATTTCTAAAAGAAGAAATAATTTTCTACTACTTGAATGTAAGATTTATACAACTTAAGTCCTCTCAGGTTCCCTAACGTCGCTACTAAAGCAACATCATATAAACTATTTACATGCATAAGATATTCACGGAATCATGAGCTTAAAAGATCTACATTCATTTTAATGCACCAAGTTAAATGTCCCTAACTTATTTCTTTTATTAAACATAGGTTAATCATCCAACATCATTATTCCTTTTATCAACTCATTCCATAAATTCATATTGATTTCATCTACATCTACTATATTTTATATCACTTTTCTCTAATAATTTAGGTAAGAGATTAATATTCATTAAGGTAGGCATCATCCTAGGTACTTCATTAACATGAACCAAGTATTAACATTAAAATCAAATTACTATTCTATTGCATTGTTTCATAACCATTCATTGTTAATAATTCCAATCACTAATCTATCATTTCTCAATAATCTCTTTGAATTCTTTCATCAAGAGAGAATACATTATTGTTGTGATACATCATTATATATAATTATATTTAAGATTATTTCTTTTACACATGGACAACATAAGAGGATAGGATAAATAACATAAACACTTTCTTTTAATGCTAGTAACATGTCCAATATTCCACATTCTTTTCCCTTTCTTTTACCTAGAACTACCCATTCCCTTATGCATTGCTTTGAATTGAGATTGCATCAATACTACAAGACTCCTTTTAGGAGATTAAAAATTACATGAATACAAATACATAGGTACATCTCAACATATTAAAATATCCAATAAGAAATCTTCAACTGCAGATCTGGAAAGGAATATGTGCTAGGATCATCCAAAGAATCACGATCAATACCTCGATATAAATATTAACCACCCAACCACGTGGAACCAATAGGCCCACTCCCCTGAGCTAGGAGATAGAACCAAAGGCCCATACAAGAGGTAACGACTAGGAAATTCCTAAGGTGGTGATAAAATTTCCCCAAAGTCACAACACAAAAGAAAAGACAAGAAGACCACAAGGACTACCAGAGGCATGATCAAATTTAGTAGAGACTCTAAGCTACAAGCTAGGTGAGTGTCATCGCATAGCCCTCACCCCTTGGGTTGTCCTGGTACTAGCCACTCTTGGCCCCGGCCCCCAAGTAGGCACATGCGGAACCGAATGCCTCTCGTACAGACAAGGTCATCCAGTCGTACCTACGCATATATAGGTACCTTCTCCCACTCCCATCCTTAGTCTTTACTAGCACTAAAGGCATGGGCGAGGCACAATTAATCTTTATTAGTGTGTAATTTCCCATTCCAATAATCTCCCATTCCCAATTCATTTATTTAGGTTATCACTTGATTAAATAACTCATAGTAGGTTATCCTGGTACTAGCCACTTAGGGCCCCGGCCCCTCACTATGAGCCACTCACCTAGTGTACTTAGGTTCCCTAACATACATATAAAAATCATAAGAGCATAATAGATCCATCATTAAGAATTCATATCAATTCCATAACAACATTTGATTGAGTTTAGGAAAACATATGTTGTCCCTAGTCCACTTGACAACCCTAAACCCAATATGGCATACAGAATGTTCCAAACATATAAGAAGACATCCAAGTGATATTATAAATATATTCAGAGTATACATAGATCCAATTAACCAAAAAAACATTCTAATAGCCTCTGGTGACCATACGAAACCTTAAAACTTAATGATGTTCTTAAACTGAATTATTTCAAGCAAGGATTAAATGCAAAGAATAGTCATCATAGAACAGTCATCCATATCTTCCACAAAAAAAATAATAAATACAATCACTTTGGTGGAGATTTAGATAACATAATTATGGAATCTCAATTTGATTTTTAGGAAGATCCAACGGTGGGAAAAAAAGTTATGACTTTTGGTTTAAAACAGAAAATTCTGGTTAGGGTTCAGACCTGCCTTCACTAAAACGGTTGTAATTTTCACAAAACATAATAAAAATTCTCAAAACCAATTTGAAATGAAATATAAGACTTAGGAGAATCTTTTACATCAAATTTAGACTTTTATATAATCATATCAGCCTGTAGCATACGAATACATTTGACAGAAAATTCGGAATCAAGAATGGACAGGCATAGTCTGCCAAAATGTCAAAAATAAGGCATTAATTCAACCATAAAAATAAAATCAGAGAGATACCCATTTGATATCTATGAATTTTACTTCCATAAAATGAATTTAGTAAAACCCTAGATGCAATTTAAATTATTATAATAATAGATCTCCAAAAATGGGTTGCTAAAAACCCTAGGAAAACACATGCCAATTCTTACAAACAAAAACTCAAAACTTTAAAATAACCATAGAAATTAAAAGTACAGATATAATAAATAATTATAATATATAAATAGATCCATAATCTATCAGAGACATAAAGTAACTAACATATTCAATCCATACTTCATGTCCTACGAAGGTTGAATCGAAGAAGGAAGGAAACAAAAGAGAAGACAAATCCAAACTTGAGATGCATCCTTCAAACCCTATCCACTTTTAGAAATCTCCATGAAAGAAAGAAATAATTCCACAGCAAAGAATCCCTCTCTCAACTATTGAAATTCTCAAAAAAATGTCTCTCTCCCAAAAGCAAAGATAACTAAAAATTCTTAAAGACATATGCTTACAAAATCTCCCTCACATCTCCAAGTTTTCTCTCCAAAATCACCATGAAAATTAAGGCCATCCTCTCCTCAATGCTTCAGCCCCAAAATCCCCCCCTCTTCAAATGAGAAAGTAGTGCATATAAATAGATTTCCAAAGGTTGAGAGGAAAAGTAACCAACTCCCAACTAACTCTTAACTAAAGGGTATTATAAAATAACTTAATATCATACAACTATATTACTCAAATATACAATAAAAGATTATTTGTATTCATTCATACACATATGTAATATTATCCTAACATATATGCATATGCCATCATTAATTACATCAATATCTATATATATAACCTATCCTCATTATTAATAATTAACAATTGAGAATAATATACCTCGCATTATTTAATATTTAATTATTAATAATATTATACTTTACATTAATCCCAAAATATACACCATCAACAATATCTACAATAATTAACATATAATCACATATAAATTATATATATATAAATACATATATGTGTGCACCCATATATATATTTCCATATATATATATATATATATATATATATATATATATATATATATTTATATTTATATAGATACATGCCAAATACCAATCACTATAATCTATAAGATTATGAAGTAATAGATCACAATATTATTACCTATTTATAATTGCTATAGGATATAACACTGAGGTAGAATAAAATCACATGCCTCAAAATAAATCTAATCATCCAAAGAGGCCATACAAATCATCTATGAAACATATCGAGAAAACCATAAGATCAAACAAGGTCAACCAAAGTCAACAAGGAAAGTCAAGCCAAACTCCTGAAACACAACATAGAAAGATTAACTAAGAATCATACCAAGAAGGAGAAATAAATAAAATGAGTAAACAAATCATACAACCAAATGAATTCAAGTGGTCACAAGGCACTAACTACAACCATGCCCAACCGGGTGCGTTGGATCTGGGTTTTTGACCCAAAGGTTGACTGACAAAGAAGGAACCCTAATATTCCCAAATTGGAATAATGACAAAGGAAGACTCATGTAGGGGCCTTAGTACTATCTCCATAACAACAACCATCAAGGATTTGAGGGCATGCTCAGACCTGTGAAGCCAGGTGAAGTCGATGCCCGGTACCTGCAAGCCTGCATCACAAAGAAGAAATACATATGCACGGATATACATATAAAAGAAAACATTGCAGACAGATGACCAGGATCGATACATCGTGTGGACCTCAGCTATGTGAGTAACTACGACTTCGTCCTGAATCATGAAAACACATCATGTATATATATACACTCAAAGCATGTAGCATCATCATAATGAAGGTTAGAATCTCAAGCATTGTGTTAGTTTCTTATCAATACTAATAATAAATTAACATAATCAAATCATCAAGTGAGATACAAGATTCATCCAAGGTAACCTTAGTAGAAGAAAATATAAATAACCACTTATATATATCTATCAAGTACATATCATATAACATCCTAACTATGTTCATAAAGGTCTTGTAGGTACTCAATACATACATGGAGATAAATACATACAAGAATGATACCTTTAGATAGTATGTCTGATATTAGAATCATTGAGTACTAGCTTATGAAATTATTATAAACAACTATAGGAATAGATCAAACAAGTATCATGTACAACTTAAGCTGTAAGAAAACATCGAAGGATCTTAATTCTTTCAAAAACACAAAACTTATATTAGGGTTAGAGGGGTATTACATAAGCAAAGCATGCCCTAAGGATGATTTTCCATTACCAAATATCGATATGATAGTGGACATGACTGCGGGCTTCGAGATGTATTCTTTAATGGATGTTTTTTCTAGATATAATCAAATCAAAATTTCTCCAGAGGATCAAGAGAAAACTACTTTCACATGTGCGTGGGGAACCTTCTATTGGAATGTCATGCCATTTGGGCTTAAGAATGCTAGTGCTACATATCAAAGAGCTATGACATCTATCTTCCATGACATGATGGATCAAACTATGGAGGATTATGTTGATGATAATTTGGCAAAATCTATGATAAGATCTGAACATCTGAATGATTTGAGAAAAATACTAGATCGAATGGAGAAGTTTAATCTTAGACTGAACCCTAAGAAGTGTGCTTTTGGTGTCACTTCTGAAAAGATCTTAGGTTACATTGTTTCAAAGAAAGGAATTGAAGTAGATCCATCAAAGGTTAAAGCTATCATGGAGATGAAACCTCCCAAGAATATCAGTCAAATGAGAACATTACAAGGGAGAGTACAATCTATCAAATGCTTCATATCTTAGCTAGCTGAAATATCACAACCTTTCACAAAAACATTACATAAAGGTGTGACTTTTGCATGGAACGAGGAATGTGAAAAGAACTTTAATCATATCAAGAAATATCTATCAAATCCTCCTATTTTGATGCCTCCTATACAAGGGAAGCCATTGATCTTATATGTCTCCACCACAGATACATCACTGGGGGCATTACTAGCACAACATGATGAGAACAAGAAGTAAAGAGCTATATACTATATCAGTAAAAAATTGGTAGCGTACAATAAGAACTATTCCATGATTGAGAAAGCTTGTCTGGCTGTGATCTTTGCATCATAGAAACTAAGACATTACATGTTAGCTTATACCACACATTTGGTAGCTAAGATTGATCTACTAAAGTACCTACTAAGCAAAGCTACCCTCATAGGTAGATTAACTAAATGGGTGATGCTATTAAGTGAATTTGACATTGAATATGTTGAAAGAAAAGCTACCAAGGGCCAAGTTATTGCTGATCAACTAGCTAACGCACATTTGTTTGATGATACACCAATGCAAATAGAATTCTCATATTCCTCTATCATGAATCTTTCTTCTAGAGCATGTAAGCTATTGTTTGATAGCTCCTATACACATAATGGATCTGGAGCAAGCATATTGTTCATCACACCTCAAGGATACTCAAATCCCTAAAGCATTCAAAATCAAGTTTCCTTACACAAAAAATATTGCTGAATATGAAGCTCTTCTTAATGGCATGAAAATAGCAATTGAGTGGAGAGTGACGGAACTACACATTCATGGAGACTCACAACTTGTAATACACCAAGTCAATGATGTGTATCAAATGAAAGATGGAAATTTGATCCCATACAAGAGAATGGTAGATGATCTAAAGAAATATTTCATATCTATCACATTTGAGCAAATTCCTAGAACAAAGAATAAAGCTGTTGATGCTATCTACTTTATTACAATAGCCTGGACACGAGCTACACTACAAGTTACTAGTGGAAGCACTATCTTATCTTGCATATGATTCCCCCAAAACCCGCATGATCTGCACTATTTTTGGTCATGATTCATCCTGATATAAAAACCTTTTCTCCTATTGCCAAGACCAAATAATTCCTGATACCTTCAACCGCCATGAGAAATGATACCTGATCTGAAATGCATCCTGGTATGTCATCATTGGTAATGATATGTACAAATGAGGTCTAGATGGTACACTCCTTAGATGTTTAGAATGAGAAGAGTCTCAACGTGCATTAGAGGAAGTCCACGATGGTATTTGTGGATCACATTCCAACGGTTTAACACTAGCTCAAAAACTTATTAGGGCTGGGTACTATTGGCCTGAAATGGAAAAAGAGGCTATCAAGATTGCAAAGAATTGTCAAAAGTGTCAAGTACATGGTAACTTAATTCATGCACCAAGGAGAGATCTTATCCCATTTACTACATAATGGCCTTTTCAACAATGGATGTTTGATTTCATAGGAGCCATACATCCTCATTCTTTTAATGGACATACCCATATTATTACAGCTACATACTATTTCACAAAATGGGTAGAAGTAGTCTCTTTGACTCAAGCAACTAGCAAACAAATCTCTATGTTTATTCTAAACTACATCATATGTCGGTATGGTATTCCAAACTCTATAGTCACAGACAATGGTGGACAATTCAAGAAAAAGGACTTAGATTCCTTGTGTTCAAAAGTCAAGATTGCACAACATTAGTCATCTATCTACTATCCTCAAGGGAATGGACAAGTAGAGGAATCCAACAAGAATCTATTAAAAATTCTACACCATATAGTTAATAAGATAGGAAGAGACTGGCATCTCATGATCAATCCATCTCTTTGGGCCTATAAAACAAGTATCAGAACACCCACTAGGGTTACACCATTCACTTTAGTTTATGGGTCTGAGGTGGTACTACCTATTGAGGTTGAAATCCCATCACTAAGAATCAGAATGCATGGTCTAGTAGCTGATGATGACTATAGAGTGTCTAGGTTGCAAGAAATTGTGCTAGATGAGCACAAACACACAACATATGATCATATCAGAGTCTATGAGAAAATAATTTCTAGAGGCTACAACAAGAAAGTTAGACACAGAGAATTTCAGGTTGGCGATTTAGTCTTGAGAGAGAATCCTAAAAATCAATCACATAGAGAGCGCAAGGGGAAGTTTGAACCCAACTGGCTAGGTCCCTTTGTTATCACTACTACTTTTGGCTCTGGAGCCTATCAAATCTCAATGATTGAAGGAGAATAGCTCCAAGAACCAATCAACATTCTCCATCTGAAGAAATTCTATGCCTAAGGCATTTAGTATTAAAAAATGTTCTGAAAAAATCATAAAAATCATAAAAAGTACTGAAAAAATGAACACCTTGGTGAAAACCTAGCAATAAGTGCCTTGATGTATCACAAAAAAATTTGAAAAATATCAAAAGTACAAAAAAATTGAAAAAAATAAAAAATACAAAAAAATGAGAAAAAAAAAGGTGCCTTGGTGGAAACCTAGAAACAGGCACCTTGGTAGCAAAAATAGAATCTCTGCCAAGATGGTGAAAACCTGGCAAACGGGTGCCACTTGTTCAAAATGCTCCATCTATCAGCATAATCTTGGTATTTCCTAGCTTTCAGTCTGCTTTAGTCTGTATATATCCTTGTTTCAATAAAGTCGGTCTGTACACCAATTGGCAAAAGCATCTGTCTCCTATCAATGTTCAAACTTGAGGTCAATCAAAGTCATATCCTACAGTCTTCAGTATCTCAGATGTGTCATATCCAGTCAGGGTCATTTGAAGCTACATCCAAGTCAGTCAGTCAATCTCCTTTCCAAAAAGGATTTTGCATCTACAACAA
This sequence comes from Chamaecyparis obtusa, assembly GCA_027943335.1. Classification (NCBI taxonomy): domain Eukaryota; kingdom Viridiplantae; phylum Streptophyta; class Pinopsida; order Cupressales; family Cupressaceae; genus Chamaecyparis; species Chamaecyparis obtusa. The sequence continues at coordinate 2,056,656 of BSBK01001551.1, read as the reverse complement.
CACAAACAAACATCAACTTGAACGAAAACAATCTTTTCTCCGTGCTTTAATCTTCTTTGTATGCTTATTGATTCACATTGAGATTTTTGCATATTGTGTCCTTTCAAGCTCGTCGATGATTTCCTTTACAGGATTTAGAGAGTGATGACTGGGGGCATAATATTTTCTTTGTTTTTTGCTTTGAGGAAAAATCTAATAACTTTGGAAATTTTGGATTGAAATGGTGTCCATCTGTAAGAGCCTCCATCACGTGTTGGATGGCCATGAGTACCTCGACCATTGATACCCAAAAAATTCAAGGAAGTTTGATCTAGCTTACATCTTTTTGAACAATTTCTCAATCCTACTATGAACGACTATTATCCAAGGATGTGAACGATAAAGGGTCACTGCGGGTAATTCACATTGGAGACAAGAATGAATTCTGCAAATTGTTTGGTGTGTTTGTTTTGCAAGGTGTATTCAGGTCATCACAACGTTTATGTTTTGATTCTTATACAAATTTCTATATCAAAATGGACATGATATTAAGGTCATCCTGGCATTTATGCCTTGGTGCTTATATCTAATTTGACATTCTGAAAACAAAATCAATATTCATATGTCCATGGTTGTCTAGCCAGTGGGCGTTGTATTGACTTTTGAGCATACAAATCGATATTCATATATTCATAGTTTCCTCACTAGTGGATGTTGTATTGATTTATCCGGTTACCTAATAAAAATTCAATGATGAAAATGACCAACACATGATCAGTGACTAGGTCCTAGGTCTTAGGTTTGCATCTCATTTTGCACTTTGCATGATTGCATTTATCTCACGATTGCCTAAATCAGCTTGACACTCAAATAATTCTTCAAAACTATGCTAAACACATCATAAGGACTGAGTATCACATGAAGGTCTTCTTCACAGATCACCAAGCAGGTACCCCTAGCTAATTTCAACATTCTGAATCCATTTTTACAATCAAAATCAAAATATGAGATCATTTATATTGTCAAAATAGTGATTTCAAATTTTTGGACCCAGGACGGCCGACTGCTTGCATAATCAACCTTCAAATCATCATAGAAATCTAAAATTCAACTTAACTGATTATCTTACATCAAACTATCAAAATTTCAACTTGGTCACCCATGGCCAACTCATGGTCAAACCTAGTCAAACTTGGTCTCCAGGACCTCTAAATGATGCATAATGCATTCTCGAACATGTATAACCACTTCTTAAATCAATCAACATGCTTCTAAACTATTTAACGCTGACTTTTCTTGTCAGATTTTGATTTTCACCCTGAAGGAGGCATGGCATTGCATATCAATCAAGTTTGTAAATCAAATCTTTCATCAGTAATCAAGACAACAACCATGTCTAGTTGTTGATTCATCAAAAGACCTCGTCACTAGGGGCATATCGCTTGGGGCATATCAAATTCATCGAGATCCATACCAATTTGGTATCCTAATCTATCTTATAAATTGTATCAACTTTTCATAACCATCAGTTCATTAGTGTTATTTCCTTGGTTCTTTGTAACTGAAGGGTTCAGATGTGATACCATTTCGATTCCTTTGGACAATCAGGTCTGGAATCAGGTCACTCACTTCTTCGTAATCATAAGGTTCAGAATCAAGCATTTTGGTTCATCATTGCTATAGTTGGCACCATCACGATTCTTGGTCAACCAGGACCTGAATCAGCTTTTTCTAATCTTTCAATCGATTTCTGTCTCAGAATCGGTTCATCTCTCAAATCAATTTCAAACATCAAAAATAGATTAATCTTTGAACCATTGTGCTTCGCACAGTAATTCAAAGAGGGGAAAAATGTAATACCTCAAAAATGGGCTATAGGTTCATTAACCTCTTACATCAACAATTCGATCAAAATCGATATCAATGTCCTAACCTAAGGCACATCTGCACATCAGTTGATAAAAAACCTAATTGATCATCTTAATTCTGCATCGGAGAATATTTCTTGAATATTCCTAATTTATCATAATTATCTTTAATTGAATATTATTTGGCAATAAATGTCATTATTTATCCTAAAGTTGATTAATTGAATATGATGAATATTTAATTAATTAATTTAATTCTGCCACTTAATTATTTAATTAGATTTAATTGCATTTATTCGTAATTAATATTGTTTTTATTTTGACAATAAATCAAAATTCCTACAAACAATCAATTGAATATTTATTTAATTGATTTAAAATCAAAGTTGTCAAATTTAATGATTTAATTGGAATAAAGTTTGATTTAATAATTGATTAACCCATAAATCAATTGTTTTAATTCAAAATCAGTTAAGTGGAAAATAAATCACTTTATTTGTTAAATTAATTCATATTAAATCATGCACAATTAGAAAAGCAATCAACTTTAAATCAATTTTCAATTTCAATTTGTTAACTTTCTAAACTCAACATCTAATGATGAGTTGAAAAAGAGAACTAAACTCTATTTTGAGATAAAAATTGCTTTTCCATGATTTTATGAGATATTTATTCTTAATTTCTTGTTAACTCAAAAATCAACCTAAGTTTATCAAGAGTGATTTATGATTTTTCTCATGCATCCTCAAGCCCTGGATTTCTATAAAATCAAGGCTCAGCTCTTCATTTCAAGATTCTCAAATTTGCACAATTACTCTGGCAAAATTACATACGAAGAATCAAGCTCTTGCACACAAGGTGATTGTGAGATTTTTGTTATTGTTTTTTAGGGTTCATAGAATTCATTTATAGCATATCATTGTTAGATTAATTTTTATATCATTCCAAATTATTCTAGATTAGTTTCATATCAAGTTTTTCATCTTATTGCATTTGAAAACCAAAAAAAAAAGAAAAAAAAAAAATTGCATTCATATTTCATTGCTTTCATCATTTTAAATCCTTTGTTTAAGTGTTGCATTGTCACTAATCTTGGTCTAATCTAAGAATACCATACTCACACCTACTAGAAGGTAGTAAATTGCTTGGTTAATTTTATTTATTCATATTGCAGATTTTTGACATATTAACCAATAATGTTTTACTAAAGTGTCGTGTCCACAGCTAGGTACAATTTTCACACACACACACTAGGATGACTAGAATGTTTCTTGCGTACAAACACACCAGACACACAAGAGTGCCTTCTTTTTCTAAGTATAATAAGAACACTCACAGTGACCCTTACGTTCACTTCACAGGATGAGTGTTTGAAAGTTCACTTGTAGCAAAAGAAGTCACTCAAACAGACAAGGAGAAGAACCAACCTCACCAAAGCATCCATATAAAAGGAGTCGAGGTACACATGGCCATCTAACATAAGATGAAGGCTCTCATAGTGGACAACCCTCTTATATGGATTCCTTGGATCATTGGAACTAAACCAGCCAACAAAAAGCAAAGGAAAGATCATGCCCCCCAATCCTTGCAGCTCTCAGTCAAGATAGAATTCTTTGAGTTTCTTGAGGAGGAATGATAAAGTGAAAAGGACAAGTGCACACACAAAAAAGAAAAGCTCAGCATGTCTCAGAGAGTTTTCAATTTTTTACTTTTAGTGGATTGATGTCAAATCAAAAGTATATAGCGTTCGTGAGAAGTCTCATCAAGACGATGATAGTAGATAGACATAGTGAGAACCACTAGTGACTGACGTGAGAGACAGTCTCAAGGAGAGATTGTAGTGTGAGCTAAGTATCAGTAGGCAAACACAGTGAGAATCATTGGTGATTGATACAAGGAAAATCCTATAGCTAAGCATCAGTAGGCAGACGCAGTGAGAACCACTGGTGACTGATGCGAGGAAGATCCTAACAGAAGCATCAGTAGGCAGACGCAATGAGAACCACTAGTGACTGATGTGAGGAAGATCCTAAGGCTAAGCATCAGTAGGCAGACATAGTGAGGACCACTGGTGACTGATGCGAGGAAGATCCTTCGAAAGATAGGACAATGACCCCTACACCAGGAAGGTGCCCCCAAGTGTGACCAGTTTCAATCCATGTAAAGTACCAAAGCAAGAAAATAGGAAAGCAATTGTATAGGGCCAAGGGTGTTGCGATAGGTATAGCATTGTGGATCAAGAGGTGCATGTTTACTAGGTTTTCACCGTCTTGGTAGGATTTTATTGCTTTTGCTACCATAACGCCTATTTACCAAGTTTTCATCAATGACACATTTTTGTTTTTCAATTTTTTTTGTATTTTTATTTTTTTTGTATTTTTCAAATTTTCAAATTTTTTTTTGGTTGATGCATCAAAGTGCCTGTTTACTAGGTTTTCACTAAGATGATCAATTTTTTAGGACTTTTTACAATTTTTAGGATTGTTTCATAATAGTATGTACATGGAGCATTCAGAAGATGTATCAGCTATATAATCGCTTCAAATGTAGAGTGTTGATTGGCTCTTTGAGCTGTTCTTTAGAAGTAGAGAGTTGATATGCACTAGATCCAAACACTGCAGTAACAATATACAGACCAAGCCAATTTGGTTCAAACTTTCCCTTTTGGATCCGTTGTTGTTGATTCTTAGGGTTCTCTCTCAGAATGAGATCACCCACTTGGTGTATGCACCCTAAAATGGTCGCCTAGACTTTGGGCCCCCATTCTTTAATTTATCAAATGATGGAACCAATTTATCAATTTCCTGAATCAATGCTTTGCAATATTTTCAATTTAAATCAATTTCCTTGATCAAATCGTAATTAATTCAAATATTTCAATATTTCCTAAGGTTTGATCATTGTATCTTAAGTTTTATTTAATTAAGAGAACATGCCCCCTTTTAATTAAATAAACAAAATCTTTTAATTAAATAATAAAATCACTTTATCCTAAGCCACATTTAATTAAAAGAACAAATCACTTTTAAATAAATAAAAAATCTTTTAATTTAATAATGGAGACCACTTTGCTAAAAATAATAAATAAATAATAAAATAAAAATAAAAATAAAAAGACTTTTTGTCTACACATTGAATGCACACTTTCTAAGATGAGTGGAATCTCTTTTTCCCTCTTAATCTCTTCCACACATCTTTTTGCCACTTAACCATGTCCATTGATTTTGCGTCTTGAGAATTTTGAGCACATGGATCAACCAAAGATTTAATCTCCACCATTGCTCATTTCTTTTTGCCTCTTAATCTTGACCGTCCATTCATTTCTAAAATCCTTTATAAGGAGCCCTCTCCTTCTCATTTTTATGCATGGAGATTTTAGAGATCAATATTTTATGTTATTGTTATGCAGGTTTGGAGAGCAATTTTGGAAAAGAGTTTGGAGCACTTGTGCTTGGATATTGCAACTTCTCTTTTCTTGTCTTCTTCTCTCATGCCTCCATGGCAATCCATTTAGATTAATATTGCACTTGCATATTAGATTAGATTCATATTTCCTTTCATAGAATAATCTTGCATAAGCATTTCATTTCATAGATTAGTTTTCTTTCATGTATTGTTGTCATATAGAATAACTTTCATTTTCATTTGCATGCATACTTGATGATCACAGAGATTAGCATTCTTTATTTTCCTCTTTGAATCTCTCATTTTATGGTGTACTTGCATGGGCACAAACTAGGTCTAAGCTGAGGGCCTTCATTATAAACCCTTGCACTCCATGAATAGAGAGCTATGAGTCATCATTTGAGACCTCATTCTTGAGAAATCTTAGATATAATGACTCATAGAAGTTTGTCAACATTTTAGCACACACTTGGAAGTCCCTTGGTTTAGCTTTCTTATTATAGCTCTTGGACATCCATTTCTGATATGCTCGGAGATGATCGAATGCCACTTGATGACATTCATCTAGTAGTTCTAGCTCTTGTAGCTGAGATATTCTAATGCCTTCATCATTGATGAGGCCTTTCAGAGAGATTCACAAAGTAGGAATCTCGACCTCAATAGGTAGTACAACATCTATGCCATAAACTAAAGCAAAGGGCGTGGCCCCTGTTGGTGTTTGAATTCTTGTTCTATAAGCCCATAAAGCCAGATTATCTGGAGGTGCCAATCTCTACCAAATTTGTGAACTGTGTGGTGTAGGATCTTAAGGATCACCTTGTTTGATGCTTCTGCCTGTCCATTACCCTGGGGATAATAGATGGAAGACCAATGCTGAGTAATCTTAAACTTAGAGCAAAGCTCTTTCAAATCCTTATTCTTGAACTGCCCCCCATTGTCAGTGATTATTGAGGAGGGTACACCATACCTGCAGATGATGTAATTCAGGATAAACATGGCTATAGACTTGCCATTTTCTATAGTCAGAGGTACTACCTCGACCCATTTAGTGAAATAGTCTGTAGTGGTGATACTGAACTTTTGTCCATTTGATGAAGAAGGGTGAATCTAACCCACCAAATCAAAGGCCCATTGTTGAAATGGCCAAAAAGTAATGAATGGGATTATCTCCTTGGCAGGAGCATGAATCAAATTCCCATGAAGTTGACACTGTTTACAAGCCTTAGCATATTTTATAGCTTCTTTCTCCATATCAGGCCAATAGTAACCAGCTCTAATAAGTTTATGAGCTAGTGTTAGACTGCTCAAATGGGATCCATAGATTCCTTCATGCACCTCAACTAACACACATTTGGACTCGTCGGGTTCTAAACACCTAAGGAGGGTACTATCTAGACCTCATCTATACAAATTGTTAGCTATGATAACATATCGTGAAGCACTGTGAATTAGGTGATGTTTCTCATTCTAGGTGTAGGTATCTAGAACAATCTAGTCACAGAGGTAGGAATAGATATGATGGTAGTGGGATGAGTCATATCCAATGACTGAACAGATCATCCTAGATTTGGGGGAGTCATGGGCTAGGTAGCGTAACGTCTCCACTAGGAATTCATCTTGGAAGTCATTTTTTGGCATTTGTAAGATGGAAGCAAGAGTGGCCATGGCATCAGCTGCTTTGTTGTCTGCTCATGGAATCTGCTGGAAAGTGACATGTGCAAAGTATTTTCTTAGGTCATCGACCATCCATTTGTAAGGTACCAATTTGTCATCCTTGGTTTGATAAATGTCATCAACTTGGTTGATGACAAGCTATGAATCTCCAAAGATCTTTAGTTCATCTACTCTCCATTCTATGGCTATCTTCATGCCATTGATTAGGGCTTCATACTCAGCAATGTTATTTGTACAAGGGAACAATATTTTATATGCCTTTGGTAAAGAGTACCTCTATGGTGTAATGAATAGTATTTTGGCACCTAACCCCTGTTGGGTAAATGATCCATCAAAGAACATGGTCCATGTCTAATGTGTGAGATTCATTATGTACTCATCTGGAAACTCAATTTTCAATGGTTAATAGTCTATGATAGGTGCTTCAGCCAACTAATCTATAATTTCTTGTCCTTTAATGACTTTTCTCTCTACATAATCAATGTCAAACTCACTAAGTATCATGACCCATTTTTCTAATATACCTGTTGTTGACACCTAAAAATTCAGGTTCTAAATACGCAAAAAACATTAGGGAAGTATGATCTTAAATTTTAGTTTTATATAATTTCCCTATGCTAAAAAATTAAAATGAATAAAAAGGCATACATGTTTTTCATTATTCTATTTTCATGTATCAGGTTATTAGTTATTTTATTTCAATTAATTTAATGCATATTCATCTTGAAATAAAAAATAATTATAAAAATGATAAAAAAAAGGTGGCGAAAGGGAGTTGAACCCTCGACCTCTCAAGCCAACCTTTTTTCCTACCTACCTACCCTCCTACCCCCTAACCAGTTAGTCTATTTATTTTCTTCGAGAGGATTTGGAGGATAAACTAATTTATTTACATTTGCATGGGCAGGTGAAAAGTCAACACAATTTCTTACATAGGGAGTAATTCTTTCCTTAATTACTTTTCAATTCAATAATGAAATAATATTTTCCTATGTATTATTTATTTTCTCAATTTTAGGAAAAAAGAATGGGGAGAGGGAGTTGAACACTCAAAGTCTTGACCCATCCTTTCTTCCTAACCTAACTACCCGACCTACCCTAACCAATTGACCTATGTTATTCCTTGAGAATGTGGGTGCAAATAAAGGTATTAATTAAAGATTACTTTATTTCCTTTTAATAATTTAGAAATAAATATATTATTTTTCTTTAGTATGCGTGTGTCATAGAAATCTTGTATTTCATGAAATTATTATTTTTCTAGTGTGAGTGTCTTTCTAAATTTAATTTGTCCAAAAACACCCTAAAGTGGAAAATCATATCAAAATAAATTATGTTGAGGATTATTACGTTTTTAAGTTTTGAAGTTTTTTAATTGATATTAATCTTTAAATCTTCAATTACCTAAATGTAACTTTTTATTTTACCCTAATATATTTTAAATTTTAAAAATTAACCTTCTAGGGTAAAATGGGCATAAAAGATTATGTATTACCATTATGTGACTTAATTTTATCTTTTCATTTTTTGGAATGTTAATTGGGTGATGAAAAGGTTTTTTATTTTTATCGCATTAACGTTGTAGGATTTTTATTATGAAAGTGAAATTATTTTAGATTCCTAAACTATATGTATTTTGATAATATGGTTATTTTATACATTAGCAATATTTATAATATTAGGATTAATATTCTTGCAACAAAACTAATACTTGCCCTAAGTATATTATTTTGAAATATTAAAGATACTAAGGTGAATGCTCCCTTTTTTTTAGGGCAAGTTGTAAAACTTTTATACCCTAATGCTTTAGGATTTTTTCTATATTGTAATTTATATTATTTTACTTTTGTGAATGTTTGTATTTTAAAATAAATATGTTATGGTTAATATATTATGAGAATAAAATTTTGAATTTAAAAATAATGTCATATTTCTATTAAATATTTTAGGTATTACCTTATGTTTTGATAAATATAACTCATTTATATTAATAAAAGTGGGTGGCTTATGATTATTATTTTATTTGCATTTTATTTTATCAAATATATTTATGAGAGTTATATCATACTTTTATTAATGTTTTATTTTGAATGATTTTAAGGGTCACATTAAAAACCTAAAATATTATAGAATATGACAAATTTAATTTTAAATTTTATTCACTAAGGCCGGGTGTTTTTGTGCAAGAAACTAAATGTTGGATTATTATGCATGAACACCTGAAATATAATAAATCAAATTTATTGTACGGGAAATATTTCCCTAAGAACCATTATTATGGTTTAATTTGTAATTTATAGGGCTAGTTGTCGGAATTAAGTCCTATGAAGGGGCATGTCTTTTCATAGAGAACCATTGAATATTATATTTATATTCAAACATTTGTAATCAATTTGACATCATGACACAATTGGGAAAATCTCCTGAACTACAAATTTGGACCTAATTTTTAGTTTTTCAAGTGCTAATGTCAGATAAGTTGTTTATGCTTTTTGGGGTTATATAGTTTTTTATTTTCAGTTAGTTTTTCAGATGCTCTGTGCACCAGGGTGTCCTACTGCATTGTTTTCCTTGATTTTTATGATTCATAGTTAATTTTTACAATTCGAATAATAATTGCATGGTCTGTGAACCTGTTGTTGTTCCTTTCAACCTCTTAATTTGGGTTAAAATCGATAGGATTAATTGTATAAATTATTTTGAATCTGTGATTCAACGGAAGCCTGTAGGATGATGGTCTCACTTTATACAAGTGAGTTCCCTTAAACCGTCTATGACTATACGTATGATTGAAAGTAATTGACTCTATTCCCAATTTTGCATCAGGCACTGATCTCATTTCATTTGCAATTGTTATTTGGTTCTTTTTGTAGTTTATATATTATAATCTGATATCTCTTTATAAAGCATTCAATTAGGTTTTAGTGATAGTTTCAGGATTTAGTTTAGATATCATTCTATTTAGCTATTAGGAGATTAGTTTATTTTCCTCCAAGGATTGTTCACCCCTTTGGAAGGAATTGCTTTCATCTATGCATACATTTCTGCAGTGTAAAAGCACTTGTGGATTCATGCCTACCAGCCTTGGCTCAATCAAGTCAGAATTGCAGAGGCACTTGTGTGTGCCTATCAGTTGGCCTCAAAACGGTCTAGCATTTTTTAGCACCAACACTTGTAAGGGTAGTTTTTCTGAGAAAGTACTTTAATGCATCAATTTGTGCAATAAGACATGTGGTGTGAGCAAGCATGTAGTGCCACAATTTCTATGAAGAAAATACCACTACTAAGCAAGCTTTCTCAATAACTGAATAGTTCATTTCATAAGAGACCAGAGTTCTACTGATGTAATAAATGGCTCTTTCTTTGTTGTTCTGATCTTCTTGGACCAGTAGGACACCTAGAGATGTATTTGTAGCAAAGATATAGAGAATGAGTGGTTTCCCATGAATAGGAGGCATCAATATTGGTATATTTGCAAGATATTGTTTGATCTATTAGAGCCCTTTCTCACAATCTTCGTTCCACTCATAGGTCACACCTTTATGTAGGGTCTTGGTGAATGTTTGTGACTTGTCTGCTAGTTGTGCAATAAAGCATCAGATAGATTGTAACCAACCTTGGAGACCTCTCATCTGACTGATTTTGTGTGGTGGAGGCATCTCCATAATAGCTTGAACTTTCTCAGGATATACTTGTATGCCTTTAGCAGATATGATGTAACCCAATAGTTTACCAGATGTGACTCCAAAGGCACACTTTTTTGGATTGGGCCTTAAACTAAATTGTTCCATTTGATCTAATATAGGACCTAGATCTACAAGATGCACTTTCCATTCCATGCTCTTAGCCAATGTATCATCCACATAATCTTCCATCATCTTATGCATCATGTCATGAAAGATAGTGGTGACAACTATTTGATATGTGGCTCTGACATTTTTAAGTCCAAAGGGCATGACATTCCAATAGAAAGTTCCCCAAGCACAAGTGAAGGCTGTCTTTTCTTGGTCTTCTGGTGCAATTTTTATTTGGTTGTAGCCAGAGAAACCATCCATTAGTGAATGCATTTCATAGCCTATTGTCATGTCTATAATCATGTCAATGTTGGGTAATGGGAAGTCATCCTTGGGATAAGCTTTGTTCAAATCTCTAAAATATATGTAGACTCTGATAGATTTATCATGTTTAGTAACTGGAACAATATTAGAAATCCACTCTACATAGTCAATTTCTCTGATGAAACCAGCTTTGAGAAGTTTTTCTAATTCATCTTTGACTAATAGTGCCACATGCGGATGCATCTTACGAAGCTTTTGTTTGAAAGGCTTGACGCCTGGTGCAATAGATAAGTGATGCATAATCAAATTAGGATCGAAACCAGGCATATCAGAATAAGACCATGCAAAGTTGATCTTCTTTCTTTGAAAGAATCTAGTGAATTCCTCTTTCTCTTCTGCAGATAAAGACTGTACCAAATGAATAATTTGAGGTGCTACTTCTGTACCCAAATTGACTGGTTGAGTGGGCTCTATCAATATTGAAGATCTTTCCTAAAAATGACTCAGAAGTGTATCAAGTATCCCATCCTCAGGTGCCTTAGAGAGGTTTCCACCCTCGGATGCATCTTTTGTTTTTACTTTTTTTGGCTCTGACACTGCCACAATATGGTTTTCCCCATCAGAGCACCTATTTCTTTTTCTCTTAATTTTATGACTGAGATACTTGATATTAGCTTCATTCATGTTGACACTATCTTCATTGGTGGAGGACGTCATAGGTTCAACATCATTAAGGTAGCAAGAAAGAGTGTAGTCATTCTAGAATGTAAGGACCTCATTGGATGGAGAGGAGAGGTTCCAGTTTATCAGCTCGGGATGGTGGAGTGAAAGAGAAGTGACTGGTTCAAGTGTGTTCATGGTATAGTCATCAAAAGCGCAAACAAGCAAATCAAGACCTAAAGAGATCTCATCCAAAGGTGTGTTTGAGTCCCTTCAAGACCTTACGTCAAAAGTAGAGGGAATGTTAACGTCAATGGAATCACACTCAATTGTCCTAATACTAGACCCTTCACCTACTTTGAGGAGGTTTTCAAATATGTGCACTATGTCTACATCCTTGTTAGAAGTTGCATCAGACAAAGAATCAAACTCATACTCATGTGAGTCTATAATACTAGATATAGGAACTCCATCAAAACTTGTTGTACCATCTGACTCATTATCATCTCTTGTAACATTTATGTTCTATTGATTTTGTTCTTGTTGAAAATGTGCTTGAAAATATGGTGGCATGTAGAGTTCCCATTGATAGTTAGGGTGAGTCATTTGCATTTTTCTCAATTGTTCATATGACAAAGGAGTAACTGAGGCAGTGTCATCAGAATCACTATCAGTTTCAAGATGTCTGATATGCTGCTCTGAACCATCCAGCTCTATGAAGAATGCAACAAGATCTAGAGAAATAGGATAAGGAAAGGTATCCTCATCTGAACTAACCTCTGAGTTTTTAGCTAAAATAGTGTCACTAGAGACTGGTGGACATTTTGGTTCTGGTAAAAAATTATTGATCCCTAAATGAAATGGGATTTTATTGAAGCCTAGACCTATGGTATCTTTTGTCCTTCTCCCTGTGGCTTCAATTGATTCTAGCAATCCATTATCATTCACCCCTATAGGGCTACTCCCTTTATATTCGAACCATTTCATGAGCTTGAAACCTTCATTGTTTGGTTCATGTTCTATATTACGAGCATGAGTGATTTGTTTAGATGTGTCTTTCCCTTTATCAATCCAAGCTGTAATGGCTCAATTTTTATCCTCATATTCTAATGGTGTTGTGGCTTGTACAAAAGCACCATCATAGACTACTTGGGGTAAGATAACATAAGGTTTCTTGTTCTCAGAAGGTCTCCCATAGGAACGCAGAGATAGAGGTAAAGATGTCAGTGAAAAAATAGGCTCCATCTAATATTCCCCCATGCTTGAATCTATAAGTTTTAGAGTCTTTTCCATCTCTTTCAGTTTGGCATCAAAGAATTCAATAGACTCTCTATTTGTTGGGATAAAACTATCAGCAGACTAAGTGAGGGTATTGCAAGAATAGCTTCTATTGGCAGGTACAGTTACTTCAACTTCGTAGAACATGAAATTTATGCATTAATCGTAGGTCAAAGGAATCACTTGTATCTCATGGATCCATGGTCTTCCTAACAATATGTTGTAGGTGAGAGGAATATCCACTACCTGATAGACAACATTTCTCTCAATAGGACCAACCCTGATGGGTAACACAATCAAGCCCTTAGACTTGCGCTCCTCTTCGTCATATGCTTTGATAGTAATCTTTTTACGTGCATCTATAGAATATTTTCCATAACCTAGTTGGGTGAGAAAATTAGCAGAGCAGATATTGGGACCAACACCATTATCAATAAGGACACGACAGACATACTTTGGTCCAATCATGACTTCAATATGCAAAGGAGTATTATGTGGGTGGCTTAGCGAATGATCATCTTCCTCAAAGAAAGAAAAATAATGAGGTGAGGTCAGGTGACCTACCATGGATTGAAACCAGTTGAGATTGAGATCTTTTGGGACATTTTCCTTAACGAGGGCTTTATCCAAAATTTGCCTATGAGCAGGCAAGATCTTCAACAACTCAAAAATAGTGATCTGAGCGTTGGTACATTGTAATTGGTCTAGGATGTTGTAGTTGGCATTAGTAGGCATGGGGACCAATTTGGAATTCTTTTTGGTAGGAGCAACAACAAATTTGTCTGCACGTTGTTTTGGTGCAGATGTAGAAGGCTCGGGGCCTTTGAGAGTGATCTTTGCATTAGATCGAGTAACAATGTTCACACAAATTTGAGACTATTGTGATTCAGGAGATTGAGATACAGGACCTCATAGAATGAATGGAGCTTTGGGTTTGGGAACATCTTCACTCCCCTTAATAGTGATCACATCATAGTATTTGACATTGACGGGTTCAACCATATTAATAACATTGTCATTAGTATTGTACATGTATTTGACCATGTTATTGGTATTCTTAGGCTTGGAAGATTCACCCTTCTCATGAGGAGGAAAGGGGTCTTTTAATGCTTGATGATCTGAATTCTTGTTATGACCACTCACAACAAAATCACCATTGTCGATAAGATCTTGGATCTTGTGTCTAAGTTGGATATAGGTAGAAGTCTTATGACCCTTGTTTTGATGATAATCACAGTATGTAGACACATTCCACTAGGTAGGTCATGGCTATGGATCATAAGGACATATATTATCTAGAGGCGTGAGTATCTAGTTCTTCAAAAGATTCTTGTAGACTACATCAAGAGGTTCCCCTAGGGGTGTGAACTCACATTTGGGTCAAGGTGCCCAAGGTTTGTTTCTAGAAAATTTCAAAGGTGGTTGAGTTTCTATCGTAGCCTTGTAGTGCCTTTGGTTTCTTGCATACTGGAGGTGAGATTGAAAACAATCTTCAGAGGCTTTGGGGTCACATTGTTAACAACACCATCATTCACAACATCCTGGTTTTTGTTAACAATTTTAGCCTTATCTTTTCTTGAGGAGTACCCTTGCTTGTTATCTTTGTGGAGGGTCATCTCTCCTTTCTTGACCATAAATGCCTCTATTCTCATAGCCTGCTTAATCATGTCATCAAAGGTCAAAGGACCTTGTAGTTATACTTGGTATCCAAAATCTGGAAGTAAATTATTGAGAAAGATGTCAAGCTTCTTACATTCTTGTATTTTGCAAGAATATTTGGTATAGAGTTGTCTCCATCACTGGAGAAATGTTAGGAAAGGTTCTCCAAATCATTGTTTTAGATTCAAAGATCACAGATGTTGACCAGATGCTGAATGTTATGTGAATAATGCTGGAGGAATAGATTAGAAATCTCATCAAAAGATTTGATACCAGTAGGAAGTTAGGAGAACCACTCCATAGCAGATCCACCTAGACTATGTGGAAATAGATGCATGAGATAAGTCTGATCATGTATGAATTCCATGGATAGAGTGCCAAACTCTCTCAAGTAATCCTAAGGATCAGAGGTACCTAGATATTTATCATACTTGGGGAGTTCCACACCTTTGGGAAAAGTTGGCATGGTAAGACTCTTGTCAAATGGGAATGGACAAATACTCTCTAGCAAGAACTATTTTGTTGGTGTGTCTTTGGCTTTCATGAGTTGTTGGATCTGGGTTTGCATGTCTTGGACTAGTTTTTACATTTTAGCTGCCTCTTTTTCCTCTTCTTTGACTATGAGAGTCTCAACTTTATAGTCTGGGGGGAGCTTGGCTAGCTCGAGAAATTATCTCTCTTTCTCTTCTTTCATCAAAATTTCCATCATTTTGCGAAGACATTTATTGGACCGGGAAGCCTCAATGTCTTGTGGGACTATTTCTTCCTCTTCATTACCAAGGATTTCAAAGATGTTGGGGGAACAAAATTCTTCTTGGCTGTCTTGAGCTTGATCCTGATCATGATCATGAGCTCTACTATACTAACCCTCTTGATGTTTGTGTGACATCTTTCTAGTGTGCAAGTGTGCAGCGTGAGAAGATTGAGTGCGAGGAGGTTCACTATGATGAGAGATTACTGCTAAGGAAACCTTGGGTTTTGAAAAAGGATTAATATCTGGCAAGGAAACCCTAGGTGTCACAAAAGGACTAAGTTATGGCAAGGAAACATAGTTTTCCTCAAAAGGATCAATCTTGGGCAAGGAAATGCGGGATTCCTCAAAGGGATCAATTTATGATGATGATTCTTTAGAGTCTTGGTGTTCTTGAAACAAGGGATTCTTGGTTTGACTAAGGTTCACAGTATGAGTAAACTAGATACGAGGTTGAATGATAGGAGAAGAAGAGTGAAAGGACTCCTCTCTAGATGTTTTAGAGGAAGAACATGAAGATCCTCTACCACTACTACATTTGGGGCCAAATTTCGACAGAAGTTTCTGACGGGTAACTTTTTATTATGAATTTGGTGTTTTTTTTTGTAATAGGCCCCGATGATGTCGTTATTCCAATGGGTGTTTAATTGACCATCGAAATTTTGACAGATTTGGAGTATAGATAAAAAAAAAGGTGAAACGCCTCATCATTTTTATTTCGATTGGATAGAGGGAGCAGGAGAAAAGGAGCGAAAGCTGAGTGCGGGAGAAGGTATGTGATTTCTTCATCTTTTGAGTCTCTGGCATCATATTCAAATGCATTTCATTTTATTTGATCATGAATGCTCTTTGAAATGACCACATTCTACTGGCGTTGTGCCGTAGCCAGTGCTTTATCTCTATTATTTGATGTTATTGGTGCTTGTGCTCAATGATATCAATTCATTGTATTCAAATGTTTGGATTCACATTTGTTGATATTACTGGCATATATGTTTAATGATGCCATTGTAAATTGTTGTCACTGAAATGACCGCATTCTACTAGTGTCATGCCCTAGCCCATGCTTTAACTCCATTATTTGATGTTATTGGTGCTTGTGCTCAAGGATATCCATTTTTTTGAAATGTTGACTGTGGTTATCAAATGCACAGCCTGTGAGCTTCTAGCTAGACACCATTTGTATTCATAGCTTAGGGCATCAAATGTATTATATCATTGATAGTTGATACTTTTTAAAAAGGAAATAGGACAAAGAATGATTTTTATTTAGTTTCTCTATTTTGATCCCTAAGTGACTTACAACCCTAGAGAAGTATATGTAGATTTATGAATGTAGTTGTAAGATACATAGCAGTTGATAAT
The DNA here is from genome assembly GCA_027943335.1 of Chamaecyparis obtusa. NCBI lineage: Eukaryota > Viridiplantae > Streptophyta > Pinopsida > Cupressales > Cupressaceae > Chamaecyparis > Chamaecyparis obtusa. Next base: position 2,039,959 of record BSBK01001551.1, on the reverse strand, counting down.
TCACAATAAATCCATGCATCCAATTTGAATAGAAATTAATACAAAGAACTAGGGTCCTCCAATGGCCCAATCATCCAGACCTTGACTATCCCCTCAACTAGTGACCCTTCAAAACTGGGTTATCATGCAATCAGTGAGTGATCCTTAATTCTCCTGGTGAGCTTCTAGGTAGGTGCCATTTGTATATTTGATAGCTTAGGCCATCAAATGTATATTGTATCATTGATAGTTGAGACTTTGTTAAAAGGAAATAGGACAAACAATGATTTTGATTTAGTCTCTATATTTTGATCTGTAAGTGGCTTACAACCCTAGAGAAGTATATGGAGATTTACAGATGTAGTTGTAGGATACATAGTAGCCAATAATTGACAAGAAATCCATGCATCCAATTTGAATAGCAATTACTACAAAGAAATAGGGTCCTCCAATGGTGCAATCATCCAGACCTTGACTGTCCCCTCAACCAGTGACCCTTCAAAACTGGGTTATCATGCAATCAGTGAGTGATCCTTCATTCTCTTGGTTTGCCCTGCATCCAAACATATTGGAAATACACAATACAATGATAACAAGTATTTCACAATCCCCCTTCCCTCAAGGGACACTATCAACCATCTCTTCCACATAGCATTTCACTATTTTATGAGTGGATTGTGCAGGAATAGTTAACATTAAACAAGGAGAAAACTCCTCAACACATCTTGGAAACCATTGAATTCAATAATAAATGAAACCTAACACCAACACTATTCCTTCCATAGTTGCAAGATACATAGCAGTCGATAATTCACAAGAAATCCATGCATCAAATTTTTATAAGGATATCCTACTAATCAATAGGAATTTTCTTGAGATGACCAATGATTATGCATTTTGATGGCAGTGTGCTAGTTCAAAAGGATAATATAAATCTAAAACAATTTTTTCTTATTTTCTCAAACTATAAATGTGGTTAAAGGGAAAATATAATGTGGAAAATCCACAAACCAAGCTAGCAAATGATTGTACATCAAATTATTCCTATATTCATTCAAGTATTGCTACGCTTCAGCTACTTGACCTTTGAGCTTCATCTAGAGGAATGTGTAGATTTAAGATAGAGTTACTTCTTGGGCCTTACAATAGGGTGGAATATGATCAAGATTTGTTTAGGCTGTATCTTTGTCAGTCCCATTGTTAGGTTCTTATAGTTCATGGTTTGAATCTATTATGGTTGTGTAAGGGATTTGTAGATGATTTTTCTAACATAATTATTGGACATCATGATTGGAACAACTGGTTGTTGGCTATTGTACACATGAATCATAACTGTCAATGGTTCTTTGTGTTCAAGAATTCATTGATCAATCTTTGAGATTTATTGTCCCAGCTTTAAAAGAGTGATAAAAAATATAGTGAGTGCTATCTTTTCCAAGTGTTTTGTGGGTGCCATTATCTTCTAGGATTAATTACTGGAACCAAATTATGTTCTTTGCCTCTAGTAAATATTGTAGACACAACCATCTTCTTGGTGAAGGGTTTCTTCCATCCCCATGAGGCACTATTGCATGGTTTCCATTCCCTTGTAGTATACTGAACCTAATTTAATACAAGTGTGCACTATTTTAGGTTCCATAATTTATGGCCCCTACACTGTGGTTGTTAGCCTAATTAAGACAGGCCTACCTTTGTATATAATAAGAGGCCAACATGAAACAAACATCCAGAGGTTAGGGGGTTGCTCCCTGTCCATAATTTATTATTTAAGTGCCAAGTGATGATGGGTATATCTTGTAATTCATACCTAGTGTGTCTCTTTCTTTCTCTCCACATTTCACATTAGGAGTATATGTTATAAAATACTAATGAAATCAACTATAGGTCAAATCTAATCAAAATTGCAATATAAAGATTAAAATAGATCTAGAAGAAATATGGAAACCATTTTTGACAGATATTGTACAAACAAAGAGAATACTCCAAAGAGGAAATGCTTCAATGTGGAACAATTGAAGGACAATATTTTACTTTTATATGCACATCTGCAATGTTTTTTATATATTTCTGAGATAACAAAACCATAGAAAGAATAGCATATAGAAGAAAGTAAAGAATAATGATCATACTTTGAGATATTGTGGAAAATTAAAGGAAAGAATGCTTGGTGGGGTTAGCATGTAATCAGTGAGTGATCCTTCATTCCCCTCTTCCAGTGACCCTTCAAAACTGGGTTATCATGCAATCGATGAGTGATCCTTCATTCTCCCGGTCTGCCCTGCATCCAAACCTATTGGAAATACACAATACAATGATAAAAAGTCTTTCAAAATCCCCCTTCCCTCAAGGAACACTATCAACCATCCCTTCCACATATCATTTCACTGTTGTATGAGTGGATTGTGCAGGAACAGTTAACATTAAATAAGGAGAAAACTCCTCAACACATCTTTGTTGTAAACATGTCATTGATTCAGTTTTGTAAATTTGTTTTTTGTGTTAAATGCATTTAAATGGAACATTAAGCATAGTAATAATATGCTTAGTCTATGAGTAATTGTAGATTAAATGCCCATAACACCTTTATCAGTTTAGCATGTTATTATAAGATACTAAAGAAGACCTGCTATTTGTCAAAGAAATCTTCACTGTCCCCCACAATGAAGACAATGAAGATTGACCTCCTGGCCCACAACAAAGAACATTGTAATAAGAATAAGATAGTGCCAAGAAACATTTTCACAAATATGAAACGTAAGGAAAAGTAATAACATTAACAATACCAAGATTCACAACATTAAATTTCACCCGCGGATGAGTTTCTGCAGTGGGTTGCCCAGCATCAAAAATATGTTGAGTTGCATTTGAGCTGTAACTAAGAGTATCATGTAGAACAGACCCTAAACTTTGAAAGCATTCTCCAACTTGGTAATTCAAAATTCAATCTAGGCAAGCATCAGTAAGTGAAATAAATTATAAACATCAACATCAACATCATCATAATCATTAGACATAAATTATAGACATCAACATCAACATAATCATAATCATTTGGAGGGTATTCATTTTGGTCCTTGGATAGTACTATGTTTCTTGAAAGTTCTTGTGATATGATTCTAAACTTTAAAAAGATATTTTATGGCTTAATGATAATATAGATTATTGTTTTTTTTTCTAATGGAATGTTGTTGATCATTCAAGGTCTTGAAGAAACTTTTGATTGTTTTGATTTTTGAGTCTTGACGTTGTTTCTCAATGTGATATAGACTGACCACAAGATGGTTCAGTTGGTCCTCTCTTTCTATTTAATCATTTGTCTTCTTCATGGTGTAAGTGTCAATATGTTATAATCCAACATGAAGTGTGGTTCAAATGAAGTTGAACCAAATGCTGACCATAATAGCTATGATCATGATGAAGATAAATATGAATATTAAATCTAAAATATGGCTTGTAATTTGAATTTTCATTGTGAATGAAGAAACTATAGATTCAAGTTGACTCATTCTATGTTGTAGTATATTTGTTCCCTAGATCTACCATATTATATATGTGTAGCATGTAAGGGACATCTTCTGCTCATCCATGTATCATAGCTCTGTGAGAGTTCTTAGGAGAAAGACAAGATGTCAGTGGGAGATGGAGAAACCAATATCAGAACATCACTTGAAGCCTTGCAATGTTGAGAGTGGGATAAAATCTACACTTGAGACCCTATATAAGTTTAGGGTCTATTCTACATGATACTCTTAGTTACAGCTCAAATGCAACTCAACATATTTTTTATGCTGGGAAACCCACTACGGAAACTCATCTGCAGGTGAAATTTAATGCTATGAATCTTGGCATTGTTAATGTTATTACTTTTCCTCACATTTCATATTTGTGAAAATGTTTCTTGGCACTATCTTATTCTTATTACAATGTTCTTTTTTGTGGGGTAGGAGGTCAATCTTCATTGTCTTCATTGTGGGGGACAGTGAAGATTTCTCTGACAAATAGCAGGTCTTCTTTAGTATCTTATAATAACATGCTAAACTGATAAAGGTGTTATGGGCATTTAATCTACAATTACTAATAGACTAAGCATATTATTACTATTCTTAATGTTCCATTTAAATGCATTTAACACAAAAAACAAATTTACAAAATTGAACCAATGACATGTTTACAACAAAGATGTGTTGAGGAGTTTGCTCCTTGTTTAATGTTAACTCTTCCTGCACAATCCACTCATACAATAGTGAAATGATATGTGGAAGGGATGGTTGATTGTGTTCCTTGAGGGAAGGGGGATTTTGAAAGACTTGTTATCATTGTATTGTGTATTTCCAATAGGTTTGGATGTAGGGCAAACCAGGAGAATGAAGGATCACTCACCGATTGCATGATAACCCAGTTTTGAAGGGTCACTGGAAGAGGGGAATGAAGGATCACTCACTGATTGCATGATAACCTCACCAAGCATTCTTTCCTTTAATTTTCCACAATATCTCAAAGTATGATCATTATTCTTTACTTTCTTCTATATGCTATTCTTTCTATGGTTTTGTTATCTCAAAAATATATCAAAAACATTGCAGATGTGCATATAAAAGTAAAATATCATCCTTCAATTGTTCCACATTGAAGCATTTCCTCTTTGGAGTATTCTCTTCGTTTGTACAATATCTGTCAAAAATGGTTCCCATATTTCTTCAAGATCTATTTTAATCTTTATATTGCAATTTTGATTAGATTTGACCTATAGTTGATTTCATTAGTATTTTATAACATATACTCCTAACGTGAAATGTGGAGAGAAAGAAAGAGACACACTAGGTATGAATTACATGATATACCCATCATCACTTAGCACTTAAATAATAAATTATGGACAGGGAACAACCCCCTAACCTCTGGATGTTTGTTTCATGTTGGCATCTTATTATATGCAAAGGTAGGCGTGTCTTAACTAGGCTAACAACCACAGTGTAGGGGCCATAATATTTTCCCTTTAACCACATTTATAGTTTGAGAAAATTAGAAAAAATTGTTTCAGATTTATATTATCCTTTTGAACTAGCACACTGCCATCAAAATGCATAATCATTGGTCATCTCAAGAAAATTCCTATTGATTAGTAGGATATCCTTATAAAAATTTGATGCATGGATTTCTTATGAATTATTGACTGCTATGTATCCTACAACTATGGAAGGAATAGTGTTGGTGTTAGGTTTCATTTATTATTGAATTCAATGGTTTCCAAGATGTGTTGAGGAGTTTTCTCCTTGTTTAGTGTTAATTGTTCCTGCACAATCCACTCATAAAAAAGTGAAATGCTATGTGGAAGGGATGGTTGATAGTTTTCCTTGAGGGAAGGGGGATTGTGAAAGACTTTTTATCATTGTATTGTGTATTTCCAATATGTTTGGTTGCAGGGTAGACTAGGAGAATGAAGGATCACTCACCGATTGCATGATAAACCGGTTTTGAAGGGTCACTGGTTGAGGAGACAGTCAAGGTCCCCATGATTGGGCCATTGGAGGACACTATTTCTTTGTAGTAATTGCTATTCAAATTGGATGCATGGATTTCTTGTGAATTATCCACTGCTATGTATCCTGTAACTGCATCTATAAATCTACATATACTTCTCTACTGTTGTAAGCCACTTAGAGATCAAAATAGAGAAACTAAATCAAAATCATTCTTTGTCCTATTTCCTTTTAACAAAGTCTCAACTAGATCTATTAGATTTCCACAATCCATATTAATGCTAGTATTAATTTCTGGGTTCGATTGTGTATAATTTTTTCCATCAACATTTCGGATCATACTACATGATCCATCATATCATGTTCTTTTCTCTCTAGCATCCTGATGATGGATCATGTAGTATGATCCAAAACATTGATGGAAAAAGTTATACACAATCAAACCCAAAAACTGATACTAGAAAAGTCTCAACTATTAATGATACAATATACATTTGATGCCCTAAGTTATCAAATATACAAATGGCACCTACCTAGAAGCTCACCAGGAGAATGAAGGATCACTCATTGATTACATGATAACCTGGTTTTGAAGGGTCACTGGTTGAGGCGACAATCAAGGTCTGGATGATTGGGCCATTGGAGGACCCTAGTTCTTTGTATTAATTGCTATTCAAATTGGATGCATGGATTTATTATGAATTATTAGCTGCTATGTATCCTGCAACTTCATCTGTAAATCTGCATATACTTCTCTAGGGTTGTAAGCCACTTAGGGATCAAAATAGAGAAACTAGATAAAAATCGTTCTTTGTCCTATTTCCTTTTAACAAAGTATCAACTATCAATGATACAATACATTTGATGCCCTAAGCTATCAATACAAATGGTGCCTAGCTAGAAGCTCATGGGTTGTCCATTTGATAACCACAGTCAACATTTCAAAAAAATGGATATCCTTGAGCACAAGCACCAATAACATCAAATAATGGAGTTAAAGCATGAGCTAGGGCATGACACCAATAGAATGCGGTCATGTCAGTGATAGCAATTTAGAATGTGATCCTTTGGTGTGTATTAAACAGAATAAAATTTTTAGCATATTATTATCATTCTATTTCTTTGTTGTAAACATGCCATCGGTTTAGTTTTGTAACTTCAGTGTTGTATGAGTGGATTGTGCAGGAACAGTTAACATTAAACAAGGAGAAAACTCCTCAACACATCTTGGAAACCATTGAATTCAATAATAAATGAAACCTAACACCAACACTATTCCTTCCATTCACTTCTACCAAGAATAAATCATTGAATCCATTCAACATTACATATAATCATTAGATAGTTACATTTCCTGACTGTGTAGAGGAACAGTCACGACCAAAAGGATCAAAACTACTTTCACCCTTGCACAAGCTATTCCAAACTTCAAGTAAAATGAGCAATATGCTATATCAAATCATTCATATTCATAGTAACCATTCAAAGGATCATTTTGTCAATGAACCCTCTGATTGTACCCCTGCGGCAGAGAAAGGAAACCTCAAAATAGAGAAAGGAAATTAAGTAAAACTAGTCTATGCCAATGTTTGTGAGGGTATAGTCATGATAAGTGCCTCTCAAACCTTTCCAAACATGTAAGATTATCTTTAAATACTTTATTGATCTCTTCTAAACATTAACCAAATCAAACCTACATTTGAATCCACACATAATAATCCCAAAATGAAGGGTTTTGTATCCTTTAATGAATCTCAGTCACTGGTAGCACATGGATAGTAAAACCAGTAGTCTCCAAAGCATTCAATAAGTGACTGGATTGTATTTAATACACACTATTCCTTCCATTCACTTTGACCAAGAATAAAGCATTTAATCCATTCAACATTACATATAATCATTAGACAATTACATTTCCTAACTGTGTACTAGAGGAACAGTCAGGAAATGTAACTGTCTAAATGATCCAAACATTTGAAAATAGTGAATCAATATCCTTGAGCACAAGCACCAATAATATCAAATAATGGAGATAAAACATGGGCTAGGGCATGACACCAGTAGAATGCAGTCATTTCAGAGAGCATTCGTGATCAAATAAAATGCAATGCATTTGAAATTTGTAGTCGAATATGATGTTAGATACTCGAAAGATGAAGAAATCACATACCTTCTCTCATGCTCAGCTTTCACTCCTCTATCCAATTGAAATAAAAATGATGAGGCCGTTTCACTTTTTTTTTTCATAGCCAAATCTTCCTTGTACCACACAAAGAACATGCCATTGGTTCAGTTTTGTAATTTTTTTTTTGTGTAATTAGTAATTGGTAGATTAAATGCATATAACACCTTTATCAATTTAATTAGCATGTTATTATCATATCAGATAAAGTATGTTTAAGAATTGTTGGGACTGGTCCTTTTGCGTGTATTAAACATAATAGAATTTTCAGCATATTATTATCAATCTATTTCTTTGTTCTAAACATGCCATTGGTTCAGTTTTGTAGATTTTTTTAATTCATTAAATGCATTTTTCACGAGGAGGGGTCTTGTTCTCAGGAGATTGATGAAGATTGTGCACCTCAAAAACCAATTCATAAGGTACCAATCATGTTTCCTATTCACTTATATTTTTGGATTGGTAAATCTCCTTATAAGTTTCATGTCCTTTCTTTTGATTACTATGGATGAGATATATATGTTACATTTAACATTCAACTTCTTTACATTTTAGAACATGTAGTGTGTTTTTTGAGGATTTTATCAAATCAACTTTTAACATAAATCGAAAACACCAAACTAATATCTTGCCCTTTCAACTTGACAAAATATTTGCATTTGACCAATAACTGCAAGCAACTGAATGATAAATCCACATACCTATATATTTGTAAAATACCTAGAACATAAAAAATATGGCTAAGTGGCTGCCACCATGATTTTTATCTATTGAAGATGGGAAAAAAAACCACCAAAAAAAATCAAATAGAAAACATGATTGGTCATTTCAGAGAGCATTCATGATAAAATAAAATGAAATGCCTTCTCTCGCACTTGATCAACTTTCACCCGCTCGTTTTCTCCCACTCCTTTTCTCTACAAATGAAATAAAAATGATTTGGCTGTTTCAAAATAGTGAATTGATATCCTTGAGCACAAGCACCAATAACATCAACTATTTTGATATGTGGGTACCCTAATGTTGGCAAGAGTTCTTTTATTAATAAGATTACTCTGCAAGCTTGAAGAAGCAATATATTTTGGCAAATGAAGAGTAGAAAGATGATGATATTCCTAAGATCATGTATGGACACAATGTTGTAGATAGAATGGGAAGACATCTTTCTAGACTGGCCCTAGATCCTTCGACAATTGGGGTAGGATCCAGACCCAGGCTAAAAAGATGTCTTCCTTTCTATTGTGGAATTATCCCTTCCTTGGCCTACGCTCATTCCTCTTCTCAAAAATGGTTATCTAGAAACTTTGGATACTGTTTCTCATCCATGCACGAAATGTGCTAGTGATCATATAAAATTACTTTAGGCCTCCAGTATTGATGAGATGTACAAGTGTAAAATGTTTTTGCAAGATTGGGATCAATTTGTGCAGTGTACATAAATGCAAGGTAGTGATTATTCTCGACGATTGACAGGTAGCTAGGACTAAAGATAAAATAGCTCAAGAGACCATCATAGGTTCTCTCTTTCTTCAGTCTATATTATTGATAGAATGTTTTACCTTTCATTAGCTCATCAAATTCGGGGATTTGAAAGAATTTAATAGAATATTTTCATGACAATGTATATTATTTAAGTTGATATTGGATGAATTTATCTACTTCGCGCACTTGTAGACTATAAGGATGGTGATAAAGAAGCATGGTCATAGCCATGCTTCTTTATCACTGTCCTCATAGTCTACAAGTGCGCGAAGTAGATAAATTCATGCAATGTCAACATAAATAATATATGTTGTTATGAAAATATTCTATTAAATTCTTTCAAATCCCCAGATTTGATGAGCTAATGAAAGGTAAAACATTCTGTCAATAATATAGACCAAAGAAAGAGAGAACCTATGATGGTCTCTTGAGCTATTTTATCTTTAATGTGCATATCCGTCAGTTTTTTGACACTTAATCATTAATTTTGATAGAAGTGCTATGCATTCGATAGATAAAATGTCAGAGAAAACTTATTTATGACAATAGTTCCGATAGTAATGCTATACGTTCGACAGGGAATCTGTCGGAGAAATAATGAAGAACTGTCAATCTTTCGACATTTTAAGTGTCGCAAATAGAAATTTTTTGACAAACCCTTCAACATTAATGCCATATCACCAACAGGTATATCTATCAGAATTAAGTGGCAACTATCGCTATTCCAACAGTTATAATGTTAGAAAAGATATCTTTTTGACAGTTAATAGGTCATTGTGTTGGAATTCTGATGGATAAACCGTAGAAAATGCCATAACGAAGTTGTTGCTAAAATGCAAGTTTTCGACATGATATGGTGTCGATAAATTGATGGATATGTCTTCTATCACAATTTCCTATGCAAAAATGGTGACGGACCCATCTGTTGAAATGCCGACAAATTAACATTGCAAATTTGACAAATGGCCATCAAAATTTGAACCCAAATGTAGTAGTGTACGACACACAGATTGTATGGCAAGCTTGGAATGACCTTTATTTCTACCCCGTCTGGTGAAACATGGAGGGAACACGTTGCCACTTCGAGTCATCACATGCATAGAAAAAGATTAAGTAACGAGAGAGGACTAGGATCATGCTTAGAATTCTATCTATAGAATAGAAAAAAAGTGATAATAGTGAGATGCACCTGGCATGAATCATCGAGAGTAAGGCTAGAACAACCAAGATGTGACTATCACGTCGCAAGGTACAAGAGCACAATAGGAAAGAAAAAATAACAAAGAGACAACGTGAGTTTAATTAGTAATCACTTGGTTCCCAGCCTAAGACATCCAATTTTAGGTAGTGGACAATAGGAGAATAGGCAGATAGACCCTAGACAAAAACCAGATTAGACAAAAAAATGACCAATTAATGGGAACAAGCTCACTGTTTTGAAAACCAGGGGACAGTCTCATGTAAGAGAATGTATAGGAAGCTGAAATCTCGTACGGGAAAATACCAGAATGTGACAATTTTGACATAATTTTTGAGGCAAGAATAAATTTTGAGACACAATGCTGGTTGTTCTCTGACAGAATATCCAATTTTTAGATAGATTAAATTTTTAGGATTAACAAGACAAAAATAACAATTACATGCAAATATAACCAATATCAGAACAACCATAAACCACACAGAAGAGAACAGAAGACACAAGATTTAACATGGTTCACCCAATCCCTGGGCTACATCCACCAACAATGAGTCCAATATTATTATTATCCAGTGATTACAACTTGATTACAATCTTTAATCCCTTACAACTCAATTCTAGCGCAAGTACTAAAACTATACATTATGAAATCCCTAACCCTAAGCCATATTATACAATATTTTTCCACTTTAGGGTTAGAATGAGTTACAACATGTCGGCAAGAGGAAAAGTGTACAGTACTTTCCTGATCAATCACCACAAGCTAACAATCTCCCACTTGGTGATTGATCAGTATCCACACTAAGAAACCTCCCACTTGGAGACTAATCCTGTAGCAATACTACTACCATATGAGGCTCCCACTGGATCGAACCACCCTGCACTAAGCTGTTCCTTTATTCTGTTCAGTCTAGAAGACCAACTAAAGATGAACATGAGTTCAACTTCTCCCTTGTTACTACCTTTGTAAACATATATGCTAGATTGTCATCTATATGTATCTTTTCTAGCTTTAACTTCCCATCATCCAAAACTAATCGAATGAAATGGTACCACAACTGTATGTGTTTTGTCTTTGAGTGCAAAGCAAAATTCTTCACAAGATGAATGGCACTTTGGCTATTTGTATGCAAAAAACTATCTGTCTATGGATGTCCCAATTCTTCCATGAAGAATTGAAGCCATATCATCTCCTTGGCTGCCTCTGTAGCAGAAACATACTCTGCCTATGTAGTGGAAAAAGAAACCACCTTTTGTAGTCAAGAAATCCAACTGACTGCTATCCCACCAACAATAAATACATAGCCAGTAGTACTCCACCTGCTATCTATATCTCCTGCCAAATTTGAGTCAACATAGCCTTGTACAATAGTAGTAGATCCCCCAAAGTGTAAACACTTACTGGATGTACCTCTCCAATATCTGAGAATCCATTTGACTGCATTCCAATGCTCAATACCTAGGTGACTCATATATCGGCTAATGACTCCCACTATGTGTGCAATATCTGGCCTAGTACATACCATAGCATACATCAAGCTCCCTACAGCTAAAGCATAAGGTACCTTAGACATTTTAGCCTCCTCTTCTAATGTCTTAGGAAACATTTCCTTAGTTAATTTCAAATGACCAGGCAAAGGTGTGCTAACAACTTTGGCATTCTCCATAGAGAAATGTTGCAACACCTTCTCAATATAATCAGCCTGAGATAAAGTCAATTTATGATTTTTCCTATCTCTACAAATTTTCATACCAAGGATTTGTTTTGCTACCCCCAAATCCTTGATAGCAAATGAATGTGCTAACTATTGTTTTAACCCCTTAATGTGATCCATGTTAGACCCAGCTACAAGCATATCATCAACATATAAACATAAAATAATGTAGCTATCATCATACAACCTCTTAAAATAAACACAATGGTCAAAATGACATTGAGTGTATCCATGCTCATTCATAAATGTATCAAATTTAATATAACATTGTTGAGGGGCTTGCTTCAAGCCATATAAAATTTTGTGCAATCTCCACACTAGATTCTCCTTACCCTTGACCTCAAATCCTTGTGGTTGTACCATATATATTTCTTCATCCAAATCACCATGAAGAAAACTATTTTAACATCAAGCTGCTCTAAATACAAATCTTCAACAACCACAATACTTAAAACAGTACGAATGGAAGTCATTTTAACAACTGGAGAAAATATCTCATCAAAATCAATGCCTTTTCTATGCAAATCCTTTTACAACTAACCTAGCTTTAAATATTTTCTTACCTCCATCCTCTTCTTTCAACCCGTAAACCCATTTGTTCTGTAAAGCCTGTTTACCTACAGGTAACTTGCATAAATCCCAAGTTTTATTTCTCAGCAAGGAGTCCATTTCCTCTATCATTGAAGACTCCCACTGAAGCTTTGTATCCACCTATACAGCTTCATTATAACATTTAGGTTCACCAACATCTATTAACAAAATAGAATACGAAGAGGGAGTGAATCTTTCTGGAGGTCTACTTAGCCTTGTTGACCGTCTAACATTCACTAGGGTGTGTGGTATTTGTTGTTGTTATTTTTGCAGAGCATAAGGGTCTACCGGAACATCATCTTTTGGAGTATCATCTAGTACTACATAGTCATTTTCTTTCTTCTCATGCTGCTGCAACAGATCTTTGTACAATACTTTCTCATTGAATATGACATCCCTGCTTCATACAATTTTATGATTTTCAAAATCCCAAAGCCTATAACCAAATTCATTAATTCCATATCCAATAAATACATATTTCTTTGACTTAGCTTCCATCTTGGTTCTATTTTCAAAATCTATATGTGCAAAAGCTTCACAACCGAAGGTTTTGAGAAAAGAATAACTCACCTTCTTACCACTCCAGGATTCCTCTAGAATACCACAATCCAAAGGAGTAGAGGGGCCTCTATTAATTAAATAAATAGAAATGTTTACAACCTCTACCCACATGTTTAAGGGCAGCCTAGCATGCAACCTCATACTCCTTGCATGCTCCATTATTGTCCTATTCATGCGTTCAACCACTCCATTTTCTTGTGGAGTCCTTGGTACAATTTTCTTCCTACGAATACCATTTGAGGAACAATAATATTCAAATTCTATGCTACAATACTCACCACCATTATCAGATCTGAGACATTTTAGCTTTTTACCAGTCTCATTCTCAACCAAGCATTTCCATTTCTTAAAAATTTGAAATACATCAGATTTTTGTCTAAGGAAATAAATCCATACTTTTCTTGTTGCATCATCTATAAATGTAACATAATACAAAGAGCCACCAAGGGAAGATACCTGAGTTGGTCCCCATACATCTATATGCACAAGCTCTAATCTATCATTCTTCTTTTCCCTTCCACTCTTTACAAAACTAACTCTCTTTTAATTTCCATAAACACAACTTTCATAGAAATCCATATTGACACATTTCAGACTAGGTAAAGCTTTATTTGAATGAAGTAATTTCATACCTTTTTCACTCATGTGCCCGAGTTTGTTGTGCCAAAGTGTTTTGTCAGAATCTACAACAACAATTTGATGTTCTTCCTACTCAACTGCAGCCACTATTCCTGAACATTGATTATCTTCTGAAACAATTAAAGTAGAAGGAACAATATGACCTGTACAAATATAAGGTGCTTACTTTCACACCTTTTTCTACTAAGGAACCTTTTGAAACTTTCCAATTTCTATCATTAAAAGTAACTGTGCAACCCTCATCACCCAGTTGCCTTGCTGAAATTAAATCCCTACTCAGCCTTGGAACATGTCTTACCTCTTGTAGTAGTCAATAATTCCCATTCTGCAACTTAATCTTAATTTTTCCCTTTCCAACTATTCCATAGGGTTCATTATCTCCCAAATAAACTAGCCCAAAATCCCCTTGGACATAATCAAGAAAATAACCTCTATGGGGTGTAGCATGAAATGAAGCTCCAGAATCTAAAACTCATGAATCATCAATAGTTTCTAAAGAAAGAAGCAAGGAATCTTCTTCGGGTTTATTACTTACCACATTTGCCTCCTTGTTATCTTCTTGTTTGTCTCCTTCTTTATTCTTCTAAGACCAACAATATTTCTTCTTATGACCTGGTTTTCCATAGTACCAGCAGTCATTTGGCCCTTTGGATTCAAACCTCTTTCCCTTTGATTTTCCTCTGGATTTCCCATGATTTCTAGAATTGTTTCCTCTCTCATTGGTTATACCTCTACTTTGCTTTTAAGACACTACCTGATGTGGATCCACCTGAGCTTTTCCTATGAATTTTCTCAATGAGAATAACACCAATAACATCATCAAATTTTAGGGTATTAGAACCAGAAACAGAGTTACTAACAACCATTACCAAGCTATTCCAGCTTTCAGGCAAAGAACACAAAATCAAGAGACCCCTGACTTCTTCATCAAAAATAACATTGACAAAAGTTAATTGATTGGTAACTATATTAAACTCATTTAAATGATTAGGAACTAACCCACCTTCCACCATTTTCATATTAAACAAACGCTTCATGAGAAATACCTTATTTGAAGTGGAGGGCTTTTCATACAACTTTGCTAGGGTTTTCATCAAATATTCAGTCATCATTGCTTGTGTAATGTTGAATGCCACCAATTGTTCCAAGCATAATTGAATACTACCAAGGGCATTTCTATCAAGAATATCCCACTCCTCATTAGAAGTACTTGCCAGTTTCTTGTCTTTTCCTTCCAATGGTTGCCATAGATCCTTCTGATAGAGATAGTCCTCCATTTGCATTTTCCATAACTAAAAGTTCTACCCATTAAACTTGTCAACCTTTAGCCTACCCTCGTCTACCATTTCTCCCACTTAATCATGAGACTCCCACTAAACCGTGAGATCTTCCTACAGAGGATAACTAAAAACAACCTCACTCTGATACCGCTTGTTAGGATTAACAAGACATAAATAACAATCACATGCAAATATAACCAATATCAAAACAACCATAAACCACATAGAAGAGAATAGAAGACATAAAGATTTGATGTGGTTCACCCAAACCCTTGGCTACATCCACCAACAATGAGTCCAATATTATTATTATCCAGTGATTACAATCCATAATCCCTTATAGCTCAATTCCACCACAAGTACTAAAACCATACATGAAATCCCTAACCCTAAGTTATATTATACAATATTTTTCACTTTAGGGTTAGAATGAGTTACAACATGTCAGCCCAGAATTAGCTGAAAATATATAGTACTTTCCTGATCAGTCACCACAAGCTAACATAAATCAGCAACTCAACTTCTACATGCAGCAAGAGATTTATATCTTGATCAAGCATATAAAAATAGCAATCAAGGATTTCAAGCAAACAATATCTTCAAACAATGAATGAGGGAATAAGCAACCTCGCACATGAACAAGCATATGTGACATAGTATTCTATTCCCTAAGAGTGCTACTTGTGTATGTTCTCAAATGTTTTGCAATCACGCACATAGTCCTAGAAAAGATAAAAAAATTGGTTGCACTAGGGTTCTTAGTAATGGTTTGACTCTACAACTTTTATAATCTCAAGAGGGCAAACTCCAATCTAGGCGCACTGGGGTTTTGAAACATTCCAAGAATTTAATCAATCGAAGATGCTGAGGAGATCTGACAGTCCAACAAGAAACTACACCCATGGAGATTTCTTCCACAAGGACATTTATATAGCGGCTACTGCTACCACAATGAAAATGGCTATTACCGCTTGAGGTTCCATCCATGTGGTTGACCCAATAAAGGGAATGTCCACTATGGTTAACCCTCTCTAATAAGGTGACTCACAAAAAAGACCACATGGGGACTTAGTTTAGATTCAAGGATCTGAGTTTCTGATACTACCCAAAAAAGGGAGTAGAGAATAATTCTCTAGCCTCTTCAATTCACCAAAACATAGCAAACAGATTCATTGACACGCTAAGACTGAAACTACCTCACCAAGGTTTGTGATGTCAACAACAATGTCTACTGAGCTCTCTAAGTGGGACCAAGAGAGAATGTACCAATCAAAGTTGAGGACCAAACCAAGTAAAATCATGAGATAACAATAGTATCCTTCCCTACCAACAAGGGGTTATGTCGTCAAGAAGACCTTCGCATGCAAAACAAGCGAATGAAGCCCACTCTCTCAAGAACACCACAAATAGTGTTCATAGGGCCTATTTACTATGTGAAACAAATATGTTGAAAATGAATCTAGATTCTTTTTTAGAGCCCAAAAGTGAAGTGTGATTTATCAAAGAAGGAAATACTCAAGCCCAACACGTAAGATATTCATTTTAAAGTCCAAAATTGAAGTGTTATAGAGATCTTAGCAACTCAACTTAGGTCCAAAGCTCTGCAATCTAGTATTTTGCTATCTCCAAAGGTAGAATTAGGGCAAATCAACATCAAACAACAAACAACAAATGTCAAGAAATAACAAATTGGAAGTACAAAATCTGCAAATTTAAGTCTCTGGTATCAAAATTCCACACAAGATTATGCACAGTCCCGCGCGAGAAAACACCTTTTTTGCACGAGGAAATGTCAGAACAACAAAACTTCACATGATACAGTGAGAATCGTAATGCGACATAGTCAGAATCTACATGAGAGAATCTGTATAGAGATGTATGACAGTATGGATAGAATGAAATTTTTTTACAAAAAACTAAAATTTAAATGAAGTACAATGATGCCAGAAATTGATTTTCTACCCCACAATGGGTGCTAGAAATGTATGAACTAAATATGGGCATCTGATTTAGCTCCACACTTCAACATAGTCATTGTTCACCAGTTGCAGCCAAGATTGAATACTAGATTACTCATCTCGCCTATGTGGATGATTCAACCTGTTGCCTTCTATCTAGGTAGGGTTTGAAATTGCTCTCAGAATCGAGAGTCTTGCAACCATAGACTAACACTAGAATGAAGGGTTTATGCAATTTTAATCTAGAAATGAATGTGCAATTAATCTATAAATGAGATTAAACTAATAAAAATGAAAGCAAGCTAGACTAAGAAATGAAGTGCATGATTAAACTAGACATGATATGATAATCTAGAAAATGAAGATTATGCTAAGAATTGAAAGCTTCAATGCAAAAGGTGTTCTGGCAACAATGCGACAACACTTCATTGCTCAAAAAGTTGGGGTCTTTTGAATAAGAAAAGAGGGTTCTTTTATAGAATCCTAGGTTCAATCGATAGTTGAGATTGAATCAGACGAATGGTAGAGATTGAATGAGAGATCATCTCAGAATAGAAAGTTTTCAGCAGAGAGGCAATCAACTACCTATTTTTATCTGTTTTAAAGGTGTTAACTGTTTTATTGCTCTTTTTGATTTTCAATTAAATTGAAGTTTCCTTTTCTGAATTGAAGAGAAGATTTGAAGAGAAGATTTAATTCAAATAAATACAATATTGCCTCATAAGTGGATTTTTCTCAAATATTTGAATAATTAAATTTATTTATTGAGATGAGGATATTTATTTAAAACTAAATATTTATTTAATTCCTTTTTCATGTGTTTTAGCTAAAGAGGGTGGATTTAATTAAATTAAATTGCTAGGACTTTTAAAATTAATTAATTGATCATAGGGTTTATTTTTCCAATAAATGTCGATATTTAGGAATTAAATATGATATATGATTATTACAAATTTAAGGTTTTCTGCATTTGACACTAAGTCAAGTAGAGTCAATCAGAAGACATAATTGCCTAGTACAATAGGACTTTGATGATTCAGAATTGAGAGAATGAGACTAAAATGCAACAAAATTGGTTAGGATATCAAGATGCCAATTTTGGGGTATTACAATGGTAGGGAATAATATATAAGATAAGGAAGATGGTAGGTGTTGGATATTGGATTAGGGTATTGAAAGGTTTGCATAGGTGAAGGTGAATAGGATGGTAAGACCAACATTGACACACACCTTGAAGGGAAATGGAATGATGGAGGAAAAATGGATGGAATTGCTTGAGGTTTTGATGTAGGAGAGGATGAAAGGTGTTTGGAAGGAGATGTGGTAGAAGCCTTTGGAAGCTTGGATGCCAACTCTAATTTTTCTTTTGTATCCAAGTCATTTAAAATAGACTTGGGAATCCAGATAAATCTTGATTTTTCTTTGATTTTGGATGCTTTAGAATATACTTCTTCAATGATGGATTTAGGAACCCATATTTTCTTTGTTTTCTTTCTTTTCTTAGTGGACCCTTATGGTCTCTTGAATATTTCTTTTTTCTTTGTAATCACGTGTCGATTAGACTGGACATAGTGATCTTCATATATAAGTGGATCCTTGAATTTTTTATTTCTTTCTTTGACATCCAAATTTCTTCCAAAAGACTTGGGAATTATGGATGAATAGGGCTGATATGGCGGGTTCATATGGATGGATTGATATGGAGTGTTCAAGAATGCATGTCTTTGTTGATCTTGGGAAGAGATAGGGTAAGTGGATGACATGCTAGGAGTGTTAGGCATAGCGAATGGAGGGATATAAGGACCCAATATAGATGGAAGGTTTGAAGGTTTCAACTTTGGTATATAGGGACCAATGATGGATTTGGAGGATAGTGAAGGTTGATGCTTAGGAATATCAATATCTTTAGAATGAGCTATGTAGCCAAGGCTCTCACCTTTAGGATTCATATTTATACAAATAGGATCATGAGTAGCTTTGATAGGAGTATTTGAAGCTTGGGGGTATTTATTCTTATTCCAATGATTAGGAAGAATAGAGGAGTTTCGAGGTGGATATGGAGGAGTATGAAAAGAGGGTGAGGGAATACTATAATATTGACAAGGATCTTTAGATAGCATTGTAAAAGTGTTTTTATCTTGATTTTTAAAAGGAATACCTTAATCTTTCTTAGGAGATATAGGGCTATGTGGCTCTTGAGATGGAAAGGTATCATCTTGGAAGGAATAAAATGGTATGAAAAGGTCATCATGAGGTATGGGACTTTGGTCAAATACTGGAGGAGGAAGGATGGTACCTTGATCTTGATCCTTACTAATATTCATTTCTTCACACTTTGGATTATCCTCTTGACATGGAGCCACCTCTAAGGATGAGGTAGGACTTTCAATTTTCATGGGAAATTATTGAAGGACTAATGGAATAGAATTTTGAATAGGCATGGAAACACATGAAGGTTCACGATCTTTGATTTTGGAATCATTGAAAATATTTGCAGCTAGATGCAAATTAGCGTGGATTTCTTTCAGAGATAGCCCTTGAGGATAGACATAGTCAACATGAAAAGAATTAGCTTCTTTGTTTGATGGAGGAACTTTAGATAGCTTTGTTTCTTTATAGGATGCATGCATGATGGAAGAAGTGGATGTGGAATGAGAACCACTACTAGACACAGGTTCATGAATTTGATCTTGCTTGAGATTAGTATCTTGTTCTTGATTATTAGGATTTTCAACTTCAATTATGTCATCATCAATTAGATCTTGGATTTTTTGTTTCAACTCCATGCAATCTGAAGTCTCGTGTTCATTATTTTGATGATAGGCACAATAGTTTCTCAAGAATACAAAACCACATGAAGTGATTTGAGGAAACATGATGAGATTGTGTTCAAGAAGTTCTTGTAATGTTGATTCATAAGACTATCCCAAAGGAGTGAACATTCTCTCTAAGGGATGATTAGGTTATTCTTAATGTTCTTGTAGATAGAGAAGACTCTCAAGTGAATACAATATATATTTTTCTTCATTTTCTTGATCAAAGACATAATTATCATTAGATTGTGGGATCTCTTGATCAAATATTGGATAGTCATTCATTGGTGTTGCCATGTTTGAAGGAGGTGAAGACATGTGGATATCATTCTTAAAGAGAAAATGACATATTGATCATAAGGAATACTTGTCTGATGGGGTCTCCTTTTATTTCTTCATTTCTCAAATTTCTAATTGCAAAGCTTGACATTGCTCAATGAGGGTAAAGATAGATTGATCATCCATGTTGTGATTGTTTTCATTTTCTTGATTATATGATGGATGAGAGGATTTAATGTCTTGTTTCATTGTGTGATCAGACTGAGAAGACCAAGGGGATGGAATAGAAGAAAATTTAAAATCCAAAATTTTCATATTTTTTTTGGTATTTTTTGATGTTTTAGTAATTTGGATTTTCGGAGGTCTTCTGCTCATTTCTGGGGGTTGAGACTATCGTCGATCACAAAAATTGGGTTCCTAATTTCAAGCATTGAGTCAAAAGTTATGCCTTCTCCAAGTTGGGGTAAAATTTTACAATTTTTTTTACAAATTTTTGAATATTTTCCCGATATGATGGACTAAATGTAATGAATGAACCTGACAAAGAAGCCAAAAGGGTATCCAAGAATAAAAAAATCCAGGTTCTAGCATGTGCAAAAGTGCTCTATGTCCCAGATGCAATCCTCTAAATGTGACCTTCAGTGAAAAGTTCCCAGATGTGATCTAGGAATACAAGATGTGACTCCTAATTCAGTTTTGGTCCCAGATGCAACTTAGGAAATCTGGGGTATACGCGAAGCGATCCTAGAATGACCAATTGCGATTCAGGATGCAGGGTACGACTCAAGATACCAAATGTGACATTATGATGACTGGTTTGATGCAAAGTTTATTCAATTTCATAAAAAAATATCTTTTCTATCTGATTCTAGGGACTTGTAGGTGTCTGAAAATGCTTGGTGTTTGCTCATTTGAGGGATTTATTTGAGGTTTGTAATTTAAACACATCAAGCAATCATTTTTATAGAAAACATACCTAACCTTGCTTATGCTAGGTAGAGATTGGAAACACTTGTTAATTAGCTTAGGAACACACTCAATGACTCCTCAGAATATGGTAGTTCAACAACACACAATGGATGTTGGAGCCCATATTAGCCAAGTTTAAGTGTCAAGGAGGGTTCGATATGGTGAATCTCTTAGGGAAATTACTATTTGCCTTGCACAAGTCTTACCAACCTTTCAGAGGTGAACCAGGTAGCATCTAACTTAGGTTTTTAATAACTACAACTATTTATAACCATCTTCCATAGTCCCACAAGCAGGATTGAGGCCTATAGCCCTATGAGTACCCAAATCTATGTAGTTTCACAAGCAAGATTCAAGCGGCTCTGCTCTACACAAGATCCAAGCATGTCATTGGAAAAGATGAAATAAAGGTTCCAATGACAAAATGAATTATGTCTTCTAAGATTTTCACCTCAAGGAAGCGTTAAATTTTATAGTGGGGTGGAAGAGTTGGCTTAAGACTTGTCCCCACTTGGGTCACTCTTAGGAGCTTTTTTCCTCAACCGGAAGGCCCTCTAAAGGTATTGCAATAAAAGAAAGTAGATCAATAATTCAAGGTCTAGATTTATGATTCTCCTTGAAGGAGAAGAGCATAATCTCCTAACTCAAATTACTTCTCCAAGACACATCATGCAAGGTTTACTTCAAATTACCCCAATTTGACCCCAAATTGCAAATTAACTTTTGAGTTTCTGATTTTTGTTAAGGGAAAAGAGCAAAATCCTCTAGTTAATTTGCAAATTGATCTCAAATTGTAATTAAATTTCTATGAAAGAAAGCATGAAGTCTAGTTGATTTTTCTTTAAGGCAACCTGCAAACAACCATTTGTAGTCTCATATGTTGATTTCTCTAACAATTCATCCTACAAACCACTATTAGGATGTTAAAAATCCACATAAAATACAAAATCAATCCATTAGATGTTAGAAAAATCAAATTTGAAGAAAATATTCCCAGATGCGATCCAAAGATTTAACCAGATGTGATCCCCTTTCCCACATGCGATTAAGGATCCTAAATGCGATCCAGAATTGACTAAATGCGATACCTTACTAGATGCGATTCAGGAAATACCGGGTGTGACTCTATTTCCTAGGTGCGATCCAATTAGCCAGATGTGATTCCCTACAGTAAAAAACATGACAAAAATTAGTTTTAAAAGGAAAAAATCTAGGTCTTGGCCCCACGGTGGGTGCAAGAAATGTGTGTGTGAATTGTGGTAGTTGTTATCCTATAACACAACACTTAAATAACTCATTATATCAATTGTTAGTACATGAAAATAAATAAAAATCATAACAATTGAAATCTAATTATTGCTTCCTAATCATAAAGAGTTTAATCTATGTTAGTATGCTCTTAGAATTGTGCATAGATGAGTGACATTACAAATATGAAATGGAAGATTCAAGTAAAATGGACATATTCTTTAATACAATTAAGATGAATTAAGCTAGAGCTATAATTTGATAAGAAATAAAAGAATTGATATAGATTTAGAATTCAAAATGACAGAGTTTCCTTATGCAAATGATCTAGATATGAAATGAATTAATGAGCTTGGTTCTATAGATTTCCTCTTGGAGGGAAAGGTTTAATTTAAATTCAATGGTTGAGATTCATCCTTGATGAATGGTGGAGATTGATTCTCACTTGATCCATGTGAGTGATCCTTGTGATTAGATCCCATTGGTTGGAATTAACTCCTTTGTCCTTTTGTGATTTGAAAGGATAATAAAAAATTAATTAATTCACATTAATTAATATCAGTAGCCATAGGTATTTTTGAGTTTGATCTGATTAAATGACTAGGATGATTAATTAAGAAATCAATCTTGATGATTGATGATTGATGCTTGATAATTGATTAATTATGTAATTAAATTGATCTAATTCAATTACACAATTATGCTTGAGATTAGCTTGATTTGGTCACTTGATTTGAGACTTAGGGCATCTACTTTAGCTAGACCATTTTTAGGTGACTACACAAGGCAGTAGACGTAATGGAAACTATCAGGTCCTTACTTGAAATCCCTTGTGATGCCATGCAATATGAATTTTTAGTTGAGCAACTACACTCACCCGCTTACGAGTGTAATCACCTAAAATTGGGGCTAATAGAACCTTAGGCCCTATTTTCCCTAATTCAGGATAACCTCCTAATTATGCTCGTTAAATTCCTAATTATTAACATAATTCAACAAATTTGATAAAATCAATAAAACTTCATAAATCAAGCATTAATCATCAATAATTGAGCAAAAATCATATTAATTACCTCTAGGCCTAATAAATTAAATCATTCCCATTAAATGCATGGCTATACTAATTAATTAAAAAAATGAATAAAAGACTCAAAAATGACACGTCACCTCTCAAGGGGAAAACAAAGACACTTTTAACCAATGAGCGCTCATCACATGGATCAAGTTTGGAGGCATCTCAACCATCCAAATTTCTAAAGTTCTATAAAAGATGAATTTTCAAACCCCAACAAAGGATGATTTGATGAATTAAGGAGATATAGGTAATTGAATTCATACTTACATTCTGAATATTTCATTTCATAGCTAATTAGAAAACACTTCAATTTACATGCTTAACGGTGAATGAACTAATGACTTTCATGAATGAATTTAGTTTCTTAGTTTTGTTCAACTTGAATCTCTCATTCTAACCTGCATTGTCACTGTTTAGAGTCTAAATCTGAGAGTAAATTTAGATTCTTACATACTTGTGTTAGTCAGAGAGCAATAGGATGACTTTTCTTAGTTTAATGGATTTTAATTGCTTTCAATTTGATTTAAACAAATAAGCTAATGTTCTATTGAAGTGTTGTGTTACATATTCAAAAGTACCACAAAATACACACATATTTTTGGTGCCCACCATGGGGCCAATCCCCAAATTTTTGCATTTTAAACTAATTTTTTGTCGTGTTTCTATCCACAAAAGATTGCATCCAAGAAATTAAATCACATCTAGGAAACAAAGTCACATCCGAGATTTATTGGATCATATCCAGGGTTTCCTAGATCACATCCCATAAGGTATTACATTTTGTTAGCTTTGAATCACATCTGGGATCCTTAATCATATTTGAGAAAGGGGATCACATTTAGTTAAATTTTGGATTACATATGGGGTCTTTTGTAAATTTTGGTTTTGCTGACATCTAATGGGCGATCTTTGTGATTTTTCTGATTTATGACAGCCTAACAATGGTCTACAGGTCGAATTGTCCAAGAAATCAACAAAGATAAGAGTACTAATGGTGTTTTTGTAGGTTGACTTGACGAATATATCAAACAAACACTATGCTTGTTTTTCTAGGAATCTTTAATACAATTCAAGGTTAATTTGCAAACTAATCAGAGGATTGTGCTCTTTTCCCTTTGGGAAAATCATAAACTAAAAAATTAGCTTTCAATTTGGGGTCAAATTGGAGTAAATTGGTTAAATTGCATGATGTGTCTTAGGAGAAATGGTTTGAGATAGGAGATTATGCTCTTCTCCTTCATGGAGAATCATAAATCTAGACCTCTAAGCCATTTATCCTCATTTCTTTTATTGCATACATAATTAGAGGGCCTGTCGGTTGAGGAAAAAAGCTCCCAAGAATGACCCAAGTGGGGATAAGTTTTAAGCCAACTCTTCCACCCCACTATAAAATTTGACGCTTCCTTAAGATGAAAATCTTGGAAGACATGATTCATCTTGTTCATGGAACCTTGAGTTGATCTTTTCCATGAACATGCTCAGATCTTGTGTAGAGAAAAGCCTCTTGAATCTTTCTTGTGAGACTACAAAAATTTGAGTACTCATAGGGCTATAGGCCTCAATCCTGCTTGTGGGAATATGGGAGACAATTATGAATAGATTCCCTTATTAAAAACCCTAAGTTAGATGCTACCCAAACTACCTCTGAAAGGTTGGTAATGCCTATGCAAGGCAAGTAGTAATTGCCCCAAGAAATTCACCATATCGAGCCCTCTTTAACGTTACTACTCAGCTAATATGGCCTCCAACATCCATTACATGTTGTTGGATTGTCATATTCTGAGGAGTCATTGAGTGTGTTCCTAAGTCACTAAACAAGTATTTCCAATCTCTAGCTATTTTAGGAAAGGATAGGTGTGTTTTCTCCTAAAAATTATTGCTTGATGTGTTTGAAGTACAAACCTACGATAAATCTCCTTAATGAACAAATCAAAAGCACTTTCAGACACCTACAACTACCTGGAATTAGACAAAGAAGATATTTTTTTACAAACTTGACAAAATTTTGCCTTAGACAAAACATCAGACTATTGCAAATGGTATCCTGTGTTACACCCCATATCCTAGATTGCACTTGGGAAAAATAGAATCGCACCCTGTATACCCTAGGTTGCATTTGGATTAGGGATCACACCCTATGTTTCCTATGTCACATTAGGGACCAAAAAATATCAGTCACATCTAGAGGATCACATTTAGGACCATAAGCATTTTCGTACCTATCACAAGATGGATTTTTGTATTTTTGAGTACCCTTTTGGCCTTTTGTCATATTATGTTGTCAGAACCCGTATACCTGCAAGCCTGGGAGAGTCAATTATTGAGTGTATCTTGTCATCCTATTTGGTCTATATCCTACATTGTTCAAGTTGTGGAGTTCCCTTGTCATACTAGATTTGATCAAGTTCCTAGCTCACTATCAAGGCACTCTAACCCTTTGACATTGGAACTTTCAAACATTTTCAAACAAATCTACTTGCACTTGGTTCCCAACTCACTATTAGGGCACTCTAACCCTTTGACGTTAGATCCTAAAACATTTTAAACCCATTATTACAACCTTGAACTCACACTTGCACATCTTCAGACCCACTTACACATAAGGATACTCAAAAATTTCTTAATCAAGTTTTCATGGTTAATACTGTGTGTGTGAATTTTTTACCTAGTTGTAGACACAACACTTCAGTAAAACATTAGAGGTTAGTTGAAATCAAAATCGTGCAATGAAATGAAAACTAATCTAACCAAGCAATTTATTGCCTTCTAGTAGATGCTAGAATGTAATTTCAGATTGGACCGAGATCAGTGACCTTGACGACACCTAAATGAAGGATTTGAATGAAAAATCTAGATATGAATTAGTTGCAAATTAATCTATTTTTTTGGATTTTAGATGCAATAATATGAAAAATGATATGAAATCTAATCTATATGAAAAACTGATATGCACTACAATTAATCTAACAATGATATACTAAAATATGAATGATCTCACAAAGTTGTTGATTCGCAAAGAAGCTTCAATTCTTCAGATACCAATTCGCCAGCATAAGTTTGCAAAATTATGAGATGATTTGTGAAGAGCTGAGCCTTGGTTTTATAGAAATCCAGGGCTTTGGGGATGCATGGAAAAAGCCATAAATCACTCAATTGATTTTTGAGTGAACAAGGAATTAAAGATAGTTAACTCACAATGAATCATGCAAAAACAACTTTTTGATTTAAATCAGAAGTTGAGATCAGCTTTCAACTCAAAATAGAGTTGAGTTTATTTTTAAAACAACTTGAATTGATTTTCTGATTTAGGATGTGCATAATTAATTATGAATTAAATAAATAAATAAAGTGATTTATCCTCAACTTAACTGATTTTGAAAATAAAACAATTGATTTATGGGTTAATCAATTATTAAATCAAACTTTTATTCTAAAATAATATCATTAAATATGACTTGCTTTAATTAATTAAATAAGAATTTAATCAATTAATGATAAGAATTTTGATTTATTGTCAAATTTAAATAATAATAATTAGGAATAAATATAATTAGATTCAATTCAATAATTAAGTGGCAGTATTAAATCTAATTAATTAAATATTCAAAATATTCAATTAATCAAACTTTTAGGATAAATATGATTTATCGCCAAATAATCATTAAATCAAAGATAATTAAGATAATTTTAGGAATATTACTAGGAATATTCCCTTATGCAGAATTTGAGATAATCAATTAGGATTCGATGATGTTTAGATATGCCTTAGGTTAGGACTTCAATGTCAATTTCATTCGATATGTTGATATAGGAGGTTAATGAACCTATAGCCCATTTTTGGGGTATTACATTTTGCCCCTCTTTGAATTGTTGTGCGAAGCGCAGTGGTTCAAAGATAGTCTATGTATGATATTGAAACTAATGTTTGAAATTGAAATTGATATGAAACAGAAACTTATTGAAATTGATATGAAGATAATAGGTCCTAAATGACCAAAGATAATGTTAACTATAACAGTAAATGAATCGATGATTGCGAAAAAGTGTCAAAATGCCTGAATCTAAACCTTATGATTGCAAAGAAGTGAGTGACCAATTCCAGACCTGATTGTCGATAAGAATCACATTGGTATCACATCTGAACCCTTTAGTTTTTGAAGAACCAAGGAAATAACACAATTGAACCAATAGTTGCAAAAAATGATACAATTTACAAGATTAAGAGAATACCAGATTGATATGGATCTCGATGAATCTGATATGCCCTGAGCGATGATTGATTTTCCCCAAGCGATGAGGTCTTTTTGATGAATCAACAACTAGACATGATTGTTGTCTTGATTACTGAGGAAAGATATGATTCCAAATTTAGATTACAGACTTCACTGATGTGCAATACCATGCCCCCTTCAGGATTAAAATCAAAATCTGACAAGAAAAGTCAGCGTTGAATGGTTTAGAAGCATGTTAAGTGATTTTAGAAGTGGTTATATATGTCTGGGAACATGTTCTGCATCATTTAGAGGTCATGGAGACCAAGTTTGACTAGGTTAAACCATGAGTTGACCATAGTTGACCAAGTTGAAATTTTGATAGTTTGATGTAAGATAATTAGTTAAGTTGAATTCTAAATTCGTGTGATGATTGAAGGTCGATTATGCAAGTAGTTAATAATATGAATGATCTCAGATTTTGATTTTGATCCCGAAAAAGGATTCTACTTGCTATTTCATTGGAAGGACCTTCATGTAAGATTCAGCTCTTGTTAGATTTGAAGAGACAAGTGGAGAATTGTTTAAGCATTGAAGTTTGTTTAGCCAATGTGAGATCATAAAAACATGCAAAATGCAAAGAAACATGCAGAATGAAATGCAGCCTAAGACCTAGGACCTAGTCACTGATCATGTGTCGGTCATTCTCATCATTGAATTTTTAGGTAACCGGATAAATCAATACAATGCCCACTAGTTATGAAACCATAGACATATGAATATCAATTTGTATACGCAAGAATCAATACAACACCCACTGATTATGAAACCATGGACATATGAATATTGATTTGGTTTTCAGAATGTCGGATTAGATATAAGAACCAAGGCATAAGCGCCAGGATGACCTGAATATCATGTCAATTTTGATATAGCAATATGTATAAGCATCAAAACATAAACATCATGATGACTTGAATACACCTTGCGGTACAAACACATCAAGCAATCAAGAGGTCATTCAAAATCTAATGTGAATTACCTGTAGTGACCCTTTATTGTTCACATCCTTAGGTAAGATCGTATTTCACAATAGGAGAAAGAACTCATTCAAAAAAGACAATAGTTAGATCAAACTTCCTTGAATTTTCTAGGTATCAATGGTCGACGTATGCATGGCCATCTAATTTGAGATAGAGGCTCTTACAATCAGACACCACTTCAATCCAGAATTTCCAAAGTTGTTAGATTTTCACATATAAGAAGAAAACAAAGAAAAGATTATGCCCCCAGTCATCACTCTCTAAATCCTATAAAGGACATCATCGAAGAGCTCGAAGGGACACAATATGCAAAAATCTCAATGCGAATCAATAAGCATACAAGGAGATAAAATCATGTAAAAAGCATAGATTGTTTTCAATTTGATGTTTGATTGCGTTGTTGTAGGTGCAAAATCCTTTCTGGAGACGAGACTGATTGACTGGCTCAAATGAAGCTTCAAAGGACTCTGACTAGATATGATACATCTAAGATACATTGGAGGCCATAGGATATGACTTTGATTGCCCCCAAGTTTGAACATTGATAGGATATAGACGCATTAGCTAATTGGTGTACAAACTGACTTATTGAAAATAGGAATGTGTAAAAAAACTGGGAGATATGTACAAACTAAAGCAAGACTAAAAGTTGGGAAAGACCAAGATTGCGCTGATACATGGAGCATTTTGAACAAGTGGCACCCATTTGCTGGTTTTTCACCATCTTGGCAGAGATTCTATTTTTGCTACCAAGGCGCCTATTTTCAGGTTTTGACAAAGGCACTTTTTCTTTTTCTTCTTTTTTTGTATTTTTCATTTTTTCAATTTTTTTTTGTACTTTTGATATTTTTCAATTTTTTTGTGAATCATCAAGGTGCCCATTGCTAGGTTTTCACCAAGATCTTCATTTTTTCAGGACTTTTTTAGATTTTTAAGATTTTTTCAGGACATTTTACCATGGACTGAATGCCTTAGGTGTAGAATTTCTTCAGATGGAGAATGTTGATTGGTTCTCAGAGTTGTTCTCCTTCAGTCGTTGAGAGTTGATATGCACCAGAGCCAAAAGTAGTAGTGATTACAAAGGGACCCAGCCAGTTGGGTTCAAACTTCCCCTTACATTCTCGATGTGATTGATTTTTAGGATTCTCTCTCAAGACTAGATCACCAACCTGGAATTCTCTGTGTCTGACTTTCTTGTTGTAGCCTCTAGACATTTTCTTCTGATATACTCTGAGATGATCATATGCTTCTTGTCTACGCTCATCTAGTAGTTCAAGCTCTTGCAACCTAGACACTCTGTAGTCATCATAAGTTACTAGGCCATGCATTCTGATTCTTAGTGATGGGATTTCAACCTCAATAGGCAGTACCACTTCAGACCCATAAACTAAAGTGAAAGGTGTAGCCTCAGTGGGCATTCTGATACTTGTTTTGTAGGCCCATAGAGCTGGATTGATCATGAGATGCCAGTCTCTTCCTATTTTATTAACTGTATGGTGCAATATTTTCAATAGATTCTTGTTAGAAGCCTCCGCTTGGCCATTCCCTTGAGGATAGTAGATAGATGACCAATGTTGTGTAATCTTGAATTTGGCACATAAATCATCTAGATCTTTGTTCTTGAATTGTCCACCATTATCTGTGATTATGGAATGAGGTATCCCATATCTGCATATGATATAGTTCAATATGAACATAGATATTTGCTTTCCAATTGCTTGTGTCAAAGGGACTGCTTCTACCCATTTTGTAAAATAATCTATAGCTATGATTATATGGGTATGTCCATTAGAAGAATGAGGATGTATAGCTCCTATAAGATCAAATGCCCATTGGTGAAAAGGCCATTGTGTAGTAAAGGGAATTAGATCTCTCCCTAGAGCATGAATTGAGTTGCCATGCACTTGGCACTTTTGACAATTCTTAGCAAACTTGATAGACTCTTTCTCCATTTCAGGCCAATAATACCCAGCCCTAATAAGTTTTAAAGCTAATGTTAAACCATTTGAGTGTGACCCACAAATACCATCATGGACTTCCTCTAACGCACATTGAGACTCTTCCCACTCTAAACATCTAAGTAGTGTACCATCTAGACCTTGTTTGTACAGATTGTGACCAATGATGACATATCGGGAGGCATTATGAATAAGGTATCTCTTTTCATGGTGGTTGAAGGTATCGGGAATGATTTGGTCTTGGAGATAGGAAAATAGGTTTTTGTATCTGGATGAATCATGACCAACAACAGTGGAGATCATGCAGGTTTTAGGGGAATCATATGCAGGATAAGATAGTGCTTCCACCAAGAACTCATAGTGTAGCTCATGTTCAGGCTACTGTAATAGAGTAGATAGCATTGCCATTGCATCGGTAGCCTTGTTCTATGTTCTAGGAATTTGCTCAAATGTGATAGATATGAAATACTTCTTTAAATCATCTACCATTCTCTTGTATGGGATAAGTTTTTCATCTTTAGTCTGGTACACATCATTGACTTGATGGATAACAAGTTGTGGGTCTCCATGAATATGTAATTCTGTTACTCGCCACTCAATTGCTAGCTTCATGCCATTAAGAAGGGCTTCATATTCTGCAATATTGTTTATGCAAGGGAAGTTTAATCTGAATGCTTTTGGGATTGAGTATCCTTGAGGAGTTATGAATAATATGCCTGCCCCTGATCCATTCTATGTATAGGAGCCATGAAAGAATAACTACCATTCTCTAGAAGAAAGAGTCATAATAGAGGAATTTGGAAATTCCATTTGCATTGGTGTATCATCAATCATAGGTGCATCTACTAATTGATTAGCAATAACCTATCCTTTGATAGCCTTTCTTTCCACATATTCAATGTCAAATTCACTTAACAGTATGACCCATTTAGCTAATCTACCTATGAGGGTAGCTTTTCTTAGAAGGTACTTGAGTGGATCAATCTTAGCTACCAAATGTGTGGTATGGGCTAACATGTAATGTCTCAGTTTCTATGATGCAAAGATCACAGCTAGACAAGCTTTCTCAATCATTGAATAGTTCTTCTCATATGCAACCAATTTTCTACTGATATAGTATATAGCTCTTTCCTTTTTGTTCTCATCATGTTGTGCAAGCAATGCCCCCAATGATGTATCTGTAGCGGAGACATATAAGATCAAAGGCTTCCCTAGAATGGGAGGTATCAAGATAGGAGGATTTGATAGATACTTCTTGATATGGTTAAAGTTGTTCTCACATTCTTCATTCCATGCAAAGGTCACTCCTTTATGTAATGTTTGTGTAAAAGGTTGTGATATGTCTGCTAGCTGTGATATGAATCTTCTGATAGATTGAACTCTTCCTTGCAATGTCCTCACTTGACTAATATTCTTTGGAGGTTGCATTTACATGATAGCCTTTACTTTAGTTGGATCAACTTCAATGCCCTTCTTTGAGACTATGCATCCTAAGATTTTTTCAGAAGTGACACCAAAAGCACATTTCTTAGGATTTAGTCTGAGACTAAATTTTTCCATTTTGTCTAGTATCTTTCTCAAGTCATCTAGATGTTTAGCTCTAATCATAGATTTTTCTAAAGTATCATCAACATAATCCTCCATAGTCCTATGCATCATGTCATGAAAAATAGATGTCATGGCTCTTTGATATGTAGCACCAGCATTCTTTAGCCCAAATGGCATGACATTCCAATAGAAGGTGCCCCATGCACATGTGAAAGTAGTTTTCTCTTGATCCTCTGGAGCAATTTTTATTTGATTATACCCAGAAAAACCATCCATTAAAGAATACATCTCAAAGCCCGCAGTCATGTCCACTATCATATCAATGTTAGGTAATGGAAAATCATCCTTAGGGCATGCTCTGTTTACATCTCTAAAGTCTGTGCATACTCTTATGGATTTATCTAGTTTTGAAATAGGTACAATATTAGAAATCCATTCTGCATAATCAATAACTTGGATGAATCCAACTTTTAGGAGTGTTGGTGTGATTAATTATTCCTAATTACATTTTACTTAATCTTACTTAGGTTAATTCATTGCATAGTAGTTTGTGATTGAGACACCTAGGAGTGTGCACATCTAATAAGCACATGGTGTAGGAGAAATTCCACTTTTGGTGTGATAGTTGTCATCACATACCTTGTTGTGTGTGAGATCCACCTTTCGTGCTCTTATCACATTATCATCCTAATCCAATGCACATACTTTATTTCATATTGGAGGATGATCCACATTTGGTGGACATGTGATTACACCTAGCATAGGTGATATCTTATTAGCTCCTTATCATTCTCTCATATTGCCTTTCCTATATAAGGAGGCCTATTATGTAATCATTTTATTGGGCATTCATCAATTCAATTGAGCAATTCATTGGATCTATTCAATCCATCCTTGCATTCATATTTTCTCTCTTGTGCTTTTCTTCAACCTCTAGATCCTTGGTTCAATATTTACTATTTGCAAATTCTTACAAGGAGCTTCTCTAATTCAACTTTTACCAAGAGTGCAACATGAGGATGCATCTTTCTTAACTTTTTCTTAATAAGTTTGACATTTGGAGCTATAGATAAATGATGCATTATAAGATTAGGATCCAACCCTGGCATATCTAAATATTTCCATGCAAAGTTGATCTTCTTTTCTGTTAGGAATGTAGTAAATTTTTGCTTCTCTTCTTCTAATAAATATTGTGCTACGTGAATCAACTGTGGTTCTTATGTTGTTCCCAAGTTGATGGATTGAGTGGGCTTAATTAGAACTGGAGATCTGTCTTGTAAATGAACCAGAAGGACATCAAATATCTCATCCTTAGGTGCCTCAGAGAGGTTTTCACCTTTGGATATGTCTTTTATTTTTACTTTTTTAGGTTCTGAGACTGTCACAAAGTGGTTTTCACCCTCAGAACTCCTTTTCTTTTTATTCTTATTCTTATTTTTCTGACCAAGATACTTGATGTTTGACTCCTTCATGCTAACGCTCGATTCACTGATGGAAGTCCTCATAGGCTCAACTACATTGAGGTAGCAAGCAAGGGCATAGTCATTCGAGAAGGTATAAATACCATGGCTCAAATTTGTGGAGGTTTGATCAAGAAGTTCAGGATGTTGGATAGTCAAAATGGGGAAAGATTGGGAGATAGTGTTTACGGATATGGATCTATCATCATTGGTCCTAACCCGATGCTTGAGTTCAAAGGTGATATTACAACTTAAGACATTCAATTCGTGAATAGGCTCAATGTCATTGTGGGAGTCCAATTCAGCCATCGGTGGATCAGACTCGATAGGTTCATCATTTCATTGTAGACTTACATTGGGTTTAGGTGCATATTGGTGAATAACATCAACATGTTTCTCTGTAATAAGTTCATCTTCTTCTGGAATGGCTCCCCATTCATAGTCATTAGATTCTTCATCTATGCCTCTAGGAAATCTAAGAATATGAGTAAAGTCAGGATGAATACCCCAAGAAGGGTTACCCTTAGATTTTGATTTGAATTCATACTCATGAGAATCTATCTCAGAATAACTACCACCTTCCTCTTTGTCTATTTGATTGTCTTCGAGATTAGCTGGTTCTTGTGTTGCAACTATCTCTTGATTAATAGTAGGTTCTTGTGTTTCTACTACATTAATTCTTTTGATTGGATCATATTTAGCATCAAGAAGGTCTTTGATTTCTTTAGGAAAATGTTCATAGGGGATAAGTTATGAGCTGTCTGAATCACTATCTGATGGTTCAGTTCACCTAGTGCGATCTGGTCTATGACATGAGAACAATTAATTTTGAGGTGGAAGGGTTTCTTTTTAAAGCCTAAGCCAACAGTATCTTTGTTTACCCTACCAGTATGTGAAATAGGTGTTATTAGACCTTTTCCTCTGACTCCTAGAGGTCCTTTACCTGAATATCCCATCTTAGCTATTAATTTATCTCCTGGACCATATGCTTTAGAAGGGATTTTGGATACTGTAGAGTCACTGATTGGAACAACTTGAGATTCAGGTTCATCTTTGTATAGCCATGCAAGCACAACTTCATCTTCTTCAAATTATTGCTTGGAGACTTGTTCTGGCACAAAATTCTTTTTATATGCCTCAAGAGGTTCTTTAGAGTCTGGTTTGGACTATTTTAAAGATTGTCCATAAGACTTAGGTGAGATAGGGAGAGATGTCAAAGATAAGACTAGATCTATAGTATATTCTCCCATACCATTTTCTTTGATATTGACCTCTTTTGCAAGGTCTTCCATTTTAGATGTGGATGCTTCTTTTGTTGCCTCAATGGAAGATTCTTTATTATTAGGCACAAGTTTACCCACACTCTCCTTCAATGTATTGCAAGTGGTGGATATGTCTACTAGAATAGTGACCTCTACTCCTTCATAAGGAAATTTCAAACATTGGTGAAATGTAGAAGGAATAGCCTTCATCTCATGTATCCATGGTCTCCCTAGAAGAATGTTGTAAGCCAAAGGTAGATCAAGAACTTGACATATAGTATCTCTGATAATTGGACCTGCTTTGATAGGCAAGACAATGGTGCCTTTAGAAGATCTTTCTTGTTCATCATAGGCTTTTATAGTTATTTTCTTTCTAGGATCAATAGCCAATTTTGAAAATCCCAATCGTGTGACCAAGTTGTAAGAACAAATGTTTAGGCCAGCGCCTCCATCTATCAACACACATTTGACTCTACGATTCTGGATCAAGACTTCTATGTGCAAGGGCTGGTTATGTAGGTGACTCAAGGATTTTTCATCTTCCTTTGAAAAGGATATATACTATGGAGATGTAAGATGTCCAACCATAGTCTGGAACCTATCTAAATCAAGGTCATCAGGAACATTGGATCCAAGCAAAGCTTTGTCTAGAATGGCTCTATGAGCTGGAGATATTCAAAGCAACTCAAACATGGATATTTTTGCATTAGTGTGTTGGAGTTGTTGAACAATGCTATAACATGTTGGCCTCGTATCTTTAGGATTGGAAGATTTAGAAATAGCCTTCTGTTTGGAAGCGGAAGAAAGATTGAAGGGCATCGTAGGGACATTTGATGAATTTGGGATTTGTTCATTCACATGTGCTTGAGCCTGTGATCGAGTCACTGCATTAGCTGAAGTATGATCTCTATCTCTTCGCACAATTGTGATGACATTGCAATGCTCAGAGAGACAAGGTTCAACCATATTGATAACAACATTATTTTCAGGGTAAGCATAATTGACCTTTGCCCCCATATTAGGCTGAGAAGATGAAACTTCTTGACCATGTTTCAGAGATGGTTCTATGAACATTGTATGATCATTATTGCTCTTATGATTGTCAATTGTGATGTCTCCTTTATCAATCAGATCTTGAATAGCATGTTTCAAGCGTAAGTAGTTATTAGTTTTGTGACCTTTCCCCCAATGGAAATCACATAATTCATTCTCTCTCCACCATTTTGGTTTAGGATCAGGATCAGATTATCAAATCTCAAGCAAAGAGATGATGTTATTAGCTAGTAGAGTTCTCGTAGTTGATTCCAAAGATTTCCCAAGAGGGGTGAACTTTCATTTATTATCAATGGACCAAGATTTGTATTCTGGCTTCTTTTGAGATAGTTCAGACACCTTTTGCTCTAAGGCTTTGATTGCTTGGGTACCAATAGTTAGATTGAAAGCTGGTGCCTTTTATGGGGCATGGATAGTATCAACAATGCCATCTGTGATGATGCCTTTATTCTTGTTCTAGATTTTGTTCTTTTTTTTAGAACTGGACCCTGATTCATACTTGTCCTTTTGAAGTGTGATGTCTCCTTTTTTCACAAGTACTTTTTCAATTTTGATCACATTGTCTACCATCTTATCAAAAGATGTATGATCTTTCATTTGTAAAGGGAAGTTGATCTCTAGAACAAGATTATTGATGAAGATATCCAATTTCTAAGTTTCTGGAATAGGCCTAGTATATAGAGAGAATTTCTTCCTCCATCTCTTGAGAAATGTCAGGAATGGTTCCCTTGGATATTGTTTGAGATTGCAGATATCGATCATGGTGACTGGATGTTGAATATTGTAGGAGTATTGCTGATAGAAAAATTTGATCAACTCAAAAGTTTTGATAGTAGAAGGAAATCTAGAGAACCAATGAATGGCTACTCGCCCCAGAGATTGAGGAAAGAGACGCATCAGATAAGTCAGTCCGTGCATGAACTCCATAGATTGTGTATAGAATTCTTTGACATGATCTTGAGGATCTGAGTGTCCATCATACTTATCATATTTAGGCATCTCCACTCTTTTCAGGAATGGTGGCATGTACAAGTCTTTGTCAAATGGAAAAGGACATAGGGCCTCCATGGAGAACTCCTTGGGCTCCTTTTCTTTCTCAAGTTTATTAAGTTTGACTTGCATGGCATGCATCTGTTTCATCATAGCTGTGAGTGGAGTTTCTTCCTCATGCATAATGATATATTCAACATTAAAGTTGGGAGGAAGTTTAGCTCCTTGATGAGCTAATTGTAAAAAGTATGCCTCTCTGTCTTCTTTCAAGAAATGCTTCATCATTCATTTGAAGTTATCATCATTTTGATATTGAGCAATTTCTTCAGGTGTGGGTTTGTGATCTGCACCATGTTGAGATTGAGCTCTTTGAGAGCCAAATTTTGTCCCTACTTGAGACATGGTAGGGGTTTTCCATGGGATAGATCAAGGAGGAGTTTGTTGATTACCTCCGTGAGTTGATGAAGGAGGAATGTAACCAGTTTTTAATTGAAAGTTGCCAAGACCATCATCTTCGTAAAGACCAGAATTGTAGAGTTGCTCAAGAGTTGGACCCCTGAAAATGGTTATAGGTAAGTTATGGGATGCTTCTCTAGATTTCTTATGAGAGGAAGCTCTAGTTTCCATCATTAACCTTGGGTGAAACAAAAGAATATGATGAAGACAACTGAAGAAGGATCTAATTCAAGAAGATCAAATGATGCAACCTTGTCAAGGTTTGATTGATTGAAGCTTAGATTAGATGTAAATGGAGGAGATTGTGCCCTAGATGTATGGGTAGATTCCCAAAAGATAGTGGACACGAGTTCACAACACTTAGCTATTTTGATGATTGATTGAAGATTGATAGTTATGACAAGGTTTTGACACAAGATGATAAAGACTCAAATTGCTTAAATAGAAGGCTAAATCAGATTCAAAAGGCCACTTTAGGAAAATGATTGGATTCTCAGTAGTTGCTACTCTATTCCTGACATAGTGATTTTCTTGACAGATTCTAGAAATAGGCTGGAAAAGCTGGGTCTCTGACAAATCTGACAATCTTCTGGCAATTTTTTAAAATTTCTCAAATGAATTTCTACAGGTTCATACGACAGTGGGTATAGCATGAAATGACAATTGAAAAACTCGTACAACTATTGAAAAACTTGCACGATAGTTGATAGCAGGAATTTTAACTTTTTGGAATTGACTAGTAGAAAAACTCGTACGACAATGTACCATATACCATAGGACAATCTGGGGGTTCTGAAATGACAATAGACAAAAGTCATACAACTTTCTAATTTTACAAAATGACTGTTGACTCCAAAAAGGTGTTTGACATCAGATTTTGCAATTTTTGAGGTTTTTAGTTTCAGATTGTTCACAAAATTATCTGTCCAGATTTGAAGATTGTAGCAGATTGATTCGTTCTTAGTAACTAGATAGATAAACAAGTATGCAAAACAACAAGCAAGTGATTTCAAGCATGTCTAAAAATAATGAACAGGGGACAAAGCAACCCTACACATGAACAATCAAGTGACTGAATTATGCTAATCCCTAGGAGTGCTAACAGTGTACGTTCCAAATTTTTTTGCAATAACACACATATTCCTAGAAAATGAAAATTTGGCCTCACTAGGGTTTTTAGTAATGGTCTAACTCTGCAAATTTTGTGATCTCAAGAGGGCGAACTCCAATCCAGGCACACCAAGGTTTTGACATAGTCCAAAAATTTAATCAATCAGGAGCTACTAGGGAGATCTGACAGCCCAACAAGAGACCACACCTGTGAAGATTTCCTCCACAAGGACATTTATATAGCGGTTGTCACTACCATGGTGAAAATGGCTATTACTGCTTGAGGTTTTGTCAATGTGGTTGACCCAATTAAGGGAATGTCCACTACATTTAACCCTCTCTAAAGGTGACTCACAAAATATACCTTATGGAGACTGGTTCCAAATTCAAGGATCTGAGTTTTTGGTACTACCCAAAAAGGGAGTAGAGCATAGTCCTCTAGCCTTTTCACTTTTAACCCAAACAAAGCAGATAGATTAATCCAACATGCTAAGACCAAGATTATCTCACAAAGATCTATGATGTCAACCACTCATGATCTATCAACCTCTCTGGAGAGAGAATGTATCAATCAAAAGTTAAAGACACACAAATCTAGTAGAATGTGAGACTCCCTCAGTATCCTCCCTACCTACAAGGGTTCCTTCATTGAGAAGAGTTTCGATGGAAACCCACTCTCTCAAGAACCACAAATAGTGTTCATAGGGCCTATTTACTATGTGTAACAAAGATGTTGAAAAGAAAATCTATGTTCATTTTTAATAGCCCAAAATGAAGTTTGTGATATGAAAGCAATAAAGGTCACACAAGCTTGACACGCAAGAGTTCTTTTTAATCCAAATCAAAATTTTATTAGCTGAGAAGATTACTTGAATTCCTCACAATGTGATTAGTAGATTATTACCTATTTTTAGCAATTCTTACACTTTTTCCAATCAAAACCAACAGAAATCAATCAGAAACAACAAATTTCAATTGTTAATGTTAGCTGTTAGTCCAAATCAGGAAAACAAATCTGGAAAACTTCCTAAAAAAGTGAAACGATAATCAAAACCTGGCACTAAAACTTGTACGACTGTGGGTCACCTCCCAGGTGACAGTCGAGAATCTCGTACGACAATGGGTATCAGACCATACAACAATAGAGCCTCCAAATGACAATGTGATTCTGGCGGTACGATCCTTGATCAAATAAACTATCGTACGACAATGGGTATCCTCTGATACGAGTTTCTGACAAAACTCGTACACAAATTATATGAACAAAAATTAAAAATCGTAGCTTGGAACTGAAAATAACAAGAAGATGATAGAAATTGATAAAAATTGAATGGAAACCCATTTCAGGGCCCCACGGTGGGTGCCAGAAATGTTTGTGTGAATTTTGTACCTAGCTGTAGACACAACACTTCAATAAAACATTAAAGGTTATTTGAAATCAAAATCATGCAATGAAATGAAAACTAATCTAACCAAGTGATTTACTGCCTTCTAGTAGATGTGAGTATGTATTCTCAGATTGGACCGAGATTAGTGACCTTAATGACACCTAAATGAAGGATTTGAATGAAAAATCTAGATATGAATTAGATGCAAATTAATCTATTTTTTTGGATTTTAGATGCAATAATATGAAAAATGATATGAAATCTAATCTATATGAAAAACTGATATGCACTACAATTAATCTAACAATGATATACTAAAATATGAATGATCTCACAAAGTTGTTGATTCGCAAAGAAGCTTCGATTCTTCAGATACCAATTCGCTAGCATAAGTTTGCAAAATTATGAGATGATTTGTGAAGAGCTGAGCCTTGGTTTTATAGAAATCTAGGGCTTTGGGGATGCATGGAAAAAGCCATAAATTACTCAGTTGATTTTTTAGTGAACAAGGAATTAAAGATAGTTAACTCACAATGAATCATGCAAAAACAACTTTTTGATTTAAATCAGAAGTTGAGATCAGCTTTCAACTCAAAATAGAGTTGAGTTTATTTTTAAAACAACTTGAATTGATTTTTTGATTTATAGTTTAACTATTTTTTAGATGTGCATAATTAATTATGAATTAAATAAATAAATAAAGTGATTTATCCTCAACTTAACTGATTTTGAAAATAAAACAATTGATTTATGGGTTAATCAATTATTAAATCAAACTTTTATTCTAAAATAATATCATTAAATATGACAACTTGCTTTAATTAATTAAATAAGAATTTAATCAATTAATGATAGGAATTTTGATTTATTGTCAAATTAAAATAATAATAATTAGGAATAAATATAATTAGATTCAATTAAATAACTAAGTGGCAGTATTAAATCTAATTAATTAAATATTCAAAATATTCAATTAATCAAACTTTTAGGATAAATATGATTTATCGCCAAATAATCATTAAATCAAAGATAATTAGCATAATTTTAGGAATATTACTAGGAATATTCCCTAATGTAGAATTTGAGATAATCAATTAGGATTCGATGATGTTTAGATGTGCCTTAGGTTAGGACTTCAATGTTAATTTCGTTCGATATGTTGATATAGGAGGTTAATGAACCTATAGCCCATTTTTGGGGTATTACAAATACAAGACATAAGTCTTACAAATTGGAAAGAAATCCATTCTTAAACGAAGTTCCATTAATAACATTTGAAAGAGGGGAAACTTCATGAATCAATCCCCTATTTGGAGCTACTCCTAGCACTACCCATATGGTGACTCCTAACATTACAAACATGTCTAATCAAAATGAATTCCATTGGGATGAGAGACAAAATGAATAAAACACCCAAGATGAACACATTAACCAAGAAGAAGAATGACATCAAGAAGCACGTTATGACTCCGACGATGATGAAGACCCTACAAAACAAGAATACCAAAGGGCTTTGAGAAGCAAAAGATTCAATATTATACATTGGAAGAGAACAAGGAAAAATACTTCTTAGAACTTGCATCACAAGGAGTATAATTACCTAAGGACTATGATGTGAATCAACTCAAACAAAAGGAATATCTTAGTCCTATGTCCATTTTGACAATACAATTACTTGTCATGCAAGCATAAATCTAAGAGCTAAAGAAAGAAAATAACAAACCGATAAAATGATACTCGTTGGAGAACATTTTTCCATTCCTCTTTGATAAGGGATTGAAAATTATACCATTTCCTCGGCATGTTACAATTCCAAAATATGACAAGTACACCATAAATTCTGATAATGATTTTAAGACTACTGTTACAATTATCACAATCCAAAATTAAATCCAAGGTGGTGGAATGATAATGACTACTATGATTTTCATCCCAATAAAGGATACAAGACTAATAACTACATGAAATTGAGACATGTTATTCAAGACTTAATTAAAGAAGGAAAAGTTAAAGTGGATGGAAATCATACCAAT
This sequence comes from Chamaecyparis obtusa, assembly GCA_027943335.1. Taxonomy (NCBI): domain Eukaryota; kingdom Viridiplantae; phylum Streptophyta; class Pinopsida; order Cupressales; family Cupressaceae; genus Chamaecyparis; species Chamaecyparis obtusa. The sequence goes on along the minus strand of BSBK01001551.1, from coordinate 1,997,998 downwards.
AATGATCATAAAACATTCCAGACTCCACTTCCTAACAATGAAAAAGGAGAATCCTCTAAGAGTAACAAGATCAATTACACATATACTAACAATGATAACGTGATCCATATGGTAGAACCATGCAATCCATCCATTCATGCGATTACTCTAAAAGGACTGCAAAATAAAATTGAATCCTCTAATGTTGTGATGAGGAATGACGCTAACCTCACTCTCAAAGGGGCTTCAACATCAAACCCACCAGATACAACAACAAGACCTAAAAAACTAGCATTACCTATGAAGTTTAATCTAGTAGACCAGTTTCATTGCAAACTAACCCAAGTCTCTATTTTAGAGCTATTAAAAATCTCTCCAAGTCATAGAGAGATCCGTGATCAAGCCTTGCTCAATATCAATGTACCTAAAGACCTAGATGTGGATAGATTCCAGACTATGGTTGGTCATCTAAATTCCCCACATTACCTATCTTTCTCCGAGGAAGATGATAAGTCATTAAACCATCCATATAATCAACCTTTGAATCTAGAAGTTCTTATTCATAAACACCATGTTAAGCGTGTCTTGATAGATGGAGGTGCTAGTTTGAAAATATGTACCTAAAATTTGGTGAAATAGTTAGAATTTTCTAAACACACAATTGATCCAAGAAGGAAGATAACAATCAAATCTTATGATGAAGAAGAGAGATCCTCTAGAGGATTGGTTGTCTTGCCTATCAGAGTGGGACCAGTGGAAAGAAACGTGATATGCTAAGTTCTTGACTTGCCACTTGCTTATAATATTCTTCTTGGAAGGTCGCGGATCCATTCAATGCAAGTTGTGCCTTCTACTTATCACCAGTGTATAAATTTTCCTCACAATTGAGTGGAGGTGACTATTCCAGCTAACACAACATATCCTTGTAACAGTATCAAATAGACAGATAGCATGGTCGCATACAACAAAGAAAGTTCTAACAAAGTAGAAACATCCAAGGAAATGGTCATGTGAAGCTTTTCCAAGAAAGTTAACATTCAAGAAACATGCATGGGCGAGTACAAGATAGATTCTGCAATGTCCCTTACAGATCTCCCAATATCTCGCAAGTCTTAAGGACAACCTTAATCTACATTTACACCTTCTAAAATCAATACTTTAACAATACACTAAGGAACAAGGATGGTCAAAGAAAAGGTGTCCCTTGAAAAAGAAAACGAGGAGAAATTTGTCTTGCAATGGCTATACAAAGAGAATGAACAAGATGGAAATATTAAGAATGTTGAGATAGCCACTGATAAATATGGAAATGCTATGAGATCATGAAACAAATGGGTTACAAAGGCAAGGGACCATTGGGACAAAATAAACAAGGACTTTTGGAGCCAATACATATGCATTTTAGAAACCCGAGGGATAAAACTGGAATAGGCTTCAAGGAAACAACATCTCATCCCGTAGAAAAAAATGGTCTTGTGTTTGACAAATCAGGAGACTCATATGATGAAGAATACGTGGAAGGACAACCTATTTCCTATGAAAGTTTGTTACTCTTTCAAGGAGACCCATTATCAAAACTCGGTACTAATCTTGAACAAAAACAAAAATCAGAAGGACCAACAAAAGAACCTAAAAGAGGACAAGAACAAGGACATCCTATTTTTGACACACCTCACTTTGATGAAGAATTGAACATGACATCTCCACAAACACCTTTGTGAGAAAGAAAGAATAATGCTAATGAGGAAGTTGAAGTACCAATGACTATTGCCCACTTCTTGGGGGTTTCAGATTATAGTCAGATGGACTCACATGAATATGAATGGGATATCCTTTATGATGATATGATGGAAATAGAAGTGCATGTGATACATAAATATTCTCCCAAAGTCCTAATTGAAGGAGAGAGTTCTAATGTTAGGTCTCTAGAGTTAGACTTACATAACATTAACATGAACTCTAATAATAACTATAATGACTCTAATAATCCTAACATCTCTTTAGAAGCAAACCTAATGGAAAAAATCTTACAAGTTAATGACATTGATAATAACATGGTGTTGTCTCTTGAACCCAATGAATCTTTGTCCTTCATACATCTTGAATTGATAGACTAGAATGAGCCTGCATCCAAAAGCCTATTATCTTTTGACAATGACTATTCCCTAGCCTGTTATCTAAACATTTGTGAACCTTTCCTTTCTTCCACCAGTGAAAAGAGTGAAAACATGACTGAGGAGGATATCAAGTTTCTCAGTCTAAAAATGAAAAATAAAAAGAACAAGAAATTTTATGGTGAAAACCACCTAGTGACAGTATGAGATTCAAAAAGAGAAAAATAAAAAGACGTATCCAATGGTGAAAACCTCCTAGAGGTGCCAAAGGATGGGATTCTTGATATCCTCTCAGATCATTTTCAAGAAAGATCTTTAGTGCTAATTGAACCAACACAACCCATCAATCTGGGAACAACATAAGCTCCTCAACTAGTTCATATTGCTCAATCATTGACAGAAGAAGCAAAGATCCAATTCACCAGCTTCTTTAAAGAAAAGAAGACAAAATTTGCCTGGTCTTATTTAGATATGCCTGGATTGGATACAGATTTGATAATGCATCACTTATCTATTTCTCTTGATGAGAAACTAGTAAAGCAAAAACTAAGGAAACTGAATCCACATGTGGCATTGCTAGTCAATGCAGAATTGGAAAAAATTATTGAAGGCTAGATTCATAAGAGCCATTGAATATGCAGAATGGATATCAAACATAGTTCATGTTTCCAAGGAAGAAAAATACATAAGAGTTTACAGAGACTTCAGAGATTTAAAGAAGGCTTTCCCAAAAGATGACTTTCCACTTCCCAACATAGACATGATTTTAGATTTGAGGCAAGCTATGAGATGTATTCATTGATGGTGTTAGCACTTTAAGGAATTTCCATGGTTTTCTATCTTTTATCTGGTCTTTCCCTACAAATTTTCATGGCTATAATACTTTTCCTTTGGTCCCTGCGGTCATTTTGTCTCCCTGGCTTTGAAACCCTTAGTTCAAATTTCAAAAAAACTAGTCGTTGGTAAGAAATGCCCTGACCCTGTTCTAATTTGTCTTTACCTTTTCGGGCCACTTAAGTCTTGTAAAATGCATGTGCGCATTTCTTTCCTAGCTTGTCACTTGTTCGTGTGTTGCCTAGCGGTCACATCTTTTCATTCTGTGAACTGGCGATTACTTGTTTGTCACTGGTTCGCTTGGTTTCCCAGCGGTTAACCTTTTCTTTTGGTGATTGGGCGAACACTGCATTCGCATATTCTCTTGTTTTCAGGCGATTATCTCTTAACTATTTGTGACTTGGCATGGCGGTTTCCTTCTCTTTAGTCATGTGTTCACATGGTCTTTGAGCCCAGGTTTTCTGACACATCTCGATCTAACGGTGGTCATATGTTCTCATGAGATGTGTCAGAGCTATGTGCTTTTACGCCGACCATTGATTTTATTGTATGACGTAGCCTTTCTTTTCAAGTGGGTCCACATGCCAAGTGTGCTAATTTGGCAGTATCTGATTGGTCAACAGGAGTATGAAGTGGAATCCTGTCAGTGGGACCAATTTTCTTGGTGTCCAGGCAGGTTAAAGTTTGGTTTGATCTTATGGCTATCATTATTCCACCAGGATGACATGCTCGACCTTTAACGCAATGATATAGCAACAGTCATTGATTCTCGTAAAGGATTAGTGGGTCCAAGGTGACACGTATACACAGTTGGTGATATTTTATTGGTCCATGTATTAACACATTGGCAGTCGTCAGTGGGACCTAGTTTCCAGATGTGTCAGAGGGTCCTGACACTATCAGTCGATCGACGACGGGCGTATGTTCTTATGGGTTTTGTTAGAGGTTTCAGATCTTGCAACATCCATTGATTTCATATCCTGTTAGAGGGCTGTTAGGGCAAGGAAATATTCTTCAATCGATGGTTGTCTTATGATTTGATGGAATCTCAGAGGGCTATGCAAAGATGAGACAACCGTTGATCTTCCTGATGCGGGCCTAGTAAATTTCTTCAGTCTTTTGGCAGTTCTGATAAAGTGGTTAGCGGCCCAATAATTTTCAATGCTTTTCGCTCGTTCGTGTAATAAAAATGGTGGTGATCCAAAATGATTAGCAATTCAGTGAAGGAAGGTCATGTGATCGCTAAGTATTTTAGCGATGACTTAAAATGTTCTGCGAACTAGCGAAAACCTTTTGTTGCTAGTTCGCCAAATATAACCGGGATAAGTTTATTTTCCTGCAGTTGCTAGTTCGCGGGGTTAAGTGGTGAGTTAAGATTTTATTTTGTGAACAAGAAAATACCTTGTCGTATGTTCTCTAGAGGTTAACTCGAGGCTGGTAGTTGGGTTAAGATCATAAAAGACCGTGAAAGGGAAGGATCCAGCGGTCACGACATAAAGTTGATCCAGATTCAAATAATGACTGCTGATTTGCCACTAGCGCCATGGAAATGACCGTTTGTTTTCAAATTCAAATTTTTTGAGGGTTTCCTACGACCAAAAGGACTAAAATTGAATGCAAAAGTGACTGGAGCTGGTAGGAGATGATCTATTTTCTATTGCAATGTGGTCTAGGGTGTGCCATGATCATCTACAGGGATTTGTAGTGTGTTTTTTTTATGCTCGAGGCGTGTTGTGGGTGGCTAAAAAGGTTGACATTTAGGCATTGTTGTGATTTGTAGTACTTTCTCAAAGAATTTATCATGATTGAGGATCACTTCGGGATCTGTTTTCTCCTAGCCAACTAGTTTTCATCCCCTGTAATAAATTTGTGATCATTTCTAATGGGTTTAGTGGGTGAAACCCTAACCCTAGTCATTCGTAGCTTGTTGCAACTTGTTTTGGGTTTCCAAGATGACTAGGGGGTATATAGTGTAGAATTTTTGACTTAGTGTGGGTTCCAAAACTTTCTTTTGGTCCCTGGTTGTTGTTGATTGTATTATATTGATAAAGGAAAGCCTAGATTTTGGGTCTTTTCCTTTGGTATTTTGTTGCTTGGTAATGTATTGATTTCTAAAAATTAATGAGAATACACTTGAATTCCTATCTCAAATCTCTGATTGTCTTCTTTTCTGATTATGGATTCATATATGTTAAGGTCACAAAGTGGATTAGCATATGGTAAACAAATAGTATTGTGAGATCAGCTTGGAGTTCCTAACAAAGTTAGGATTAAAGCCTTTAGGGTGATTTCAGTGAGTTCATTGTTAGATTGGAATTTGATGATCATGTTTGGGAGTGAGGGGAGTAATAGGCAAAGCACTTACTCTAAGTTCATATATATTTGAGTTAAGGTTTTAGGGTGATATATGTTATTTAGTGACTCTTTGCCCTGGGATAAGGCACTGATCTCTTCTTTAGAGGCAGTCCATCATCATCAATCACACACACAAATTAAATGATCAAATCCTTAAATCAATTAGTAAAGAGTATATCGGTATAACATTTTATGATTCCTTTGAAGAAGTGAATCAAGGGTGCACCCACCTGAGCATTAAGGCTCAAAGTGTAGGAGGATCTCATTATTGATCCTTGTTAATTGGCCCTCTTCCTTGTAGACTTTGGAGTGGTGATAGAGTCAAAGTTTTATTAAAGTTATCCATCAGAGTATAAATCTACAAGTTGAAGATCAAAGGGAACTACCAACAGATGGATGGATTTTTGGGATATAACCAAATTAAAATTGCTCTTGAAGATCAAGAAAAGACTGCATTCACATGTGCATGGGGAACATACTATTGGAATGTGATGTTGTTATGTATCAAGAATGCAGGGGCAACCTATAAAAGAGTAATGACTATAATATTTCATGACATGATGCATAGAAAAATGGAAGACTATGTAGATGATACACTAACAAAATCAAAGATAAGGACAACACATATAGAAGATCTAAGGAAAATCTTTGATAGAATGGGAACAGTTACAACTAAGGCTTAATCCCAAGAAACATGCATTTGGGGTATCATTTAGAAAGTTGCAAGGATTCATAGTCTCAACAAAAGGAATCGAAGTTGATCCAAAAAAAGTGAAGGCGATTCTTGAAATGCAACCACCTAGGAAAATTAGTCAAATGAGGACACTCCAAGGCAAGGTACAATCCATAAGGAGGTTTATATCTCAATTACTAGATAAGGCTCAACCTTTGACAAAGCTAATGCGAAAAGGAGCTACATTCACTTGGGATGAGAAATGTGAAGAAAATTTTGCATAAGTCAAGGAATATCTGATGAATCCTCTAATTCTAATAGCTCCAATATATGGGAAACCCTTTTTGTTATACATATCAGTGACAGATACATCATTAGGAGTATTTCTTGCACAAGAAGATGATGCTAATAAGGAGAGAGCTATATACTATATTAGCAGGACTTTGGTCACATATGATTTGAACTATTCCATGATTGAAAAAGCATGCTTAACAGTAGTATTTGCATCCCATAAGCTCATGCATTACATGTTGGCACATAAGGTGAAGCTAGTGGCTAAGATAGATCCACTTAAATATCTGTTAAGTAAAGCAACATTGACAGGACAAATAGCAAAGTGGGTCTTGGTTCTAAGTGAATTTGACATTGAATATGTTGACAGAAAAGCCATTAAAGGACAAGTGATAGCTGATCAACTTGCTAAAACACCATTAACATATGACATGCCATTACATATTGAATTCCCTGATGAAGCGATTATGCACTTAACAAAACACTCATGGAAAAAGTATTTTGATGGCTCCTTCACACAACAATGATCAGGAGTTGGATGTTTATTCCTAACACCACAAGGATTTAAAATTCTAAAAGCATATAAGATGATATTTCCATGTACAGACAACATAGTATAGTATGAAGCTCTAGTAAATGGACTGAAGCTTGCAATAGAATGGAAAATCATTGAGTTACACATCTATGGAGATTCATAGCTCATTATCAATCAAGTGAATGGTGAACACCCAAAAAAAATGATAAGATAATGCCTTATAAAATAATGGCGGATGACTTGAAGAGATATTTTGTTTTCATCACATTTGAGCAAATTCAAAGATCAGATTCTAGAGCAGTAGATGTGATGGCTACTTTAGCATCCAAGTTACAACTTGAAGAACATCAAATTTTTTATGACTTCTTGGTAGAAGAACTTCCCTTCCCAGCCTATGACTCACCTAAATCCCAAATTGGTTGTGCCCTTGAAACTCAAGTTTTATCTAGATATGTCCATATCTACTCTTACTTAAAAGACCAAACAATCCCTGAAAACTATTCTAGAAACAAAAAGAGATGCCTTATAAGAGAAACATCACGTTAAATAATCATTGCTAATGACTTGTATAGACATGGTCTAGATGGTACGCTACTTAGGTGTTTAGAAAATGAAGAGTTGAATCGTGCATTAAAGGAAGTTCATGAAGGTGTGTGTGGGTCACACTCGAACAACTTTTCATTAGCGAGGAAAATCTTAAGGGTGGGATATTACTTGCCCACAAAGGAAAAAGATGCTATCCAGTATTCTAAAACATGCAAGAAATGCCAGGTCCACGAAAAATTGATACATGCTTCAGCAAGGGAGCTAATTCCTTTCATAACACATTGGCCATTCTAACAATGGGCCTTTGATCTAGTTGGACAAATCTACCCAAATTAATCAAATGGACATAAATACATAATTACTACATCTGAGTATTTTACAAATCGGTGGAAGTTGTGCCACTATCTAATGAAACAAGAAAACAAATTTCAATTTTTATCTTGAACTATATCATCTGACAGTATGGAATACCCTCATTGACTGTGACTGACAATGGGGGTTAATTTAAAAACAAATACATGGATGACCTGTGTATTCAATTCAAAATCACTCAGCACTATTCCTCGATCTATTACCCTCAAGGTAACAGACAAGCTGAGGCATCAAATAAAACCATATTGAAAATCTTGCATCGGATAGTGAGTAAATCAAGAAGGGACTGACATTTACAAATAAATCTAGCATTGTGGGCATATCACACTAGCATCAGAACACCAACTAGCACAACTCCTTTTGCACTAGTTTATGGATCAGAAGCAGTACTACTAGTTGAAGTAGAGATTCCATCACTAAGGGTATCATTGAAATATCTAGTCACTAATGAGGAATATAGAATATCTAGACTGCAAGAACTAGAATTACTAGATGAGCGCAAGCAACAGGCATTTGATCATCTCAAAGTCTATCAAAAGAGAATGTCAAGAGGATACAACAAGAAAGTGAAACCAAGAAGTTTTCAGGTAGGAGATCTAGTTCTGAGAGAAAACCCAAAGAATTGGCAAAATTGAGAGCAAAAGGGAAAATTTGAACCCAACTACCTAGGTCCTTTTGTCATCACAACATCATTTGGATCATGATCCTATCAATTGGCTATGCCTGAGGGATATTTTTTACTAGATCCAATTAATACTCTACATCTGAAAAGGTTTTATGCTTGACATTCTTGAGATAGCACCTGTACAGTGAAAAGAGTTCCTGAAAAAAGTAAAAAAATAGTAGAAAAAGTTCCCAAGAAAAGAAAAAAGAAAAAATATTCATCCTAAAAAAAATAAAAAACAATGGAAAAAGTCCTAAAAAATGACCATCTCGATGAAAACTTGGTAAACAGGCGCCTTGGTGAGTCCAAAAAATAGAAAAAGTAAAACAAATTGGAAAAGAAAAAAACTTTCTCGGTGAAAACCTGTTAAACATGCACCATGATAGAAAACATATAAAAGTTTGGCCAAGTGACAAAAATCTGGTAAACAGACGCTACTTGTAATCAACACTCTACCTATCAAGACAACGCTTGCATACTTGGTCGATGTAAAGTTTATCTTATACATACCTTTCAGTCACTTTTGTGACAAGAGAAATCCTAAAGCATACTATCAGAAAATTGTATCTTCCTAAGGATGGAATCTATCTACATCAAGGTCCTAGGTAAATCATTTTCCTAGGGGGCAATGATCAAATTCATGCATTTCACAAAGTTTCTTAGCCTCTATTAGGACTTTCTGCTAGGGTGTCGCTTATCCCTAGCCCACAATATACGTTAAACTACAAAAACAAAGGTATTTCTTAATACCACCAACAATAATATTTCTTAATACTTGGACCTAAAAAGTGTTCCTAAACACTACATCATGACGATAAGGGTGTTTTTGAACACTAAATAGGTGAGAAACTTATTCATTAAAAGAAAATTCTATGATTGATGATAACTTCTATGTGTGTTTGCAAATTAACTAAATGTGTTCCTAAACACTGTAATCACAATTTTCTATTTTTGTAGCAAATTACACTAGTCTTAATTAGAGAAACTATAATGAAGGAATAATGACTTTTTCTTATTATCAATTTATGATTGTTATATTTTGTTGAGTGACTCAATGATGTCTAAAAACATACTAGAGAAGCAAGGACTGGGGGAATACCATTTTCTTTGTCTTCTGTTTGTGGTAATAAATCCAATGATCTAAGGTGATTATAGGGAATGGGTGTCTATGATAAGTGCCTCCATCACGATTGGAATGCCACATATACCTTGACCTATTTCCTATTGTTAGTAAACAGATTTGTCCTTCAATAAATCTTTCTTACAAAATCACTCTATCACCCGTTTGAAAGACAACCAATCACTAAAAGTTGGGTAAGTGTTCTTTTAATCACTTCCCTCTGAATTTTATCTTAGGTACAACTCCCTAGGATTGATCTTCAATAAATCTCAAATGCTAATTTTGCGAGTTCAACTTTTAACCAGAAAGCTTTAAAAGGCTTCTATATCATTCTTGGATGATAAGCTCTTCAACATTATTTAAGAAAAGGAACTTAAGATAAAAGAGAGTAGAAAATGCATAGTTTTCCACTACTAATAACCACTTTAAGACTAAAATAAAAAAGATTCTTCTAAATAGTAAGAAAGATAAATATTGCAAATGATTCAAGTTACTATGAAACTTTTATAGCATAATATGAAATGAATTAAAATGTCAGCACAAAACATTCATCCATTCATTTCAAACAACACAGATTTGAAATATAAATGTATATGTAAATCACTATTGCAGAACATGCAAAAATGTATATAATTGTTTTCAACAGTAAACCAAATTCATTAGGTTTTTAAAACCACTAATAATCTAAAAATAGAAAACTTAACTAATTTTTCCAAAATTTTGAACCCTTTCAGAGTCTTTAACTATCCTACTTATAGTTTCAGCAAATCAAGAGGTCTCCATAAAAACCCGACCTCTCAAACAAACAATTATTCAGATAAACCAAAGTAAAAAGGACACCTTCCCTAAAGAGTTTGCATGCAATAAAGAAATATGTAGCATTATTTGTCACAATCTTTTGAGGAACTCCAAAGCTTACCAAGATATTATCTTTTAGGAAGTCGCACACTACTTGAGAGTTTGCCTTTTTCATTGGAATAGCCTCAACCCCACTTGGTGAAATAGTCAGTTGTTGTCAAAATGTAGATATGACTAGCACTTGATTGAGGGTTAACTGGGCCAACAAAATCCAGCCCCCACTATTTGAAGGGTTCATCCACCACAATGGGTTTCAAAGGTAGAGCCACTAATTGAGGTCTTCTGAAAAATAATTGGCATTTTTCACGGTTCTTGACATATGCATAGGCATCTTTAAACATGCCTGGCCAATAATAACAGTTACGAAGGATTTTAAAAGATGTGACGGTTGAGGAAAACTGCCCTTCGCAAGCCTCTTAATGAAAAGTTCTCAACAATTGAAACTGTTGTTCTTTATCCACACATCTAAGGAAAGTTCCATCTATGCCTTTTTTAAATAATGTGCCTTGCCATATCACATACTTGGCTACTTGGAGTCTTAAATTATGCCTTTCTTTGGGTGTTAACTATGCGGGACATTCTCCATAAGTTAGATAATATGTTATATCACAAAAACAAGGGTCAGTTAAGCTAACCAATAGTGTCTGGGATACCTCATTCTCTAGTTCTTCTGCTTCTTTTGAGTTTTTCGCTATGAACTTACATAAGCCCCTTCCTCTAACCAGCTTAGTGAGTCTTATCATTAGGTCATACTCCTATATTTTGGTTACCCATGTTGCTCTCTTATTCATCGCTCCTTCTTGTTGAGTAAATAAACCTTTTATAGAAGAATCGAGAACATACACCACAAAATGTGAATGAATAATATAAAACCTAAGTTGTTTGACAACTTTTACTACGAAAAAATCTTATTTCTCAACAGAGGAATATCTAAGCTCATGCTTTTTCAGTGGGGTACTCATAAAAGCAATTTGTGCTTCATTTTCAAAATCAATCTTTTGAGTTAATATTCTCGACAATGAATGATTAGAGGCATAACAATAAATGATAAAATCTTTCTTATAATCTAAATAAACTAAAATAGGAGTGATTGCCACATTAGTTTTAGTTTCATTGAATGCCTTTTTACCAACTTTTGTCCACTTGAAAGGTTGTTTTTCACTCATCATACCTACAATATGTCTAGTTAGCTCATAAAAATCTGGTACAAAAGTGCTCAAAAAATTAATTTGTCCAAAAAAAGATTTAACCCCTGTCCTAGTGATGCAAGGTAGGGGTTAAGAGGGGCCAAACAATGGCACACCCTAATGATCCAGCTTGCTCAACAACACACGGAAGCAAATAACAACACAAGTGAGAGAGAGAATGCAAAATCTTTCATTAATTTTCATCAAATAGAATCATAGATGTCGGGCTGTAAGGCCTTCCTAGTTAGGGCCATATATTACAATGAATTACAGAAGTCCTCAAACATGCGAGGATTTTCCAATGATCTACAATATATTATCTTCTTCCTTCTATCTAACACCTCCCTCCTAAACTAAAACCAAAAAACTACATTTATACAAGAGTCTACCAAACTGAGTTGGCCTTCAGATCCACAATCAATGAAAGAAATGGTCAGATCTGGGACCACACAATTCCCAATGGTGGATTCCAACATTAAATCCATGACCCATAATAAATGCACAAGTCAACCCAACAAAAACTCAAAAGAAACTACTCGGTAAGAAAGGATGAACAAGCAATGGACAAGCATCGTTGAGCGCCAATGAAACAACCGACCGCCTAGGAGATAACCGGCCACACTCGGTAACCAAAGGAAACCGACCAACTACCAACCAAATCGGTCAAAGAAGGAACCGAGCAACACAGACAAACTCCAAAATGTTTTTGGTGACACAAGATTGCCAAGGACCCGAGATACTCCTGCATCACCTATTTGATGGAAGACCAATCTGCTGAATATCCTTCACTCTCTCAAGATCAATCCTGATTCCTTCCTTGGAGACAATATGACCTAAAAGTTTATCTTCTGTCACACAAAAGATAGATTTTTTAGGGTTGAGAGATACACCATGGCTTCGACACCTTTGAAGAACTAATCGGAGGTCTCTGAGGTGATGCTTTCTTCTCCTAGAATAAACCATCATTCATCAAGATAAATCATAATAATTCTATTTTTCATGTCAGCAAAAGAAGAATCCATAGTCCTTTGGAAAGTTGCTCCTACGTTGATCAAATCGAAAGGCATCCTGTTATATGCAAATGTTCCCCAAGGTGTAGTGAAAGTAGTCTTTCATTTATCATCTTCAGCCACACTAACCTGATTGTAACCTAAAAATACATCAAGCATGGACAATGTTTCAGACCCGGCTACAATTTGTAGAACATGCTCCATTTTTGGCAAGGCATAATTATCCTTCAGGCTGGCTTGATTTAAATTATGGAAATCAATGCAAATCCTTATTTCTCCATTTTTCTTCCTCACTGGAACAATGTTTGCAATCCATGTTCAGTGGTGAATAGGATATATGATTCTTGCTTTCAACATTTTAACCACTTCACGTAATATGGCCTCTGATACCTTGGGGTTATAACTATAGAGCTTTTTCCTAAAGGGCTTAGATTCTGATTTGAGGGGTATATGATAACTAAAATTCCCATTCCTAAAATATTTTAAGTCATTATAATTCACTACTACATTTGGGGCCAAATTTTGACAGAAGTTTCTGACGAGTAACTTTTTATTACGAATTTGGTGTTTTTTTTTTTGTAATAGGCCCCAATGGTGTCGGTATTCCGATGGGTGTTTAATTGACCATCAGAATTTAGATAGATTCGGGGTATAGATTAAAAAAAAGTGTAATGGAAAATCATTTTTATTTCGATTGGATAGACGAGTGGGAGAAAAGGAGCGAAAGCTGAGCGCGGGAGAAGGTATGTGATTTCTTCATCTTTCGAGCCTCTGACATCATATTCGAATGCATTGCATTTTATTTGATCATGAGTGCTCTCTAGAATGATGGCATTCTACTGGTGTCATGCCCTAGCTAGTGCTTTATCTCTATTATTTGATGTTATTGGTGCTTGTGCTCAAGGATATCGATTCACTGTATTCAAATGTTTGGATTCACATTTGTTGATATTATTGACATATATGTTTAATGATGCCATTGTATATTGCTATCACTAAAATGACCACATTCTACTAGTGTCCTGCCCTAGCCCATGCTTTAACTCTATTATTTGATGTTATTGGTGCTTGTGCTCAAGGATATCCATTTTTTTGAAATGTTGATTGTGGTTATCAAATGGACAGCTCGTGAGCTTCTAGCAAGGTGCCATTTGTATTGATAGCTTAGGGAATCAAATGTATTGTATCATTGATAGTTGAGACTTTGTTAAAAGGAAATAGGACAAAGAATGATTTTTATTTAGTTTCTCTATTTTGATTCCTAAGTGGCTTACAACCCTAGAGAAGTATATGCAGATTTACGAATGCAGTTGCAGGATACATAGCAGCCAATACTTCACAAGAAATCCATGCATCCAATTTGAATAGCAATTAATACAAAGAACTAGGGTCCTCCAATGGCCCAATCATCCAAATCTTGACTATCCCCTTAACCAGTGACCCTTCAAAACTGGGTTATCATGCAATCAGTGAGTGATCCTTCATTCTCTTGGTTTGCCCTGCATCCAAACATATTGGAAATACACAATACAATGATAACAAGTCTTTCAAAATCCCCCTTCCCCCAAGGAACACTATCAACCATCCCTTCCACATAGCATTTCACTATTTTATGAGTGGATTGTGCAAGAACAATTAACATTAAACAAGGAGAAAACTCCTCAACACATCTTGGAAACCATTGAATTCAATAATAAATGAAACCTAACACCAACACTATTCCTTCCATAGTTGCAGGATACATAGCAGTCAATAATTCACAAGAAATCCATGCATCAAATTTTTATAAGGTTATCCTACTAATCAATAGGAATTTTCTTGAGATGACCAATGATTATGCATTTTGATGGCAGTGTGCTAGTTCAAAAGGATAATATAAATCTGAAACAAATTTTTCTAATTTTCTCAAACTATAAATGTGGTTAAAGGGAAAATATTATGTGGAAAACCCACAAACCAAGCTAGCAAATGATTGTACATCAAATTATTCCTATATTCATTCAAGTATTGCTATGCTTCAGCTACCTGACCTTTGAGCTTCATCTAGAGGAATGTGTAGCTTTAAGATAGAGTTACTTCTTGGGCCTTACAATAGGGTGGAATATGATCAAGATTTGTTTAGGTTGTATCTTTGTTAGTCCCATTGTTAGGTTCTTATGGTTCATGGTTTGAGTCTATTATGGTTGTGTAAGGGATTTGTAAATTCTTTTTCTAACATAATTATTAGACACCATGATTGGAACAACTAGTTGTTGGCTATTGTACACATGAATCATAACTGTCAATGGTTCTTTGTGCTCAAGAATTCATTGATCAATCTTTGAGATTTATTGTCCCAACTTTAAAAGAGTGATAAAAGATATAGTGAGTGCTATCTTTTCCAAATGTTTTGTGGGTGCCATTATCTTCTAGGAGTAATTGTTGGAACCAAATTATGTTCTTTGCCTCTAGTAAATATTGCAGACACAATCATCTTCTTGGTGAAGGGTTGCTTCCATCCTCATGAGGCACTATTGCATGGTTTCCATTCCCTTGTAGTATAGTGAACCTAATTTAATACAAGTGTGCACTATTTTGGGATCCATAATTTATGGCCCCTAAACTATGGTTGTTAGCCTAAGATAGGGCTACCTTTGCATATAATAAGAGGCCAACATGAAACAAACATCCAGAAGTTAGGGGGTTGTTCCCTGTCCATAATTTATTATTTAAGTGCTAAGTGATGATGGGAATATCGTGTAATTCATACCTAGTGTTTCTCTTTCTTTCTCTCAACATTTCACATTAGGAGTATATGCTATAAAATACCAATGAAATCAACTATTGGTCAAATCTAATCAAAATTGCAATATAAAGATTAAAATAGATCTTGAAGAAATATGGGAACCATTTTTGACAGATATTGTACAAATGAAGAGAATACTCCCAAGAGGAAATGCTTCAATGTGGAATAATTGAAGGACAATATTTTACTTTTATATGCACATCTACAATGTTTTTGATATATTTCTGAGATAACAAAACCATAGAAAGAATAGCATATAGAAGAAAGTAAAGAATAATGATCATATTTTGAGATATTGTGGAAACTTAAAGGAAAGAATGCTTGGTGGGGTTATCATGCAATCATTGAGTGATCCTTTATTCCCCCCTCTTCTAGTGACCCTTCAAAACTGGGTTATCATGCAATCAGTGAGTGATCCTTCATTCTCCTGGTCTACCTTGCATCCAAACATATTGGAAATACACAATACAATGATAACAAGCCTTTCACAATCCCCCTTCCCTTAAGGAACACTATCAACATCTAGACCTTGACTGTCCCCTCAACTAGTGACCCTTCAAAACTGGGTTATCATGCAATCAGTGAGTGATCCTTCATTCTTCTGGTCTTCCCTGCATCCAAACATATTGTAAATACACAATACAATGATAACAAGTCTTTTACAATCCTCCTTCCCTCAATGAATTACTATCAACATCCAGACCTTGACTTTCCCCTCAACCAGTGACCCTTTAAAATTGGGTTATCATGCAATCAGTGAGTGATCCTTCATTCTCCTGGTTTGCCCTACATCCAAACATATTGGAAATACACAATACAATGATAAAAAGTCTTTCATAATCCCCCTTCCCTCAAGGAACACTATCAACAAGTGATCCTTCTTCTTATCAGCCATATCCAATGTTTCATTGAAGTCACAGCCAAGAATGAAGGTCACCTTACCCATACCATTCATGGATTCTGAAATGTTGTTCCAAACTCTTGAAAACTTTTATATTGCTTCTTGTTGCTTCTTTAAATACTTCTTCTACCACAATGTCCTCCTACCCCATCTTTTTGATCTTCCTAGCTAAAGCGGATGAATCCACACACAATAACCCAAAATGAAGGGTTTTGTATCCTTTAATGAATCGTAGTCACTGGTAACACATGGATAGTCAAACCAGTAGTCTCCAAAGAATTCAATAAGTGAATATGAATGTTTGAAAACTTTCCTCTCAACTTCCCCAACCACTCCTAATCGGTTAGAGGGATATTTCTAGAATCTCCACTATTCCTATCCTTACCAACAATTCTTAAACATACTTTATCTGATATGATAATAACATGCTAAACTGAACCAATCACATGTTCTTCATGTGGTACAAGGAATATTTGGCTATCAAATCTTCCTTCGTGCAAACTAAGCATGAGAGAAGGTATGTGATTTCTTCATCTTTGATTGGTATCTTTGATGGGCAATGTCTTTCAAGCCTCTGGCATCATATTCGACCACAAATTTCAAATGCATTGCATTTTATTTTATCATGAATGCTCACTGAAATGATCGCATTCTACTGGTGTTGTGCCCTAGCCCGTGCTTTATCTCCATTATTTGATGTTATTGGTGCTTGTGCTCAAGGATATCGATTCACTATTTTCAAATATTTGGATTCACGTTTGTTGATATTACAATTCATCATATCAAATAAAATATGTTTAAGAAGTTTTAGTGTCTAAACACTCAACTAATCCCTCTAACCAATTAGGAGTGGTTGGGGAAGTTGAGAGGAAAGTTTTCAAACATTCATATTCACTTATTGAATGCTTTGGAGACTACTGGTTTGACTGTCCACGCGTTAATGTTTAGAAGATATCGATAAAGTATTTAAAGACATTCTTACATGTTTGGAGAGGTTTAAGAGGCACTTATCATGACTATACCCTCACAAATAGCGGCATAGACTGCTTTTACTAAGTTTCTTTTCTCTATTTTGAGGTTTCCTTTCTCAGCCGTAGGGGTACAGTCAGAGGATTCATTGAAAAAATGATCCTTTGAATGGTTACTATAAATATGAATGATTTGATATAGCATATTTCTCATTTTACTTGAAGTTTGGAATAACTTGTACTTGAAGTTTGGAAGAGCTTGTGCTTGTGCTGGAATTCTTGATAGAAGAGAATGGAAGGAATAGTGTTGGTGTTAGGTTTCATTTATTATTAAATTCAATGGTTTCCAAGATGTGTTGAGGAGTTTTCTCCTTGTTTAATGTTAACTGTTCCTGCACAATCCACTCATACAACAGTGAAATGCTATGTGATTGACAATTTCATACAATTGGTCCTTTGGTGTGTATTAAATACAATCCAGTCACTTATTGAATGCTTTGGAGACTAGTGGTTTGACTGTCCATGCATTACCAGTGACTGAGATTCATTAAAGGATACAAAACCCTTCATTTTGGGGTTATTGTGTGTGGATTCAAATGTAGGTTTGATTTAATTAATGTTTAGAAGAGATCAATAAAGTATTTAAAGACAATCTTACATGTTTGGAGAGGTTTGAGAGACACTTATCATGACTATACCCTCACAAACAGTGGCATAGACTAGTTTTACTAAGTTTCCTTTCTCTATTTTGAGGTTTCCTTTCTCTGTCGTAGGGGTACAGTTAGAGGGTTCATTGACAAAATGATCCTTTGAATGGTTACTATAAATATGAATGATTTGATATAGCATATTTCTCATTTTACTTGAAGTTTGGAATAGCTTGTGCTTGTGCTGGAATTCTTGGTAGAAGTGAATGGAAGGAATAGTGTTGGTGTTAGGTTTCATTTATTATTGAATTCAATGGTTTCCAAAATGTGTTGAGGAGTTTTCTCCTTGTTTAATGTTAACTATTCCTGCACAATCCACTCATACAATAGTGAAATGCTATGTGATTGACAATTTCATACAACTAGTCCTTTGGTGTGTATTAAACAAAATAGAATTTTCAGCATATTATTATCATTCTATTTCTTTGTTGTAAACATGCCATTGGTTCAGTTTTGTAAAAAAAATTCGTGTACAATTTTTTTTTCTATTTTTTCTATTTGATAACCATAGTCAACATTTCAAAATAGTGAATAACATCAAATAATGGAGATAAAGCATGGGCTAGGACACGACACCAGTAGATTAAAACTGAACCAATGACATGTTTACAAAAAAGAAATAGAATGATAATAATATGATGAAAATTCTATTCTGTTTAATGCACGCCAAAGGACCAGTTGTATGAAATTGTCAATCACATAGCATTTCACTATTGTATGAGCGGATTATGTAGGAATAGTTAACATTAAACATAGCCAGTGTTCTCTTTACTTTCTCAAATCTCTACAAGTCAAGAACATTAGAGTTGTATAATACATGTTTAGTATCCTCTTTCCATGGGTCCTAGGTCTTTGGGTCCATAGAAAGGAAATAGATTACAAAATACACTTCAAAACAAAGGAAAAACTTAGCAAATTCAGTCTAACTCGCTGTAGATGAAGGAACCGTCATGCTAATAGTTCCTCTAAGTCTTCCAAAACATTTATTGAACTCCCCTAAAGTCCTATTGGATCCCCAAATTGCTTAACCCAATCAACTTACATCAGGATCATGAGAAACTTCAAAGGATTAAAAACATTACTTGGAACAGTCAAATCATTATGCTTTCAAATCAATTACCTATCGACATATCCCTTGCAAGGGAGAGAAGCCAAACACATAAAGAACATGCACATAAACACGGTAGTTGAAAAACTTAAATGGAATACACCAAGAAGTACCAAATGATGAATGCTCAATTGTTTTAATGGCAAAGCATCAGAACCGTCCATTTCTAGAACTTGATTTTATAGTATAAATGATTTTTCTATAGTCGTAATGACTTTTCTAGAACTTGATTTTCTAGTCTTAATAATTTTTCTATAGTCCTAATGATTTTTCTATAGTACTCTTAATGATTTTTCTAGAACTTGATTTTCTAGTCTTAATGATTTTTCTATAGTCCTAATGATTTTTCTATAGTACTCTTAATGATTTTTCTAGAGCTTGATTTTCTAGTCTTAATGATTTTTCTATAGTCCTAATGATTTTTCTATACTCTTAATGATTTTTATTTCGTCCTAATGTTTGTTGCTCTTGATAAATTAGGCCTTGAATTTGAATTTTTGTTCACTGTTTTATTTCAGCTTGATATTTCATTCATTTTTCATATACACAAAGACTACACATGCTGATAAAAAAATGAGCTATTTGATTAAGGTTAACTATTCATGATTGTAAATAGTCAATATTTTTTATGGTACTCCTTGGTGTATTTTATTTTAAAATAATCATATTTTATGGCTATGATAAATATCCCTTTGTGTTGAGAAAATTAGAGTTGAAAAAATGGTTGCAAACAAATCATCCTTCTTCCACCAACATTCTAGTCAATGTACAAGTAATGAGTCATTCCATTGAAGAAAGACCATGTCTGACAATATCAACGCAGAACAAAATAAGGAGTATGCATAATTTAGTGATTGCATCTTCCATTAGAGCCACTTCATATGCACAGGTGATGAACATGCATATTTTCCTGAGCGCTATTGGGAGCTTACCCAACAACACATGTACTATTGTGAAAATCACCACAAATCTATTTGTTGTTGGGTCTAGCTCCTAGTATTTCTTGGTCAAATATGCATGTTTTTCACCTATGCATATACCTTCTATGATCAACTCTTATATGCACAACACAAGTGATGAACATTCAGATTTGCCTAAGCAGTACTTTGAGTAGTCCTCCTACACATGTACTATTGTGAAAATCATCACAAGTCCATTTGTTGGAGGGCTACTCAAAGTACACATGTTTGGAGGTCTGGAGGAAACAAGAGAATTTGAAGAGTCACGAGTCTTAAGATTGTACTTAATATAGCCAAGCTTCATTCAATGGTACATTCAAACATGAAACAAACCATTCTTAAACCAGATTAAACTAGTAAACCAAAGGAAATACTGATTATAAGTAAACTAGTAAACCAAAGGACATGCTTTTACTACTAAGTCTTTGTTTGTTGGGCTTACTGATTATAAGTACTTGACATATATCACAAATGTTTCTAATTAAGGTTGGCGGGATGATTACGCCTATCTTGAAAAAAGACAGTCAAATAAAGAACATGCACATAAACACGACAACCGAAAACTTAAATGGAATACACCAAGAAGTACCAAATGATGAATGCTCAATTGTTGTAATGGAAAATCAATATCAGAACCGTCCATTTCTAGAACTTGATTTTTCTATAGTCCTAATGATTTTTCTTATTTCTTGTCTATGCTTGGTGACATGATTTTGAACATTGTTGACATACTTAAATGGAATACACAATACCAAATGATGAATGCTCAATTGTTGTAATGGAAAAGCATCAGAATCATCCATTTCTAAAATTTGATTTTGTATAGTCTTAATTATTTTTCTATAGTCCTAATGATTTTGAAAATTGTTGACAAAGAGTGTTTCTTTTTTTTATTATAGTATAAATGATTTATCTATAGTCGTAATGATTTTTCTTATTTCTTGTCTTTTGTCCCTTTTTTATTTCCTATGTCTGTGATTCGTGACAAGATTCTGTCACCTTCTTTTGATGGTATATTCCATTCAGTCTATGTGGAATACTATGTTGTTCACTATTTTATTTCAGCTTCATATTTCTTTCATTTTTCATATACATAGAGACTACACATGCTGATAAAAAAATGAGCTATTTGATTCAGGTTTATTTTTCATTATTGTAAATGGTTAATATTTTTGATGGTACTCCTTGGTGTATCATATAAAAATAATAAATGTAGTAATGATGGTGCAGTGCATTATTGATATATAGGCTCGATGACTCTTGTCAATGTGCCAAACTGTCAATGTGGTGGTGGGCAGTGTGTGTTGAAGACTTTACAGACACCGAACAACCCTAGATGACAATTTTGGTGCTGCCCAAATAGAAAAAAGGTTGCTAATGTGTATATATTTAATGTTTCTAATGTAAATACTATTCATTATAATATAAGAACTAATGTAGACTAGGCATCACAAGGAAATAATGGTTGTAGATACTTTAGTTGGGTTGATGACAACTCATCTACATCTATCCACCCATCTCCACTTATTCATGATGAGCGATTTAAGTGTAAAATGTGTCAGGCTAGGGCAAAGTCTGAAATTATATTTTTATAATGCCTTCTTTGTATTGTAATCGCATATCTTTTTTGTAACCATATGTAGAGACGAACTTAGGAATTAGTTAGTTTAGTATTTTCATATTGTAACTAATATTTTAATATGGATATGACGTAACTTCTCTTTGCCTCAAGTGCGCATATATATGGTTTACATCTTTTTTTAGAATAATTCTTCATGTTTATGGCTTAGGTGAGCCCCAATCTTCTATCAATCACATGATTTAATGTATAGTGTTTTCTTGGTTATTCCATTTGTTCCTTGACCTTGACTATGGATTGACTATCATTTTCAAGCTTGAGCGAGGCTTTGTACCACGCACCATCTGCAGATTTGTATGCAACATTGATTTACTAACGTAAATAACGCATTGAACGTAATCTACGAACGTTAAAGTCTTGTTGAAGTTTGAGCGTCCTCCCTTTATTCCAGTGAGGGATTGGAATGAGTTCATTTTGGATGCAAAGGAGAAAGGGGATACTCAAAGAGGAATTACACTAGCAAATGAGAGAAGGTATAAACATTTTAATAGATTTTTATTATTAAATAATGAAATTTGCATATACTAGTGTTTTAAGCCTCCTCATTATATGATTTAAGGTCTTAGTCCATGGACAAATTAAATTAGACTTACTATCCAAAACACATAAAAAACATGCACATAAACATGACAAATGAGAAACATAAATGTAGATTTCACAATAGCTGAGAAACATAATTGTAGGCATCATAGTCACAATCTTTTGGAGACAACGTAATTGAGTTGTGTACCTAAGCGATGGAGAGCAACTTCTAAACCCCCGATTCCAAGTTGAATACATCTGTTGGAGGACCTTGTGTTGGAGCTCAAAAATTCAGTCTATATTTTTGAGTCCATATTGCAAAAAATTGTCTAAGTGTTGGAATTAGTCCTTTGAAAATCATCAAAGATGCTTAGTTTGAGGTGCATGAAAAATGTGGCTTGTTGTTTTTCATGATGAATCATTGGGGTAGGGTGTTCATTATCTTTCATTTAACACGTGTAGTGGGTTTGAGGTTTCTTTTTCAATTCTGGCATGTTTAGGGAATAGGCTTTTGAAGGTGTTCCCAGAATTTTGCATTTTGTGTTTGTCCATAATTGTATAAAGTAGCCCACTTTGGAGGTCTGCATCTTTTTCCCAATGATTTTTCATAGCATGTCAGTTGGTGCATCATACTGTAGGCATGAGAGTGAGTTGTCTTGCCAATTTTTAGCTCCCCATGTGCCCATTTGACCTATTTGCCAAAGCCATTTCGTTTGTAGATTGTTAAGTCTTGCTAGGAGTGCCTTGTGCAGTTTTGAAGTAGCCTACTTTGAGGTCATGCAAATTGCATCCAATCAGTGATCAGGAGGAATTGATGGTTGATTTATGTTGTAGACATGGAAATGTTTCCCCCTAATAAGTTTTAGACTTTGACCAATCCGACTAATCACTTTGCTCAGTTAGTTCCAGATGCAACTTCTACAGTTTCACTATCTTTCATTTCAAGATGTTCCGGTGGCACTACTTTGAGGATTATTTTTGGATCATCAGTTGATCATTCATTGAATTTGATTATAGCCTTGTTTTCTACGCATGAGATAGATTCTTCATGCAAGGTTTCAGGCCATGAGGTTTCCGTCTGACAGGTTTGCGAGGTCAAACAAAAAGTGCTTTATGCTAATGAAAAGTGCGAATAAGACAACTTTGCAAAGGAGCTATTTTTGGAAATTCATAGTTTTTTGTCAGAAGGTTGTCTCCAGTTGAGGGTTGATTTGTTACATTCCTTGCATATGATTCTTTTTCCAAATCCAGTGGTTCGTCTTCAGCTCGTCATATGGTATTTTTAATCCATCTCCTTCTGAGGCAGTTTACAATGATTATTTTGTGCTTGTCGAACAAGCCAAAATAGGCCATTTTACAAAGGAAGTACTAAAATTTTGTGGGTTTCTTAAAATCCAACAATGACCCAGTTAATATTTTGAATTATCTTAAACTTTTGAAAATTTTCATGGCTCTAGGCTTCCTAGTTTAAGCATGGTAAAATTTCTCTATTTTCTTCCGGCTATAATTTAAAGTCTTTGTCAGCACTCTCACTATCTAGAGTTGAATTTGGAGACTTGGAATGAAGTCTTGATGCTTTGACTTTCTGTCTCACACCAAATTTGAAGTATTATTGGCACAATGCTTGAGAAAATTTGCATATATGTGTTTTTCAAATGGATGCATGCCTACAGACAAAAGAAACAAAAAAATTTGGGGGAAATAAAGAATAGAGAAACATGACACTATTATTAAAATGGAAGAGTAAAGAGCACATGCCATATGCAAGGAAGAAGCAAGGAAAAGAGAGTTGAGCACGTACAGGCAGAAGAAGAAGAAGATTAAAAAAAAAGTGTGAATGCATAGCCAGTCACGTTTTTTTATCATAACTCAAAAAATACAAACTGGGTCGGACTGAATTTTACATATGTTTGAGATGACCATGTGTGCATTCTATAGAATTTTTTTATTAAAAAACTCAGTTTGAAAATTAAAATTTATGTTCTTCTGAGTACTGGCAGCAATAAAAAAATCATCAGTGCTTCCAAAAGTTTAGTCCCACATTGCTCAAGAAATGACTATTTTTAAGTGTTTAAAAGATATACCACTCACATAATGAAATGAAGAAAGAGAAGGAGGCTCTCAAGAGTGTGCACAACTAGTGCATTGGGATGCATGCCAGTGACCATAAAGCACTAAATTTTGCAAAAAAATGCTAGTGGTCAAGGAGATAACATTCAGAGATTTAGAGAATGCCTCAGTCTCCCAATCTCCAAATGCTAGTGGTTAAAGAGATAACATTCAGAGATCTAGAGAATGCTTAGTCTCTCAATCTCCAAATGCTAGTGGTTAAAGAGATAACATTCAGAGATCTAGAGAATGCCCAGTCTCCTAATCTCCAAATGCTGGCAGTTAAGTCACTAACATTCAGAGATCTAGAGAATGCTTAGTCTCCCAATCTCCAAATGTTAGTGGTTAAAGAGATAACATTAAGAGATCTAGAGAATGCCTCAGTCTCCCAATCTCCAAATGCTAGTGGTTAAAGAGGTAACATTCAGAGATTAAGAGAAATGCTAGTGGTCAAAGAAAGGGTTAAATTGGAGCATCCAATCAGCTGATGTTATGTGGCATATGTGGGACCCACCTAGATTTAAAAGTTGCACAAAGATTTAAAAGGTCGGCATAGTCTAGACTATAGGAGAATTTTGAAATTTTCAAGAGATTGGAGTTGCTCACATAAAATAATACTTGGAGCTTTTATTTTTGTCCAAATATAGGCATGTTATATGTTTTCGAAAATGAGAGAAGACAAGGAATATCATGGAAATGATTATTTTTAGTTTCAGAGAAGTAGGAAAGAGCAGTATGAGCTGACAATTTAGAGGTCAGAATCAAGTCTGTTTGGGAAATAATTGCAGGAATATGGATCAGTTGAGAAAAATCAGTTGTAGATCAGGTGTAGAGGAATATTGGAGATATTTTGATGCTAAGTGGACAACTGTCAGTTCTGTGTAACTGACCTCCTTTTGCTATATCTTTGGTTTTTCTCTCAATTATAAAAGATGTTGAAAATTTTACTGTAAGGAGAGGCTTGGACTCCATTGTTGATCTTCTTAGGAATGTTTGTCAGATTTTTGAATGTATTGATGCATTGAATTTCTACCTGAATACATTGGAATTCCCTTGCATATCTGTGTTGTCTTTTTGTTTGAATTATGTAGCTTTTGTGTGTTGAATCTGCAAGGTAGTTTGAATGCACCATTTATAAGGTATTTGTGAATTTAGTCTTTAGTTCCTTTCAAAGAAAGGGTAAAATCTTTAGGTTAATTTCTGAGAGATCAGGATTTATACAAGAATTTGATGATTAAATGTGTTTAAGAGAGGGTAATTTGTAAGGCACTTCACCTAGGTTTTGTTTGTATTTCATTTAGAAGATTTATGTAGATGTATGTTTCTCTATCTGACTCTACCCTAGGATAATGCACTGGTATATCCTCAATTTGCAGGATTTCATCATCAACCAAAACTTAAAAGACAATTTACTTTTCATGTATGTTTGAAAGAGCAGATAAGAATATGTTTGTATCAAGGATATAAACTAGTGTTATGATCCTTTAAAGAAGTAGATCTAAGATAGGTACACCTGCCTATAGCCAAGAGCTCAAAGTGTAGAAGGACTTGGTCCTTGTTAATTAGTCTTTTTCTTGTATGAGTCAAGAGTCCAGGAATCATAGAATTCTATCTAAGCACCCAGGGATGTGTTTTAGGATTCAACAAGAAAATGCACTAACACCTTGTATTCATGAGCAACAAATGTAGTCAACTTGGAATCAGAGGTGCAGGAGTTGCTCTCCATCGTCTGGGTATACAACTCAATTACGTTGTCTCCAAAAAATTGTGACCACAATGCCTACAATTATGTTTCTCATCTGTTGTGTCCCATGACCCCTTATGACCCTTTACGATCGTTTACAATCCCTAAGAATACATCTTAGAGGTCTTAAAATGTCATAAAGGGTCATAAGAGGCTCCTAGGAGGAGCCAGATGAGCTTCCACCTTCACATGGTTGGCCCTATTAAGTAGAGAATGTTATACTCTTCTCAAAACAAAGAGAAGCTCAATAATTTAAGGTCTCAGTCCACGAACAAATTAAATTAGACTTACTATCCAAATTGGTACATTGATGAGAATAAATGATAGGCTGAAGTTTTTAGATTCTGAGAAGACGTATATGCAGTGGAAATCCATAGAGCAGATATAAAATACTGGAAGAGAAGAATTCCTCATCTAATGTGTGAAATGCAAAAGTGTCTACCTTCAACCTTTCTCAATGCACAAGAACACTACCTCATACACCAAGTTGAGGAGATTGAAATGTGTGGACCCGTACACACTCGGTCAATGTCGATGGTTGAGAGGAACCTAAAAAAATTTATGGATCCATCGTGATAATGACTGATTTTTATATGCCAATGAATTTAATTATGTTGTATTGAATGTTCATAAATTTTATAATGTATTAATGAATGTTATCATGTCATAATTAATGAATGTCACATTTTATTAGTGTGTGAATGAATGTTAATGAATGTTACATTTTATTAATGGATGAAATAATGAATGAATGTTAGATGTTAATGGGGAATTTAGAGTGATGTTGGGGGGGGTGGGGCCAAATGAGCTTCCACCTTCATGTGGTTGGCCCTGTTTAGTACAGAATATAAAATTATTCTCAAAACAAAGTGAAGCTCACTAAGTTTGTTCCTTATATAGGGTCTCAAGTGTAGCCTTTATCCCACTCTCAACATTGCAAGGCTTCAAGTGGTGTTCTAAGATTGGTTTCTCCATCTCCCACTGACATCTTGTCTTTCTCCTAAGAACTCTCACTGAGCTCTGATACATGGATGAGAAAAAGATGTCCCTTACAGGCTACACATATATAGTATGGTAGATCTAGGGAACAAATATACTACAACATAGAATGAATCAACTTGAATCTATAGTTTCTTCATTCACAATGAAAATTTAAATTACAAGTCATATTTTAGATTTAATATTCATATTCATCTTCATCATGATCATAGCCATCACGGTCAGCATTTGGTTCAACTTCATTTGAACCACACTCCATGTCGGGTACCATTATAAGGCATGGAGTGTGGTCATACCCATGTTACCATAATAATGAGTTAGCCTATAAAATTATGAATAAAATACTGTAGGTGCACCTGGGATTGACCCAAGCACCCAAGTTCCTACCAAAGGAACCTAAGTTGAACCCAGAGGAGAACAAAAGTAGAACCAGAACCCAGCCTCAAACAAAGAATTGGATAACTTGGATTTTTTCTAATTCAAGTTTATTTCTAAATTCTTCTCTAATTCCAACCTAATTATTCCATATTTTGTTTTCCAATTTTCCTTCATCCTCATTCCAAATTATGTTATGTTGTTATTTCCTTTTACTAATTGTGTTATTTCAAGGATCACCACCCATGACTTGGTTAAGATGATGAATGTTGTCAATGCCGTTATTACCAAGGAATCACCGCTCGCCATTAATGAATATTAATGATCATTGTTTCCTAAGGGTAATCATTGTTTGTGTACGCTGATCACCCAAGTCTTTGGATATGGTTTGCATGCTGTGAGGTTTGTCAGAAGTGGGGGTATGACATGCTGGTTGGATTATAACATATTGACACTTACACCATGAAGAAGACAAATGATTAAACAAAAAGAGAGGACCAACTGAACCATCTTGTGGTCAGTCTATATCACATTGAGAAACAACATCAAGACTCAAGAATCAAAACAATCAAAAGTTTCTTCAAGACCATGAATGATCAACAACATTCCATCAGAAAACAAAACACTAATCTATGTTATCATTAAGCCATAAAATATGTCTTTAAAGTTTAGAAGCGTCACAAAAACTTTCAAGAAACATAGTACTATCCAAAATATGTCTTTAAAGTTTATTTCTAATGATTATGATGATGTTGATGTTGATGTCCATAATTTATTTCACTTACTGATGCTTGCCTAGATTGAATTTTGAATTACCAGGCTGGAGAACGCTTTCAAAGTTTAGGGTTTGTTCTACATGATACTCTTAGTTATAGCTCAAATGCAACTCAACATATTTTTGATGTTGGGCAACCCACTACAGAAACTCATCCACGGGTGAAATTTAATACTATGAATCTTGGCATTGTTAATGTTATTACTTTTCCTCACATTTCATATTTGTAAAAATGTTTCTTGGCACTATCTTCTTTTTCAATTCCTATATTTGCAACTTTTTAGATCATTAACTTAAGTATTACATGTCTTTGTTCAAAGTTTATTCTAACATTATATTATATCTTATTCTTATTACAATGTTCTTTGTTGTGGGGTAGGAGTTCAATCTTCATTGTCTTCATTGTGGGGGACAGTGAAGATTTCTTTGACAAATAGCAGGTCTTCTTTAGTATCTTATAATAACATGCTAAACTGATAAATGTGTTATGGGCATTTAATCTGCAATTACTAATAGATTAAGAATATTATTACTATGCTTGATGTTCCATTTAAATGCATTTAACACAAAAACCAAATTTACAAAACTGAACCAATGGCATGTTTATAACAAAGATGTGTTGAGGAGTTTGCTCCTTGTTTAATGTTAACTGTTCCTGCACAATCCACTCATACAACAGTGGAATGCTATGTGGAAGGGATGGTCGATAGTGTTCCTTGAGGGAGGGGGTATTGTGAAAGACTTTTTATCATTGTATTGTGTATTTACAATATGTTTTGATGTAGGGTAGATGAGGAGAATGAAGGATCACTCACTAATTGCATGATAACCCAATTTTGAAGGGTCATTGGCTGAGGGGACAGTCAAGGTCTGGATGATTGGGGCATTGGAGGACCCTATTTATTTGTATTAATTGTTATTCAAATTGGATGCATGGATTTCTTGTGAATTATCAGCTGCTATGTATCCTGCAACTGCATCTGTAAATCTGCATATACTTCTCTAGGGTTGTAAGCCACTTAGAGATCAAAATAGAGAAACTAAATTGAAATCGTTCTTTGTCCTATTTCATTTTAACAAAGTCTCAACTATCAATGATACAATACATTTGATTCCCTAAGCTATCAATACAAATGATGCCTAGCTAGAAGCTCACGGGCTGTCCATTTGATAACCACAGTCAACATTTCAAAAAAATAGATATTCTTGAGCACAAGCACCAATAACATCAAATGATGGAGTTAAAGCACAGGCTAGGGCACAACACTAGTAGAATGCAGTCATTTCAATGACATCAATATACAATAGCGTCATTAAACATGCCAATAATATCAACAAACGTGAATCCAAACATTTGAAAACCAATGGCATGTTTACAAAAAAGGTCTAATAGAACTCCCAACAATTCTTAAATATACTTTATCTGATATGATGAATTCTTAAACAATTAAGGTTGGAGTAGACATAGTTATCACAAATTTTTTGTGTGGTACAAGGAAGATTTGGCTAGGTCAAATCTTCCTTTGTGCTAGCAGTCTATAGAATTAGACCTTTATTAACAATTGATCATATCAGATAACTAGTATGTTTAAGAATTGTTGGGACTAGTCCTTTGGCATGTATTAAACATAATAAAATTTTTAGCATATTATTATCATTCTATTTCTTTGTTGCAAACATGCCATTGGTTTAGTTTTGTAACTTCACTGTTGTATGAGTGGATTGTGCAGGAATAGTTAACATTAAACAAGGAGAAAACTCCTCAACACATCTTGGAAACCATTGAATTCAATAATAAATGAAACCTAACACCAACACTATTCCTTCCATTCACTTCTACCAAGAATAAAGTATTTAATCCATTCAACATTACATATACTCATTAGACAGTTACATTTTCTGACTGTGTAGAGGAACAGTCACGACCAAAATGATCAAAACTACTTTCACCTTTGCACAAGCTATTCCAAACTTTAAGTAAAATGAGAAATATGCTATATCAAATCATTCATATTCATAGTAACCATTCAAAGGATCATTTTTTCAATGAACCCTCTGACTATACCCCTGGGGCAGAGAAAGGAAACCTCAAAATAGAGAAAGGAAACTTAGTAAAACCAGTCTATGTCATTGTTTGTGAGGGTACAGTCATGATAAGTGCCTCTCAAACCTCTCCAAACATGTAAGATTGTCTTTAAATACTTTATTTATCTCTTCTAAACATTAACCAAATCAAACCTACATTTGAATCCACCCACAATAACCCCAAAATGAAGGGTTTTGTATCATTTAATGAATCTCAGTCATTGGTAACACATGGACAGTCAAACCAGTAGTCTCCAATGAATTCAATAAGTGACTTGATTGTATTTAATACATGCCAAAGGACTAGTTGTATGAAATTGTCAATCACATAGCATTTCACTTTTGTATGAGTGGATTGTGCAGGAATAGTTAACATTAAACAAGGAGCAAACTCCTCACAACATCTTGGAAACCATTGGATTCAATAATAAATAAAACCTAACACCAACACTATTCCTTCCATTCACTTCTACCAAGAATAAAGCATTTAATCCATTCAACATTACATATAATCATTAGACAATTACATTTCCTGACTATGTACTAGAGGAACAGTCACGACCAAAATGATCCAAACATTTGAAAATAGTGAATCGATATCGAAATAAAAATGATGAGGTCGTTTCACTTTTTTTTTCATAGCCAAATCTTCCTTGTACCACACGAAGAACATGCCATTGGTTCAGTTTTCTAAAAAAAATTGTGTAATTAGTAATTGGTAGATTAAATGTAGATAACACCTTTATCAGTTTAATTAGCATGTTATTATCATATCAGATAAAGTATGTTTAAGAATTGTTGGGACTGGTCCTTTTGCGTGTATTAAACATAATAGATTTTTCAGCATATTATTATCATTCTATTTCTTTGTTCTAAACATGCCATTGGTTCAGTTTTGTAGATTTGTTTTTTGTGTTAAATGCATTTTTCGTGAGGAGGGGTCTTCTTCTGAGGAGATTGATGAAGATTGTGCACCTCAAAAACCAATTCATAAGGTACCAATCATGTTTCCTATTCACTTATATTTTTGGATTGGTAAATCTCCTTATAAGTTTCATGTCCTTTCTTTTGATTACTATGGATGAGATATATATCTTACATTTAACATTCAACTTCTTTACATTTTAGAACATGCAGTGTGTTTTTTGAGGATTTTACCAAATCAACTTTTAACATAAACTGAAAACACCAAACTGATATCTTGCCCTTTCAACTTGACAAAATATTTACATTTGACCAATAATTGCAAGCAACTGAATGATAAATCCACATACCTGTATCTTTGTAAAATACCCAGAACATCAAAAAATAGCTAAGTGGTTGTTGCCATGATTTTTATCTACTGAATATGGGGAAAAAAGCACCAAAAAGAATTGAATAGAAAACATGATTGGTCATTTCAGAGAGCATTCATGATTAAATAAAATGCAATGCCTTCTCTCACGCTCGATCAACTTTCACCCGCTCATTTTCTCCCACTCCTTTTCTCTACAATCGAAATAAAAATGATTTGGCCATTTCAAAATAGTGAATCAATATCCTTGAGCACAAGCACCAATAACATCAACTATTTTGATCTGTGGATACCCTAATGTTAGCAAGAGTTATTTTATTAATAAGACTACTCTGCAAGCTTGAAGAAGTGGTATATTTTGGCAAATGAAGAGTGGAAAGATGATGATATTCCTGAGATCATGGATGGACACAATGTTGCAAACAGAATGGGAAGACATCTTTCTAGCCTAGCCCTGGATCCTTCAACAATTAGGGTAGGATCCAGACCCAGGCTAAAAAGATGTCTTCCTTTCTATTGTGGAATATAGGCTCTACTGCTATAACAACAACAAACTATGTTGTAGATATCATAATAGCTAAGAAACATAAATGTAGGCATCATGGTCACAATTTTTTGGAGACACAACATAATTGAGTGGTTTTCCCAGATGATGCAAAGTATCCAATACTTTGCATCATCTGGGAAAACCACTCAATTATGTTGTGTCTCCAAAAAATTGTGACCATGATGCCTACATTTATGTTTCTCAGCTGTTGTGTCCCAGGACCCCTTATGACCCTTTATGACCCTTTGTAATCCCTAACCATACATCTTAGAGGTCTTAAAATGTCCTAAAGGGTCATAAGAGGCTCCTAGGAGGGGCCAGGTGAGCTTCCACCTTCATATGGTTGGCCCTGTTAAGTAGAGAATGTTAAACTATTCTTGAAACAAAGAGAAGCTCAATAATTTAAGGTCTCAGTCCACGGAGATGCTAAAAAAATGGCATGAATCAATGATGGAGAATTTTTAGATTCTGAGAAGACATATATGGAGTGGAGGCCAGATTGAGTACCAGTGCAAAGATGATGATTTAGTAACCTACATCTATAAAACCTTCACAATTATCCCTTCTTTGGCCTCCACTCATTCCTCTTCTCAAAAATGGTTATCTAGAAACTTTGGATACTATTTCTCATCCATGCACGAAATGTGCTAGTGATAGTATAAAATTACTTTAGGCCTCCAGTATTGATAAGATGTACAAGTGTAAAATGTTTTTGTGAGACTAGGATCAATTTGTGCAGTGTACATAAATGCAAGGCGGTGATTATTCTCGATGATCGACAGGTTTAAGTCTTCCAGGCCTTACCCAGTAGCTAGGACTAAAGATAACACAGCTCAAGAGACCATCATAGGTTGTCTCTTTCTTCAGTTTATATTATTGATAGAATGTTTTACCTTTCATTAGCTCATCAAATCTGGGGATTTGAAAGAATTTAATAGAATATTTTCATGACAATGTATATTATTTAAGTTGACATTGCATGAATTTATCTACTTCACGTACTTGTAGACTATGAGGACGGCGATAAATAAGCATCTCCTCCCATGTCCATGCTTCTTTATCACCGTCCTCATAGTCTACAAGTGCGCGAAGTAGATAAATTCGTGCAACATCAACTTAAATAATATACATTGTCATGAAAATATTCTATTAAATTCTTTCAAATCCCTGGATTTTATGAGCTAATGAAAGGTAAAACATTATGTCAATAATATAAACCAAAGAAAGAGACAACCTATGATGGTCTCTTGAGCTGTGTTATCTTTAATGTGCATATCCATCAATTTTTTGACACTTTATAATTCATTCTGATAGAAGTGCTATACATCTGACATCACTTCCCATCAGAATATGGGCCAACACATTGCCTATCCAACAGATAAAATGTCAGAGAAAAATACTTTATGAAAATTCTTGTGACAATAATGCTATACGTCCGACAGGGAAACCTGTCAGAGATATACTGCCCTACCGTCACTCTTTCGACAATTAAAATGTCACAAATATGCAATTTTTGACAGGCTGTTCTAACAGTAATGCTATGTCACCAATGGGTTTATCTATCGGAAGTGGGTGGCAGATCTGTCACTATTCCAATAGTTCTAATGTCGGAAAGGATATCTTTTCAACAGTTAGTTCCAACAGCGATTGTATATTTCTGATAGGTCTTTGTGTCAGAATTCTGATAGATGGACTATAGGAAATGCCATAACAAAGTTGTTATCATGTGCAAGTTTTCAACATAATGAGGTGTCTGTAAATCGATGAATGTCTCTTCCATCTCAATTTCCAATGCAAAAATGATGATGGACACATGTGTCAAAATGCCAACAAATAAGTGTTGCAAATCCGACAAATGGCCGTTAGAATTTGACCTCAAATGTACTAGTGATTCCAAGCGAATACATTTGTATAGGCAGTCAATAACAGCTGCAATTTTTCCTCTTCCTTAGTGGACAAAGTCTTTGCTTACATATATCCATTTTGGTTCCTCCATACTTCCAATATTGATTTTATCATATTCTTTCAATACCTCAAAATGCAGACCTCCCTTTGAGATGTGATTATCATCTTTCCTAGAGAACAAACTTTCGAGAGAAATCAACCCTTTAGGAATCTTGTTTCTCTTTAAATGAACTACTTCTTCTAATGGTGATGACTTGTAACTAGGTTCTTCACATGCTTCACTCATTCCTTCAAAATAAATGGATGCAAAAACTTCTACACATGTCATAAATTCATTGATACTAACATCGTCTTCAAATACTTGTAAATGTTCAATGTTATCAAGAACAAAAGGTCTGTATATCATCTCTATTCTATAGGTGTCTGTTTTAAAATTTGGATGAGGAAGCAATAAGGAAGCAGACACTGCTAGAGAATCAGCATGTGAATTCAAACTTCTTGGGATGGATTCTATGGAAAAAGCTTCAAAAGATTCAATTTTATTCCAAACTAAGTCTCTATAATGTCTCAAGCATTCATTCTTAATTGTGAATTGGCTCTTTATTTGTTTAACTATCAACTCAACATCACCTCTCACCACAAGGATTTTAATTCCATGAGTCTTTTCTTCTTGTAGTCCTAATAAAAGAGCTTCATACTCAGCAGTGTTATTGGTATTCTTGAAATCCAACTTGAAGGAAAAAGGAAAATACTCTCCATCGGGACCCTTAAGCACTACACTTGCCCCAGACCTGACATTAGCACAGCTGCCATCAAATTCCATAGACCAAATCTGAGCAATCTCATGATAAACTACTAGAGCTGGAGAAACTTCATATGGAAAGATCAAATAATTCATGAATTCGTACTCATGAAAAAGGATCTGAGCCTTTGGATTATTAGATGGGAAGATCGTGTACTTGTTTTTTGCTTCAAGCTCCAGTTTAAATTTCTTCTTCCCTATAGGGATGATTGCTTCCGACCAATCCATCTTTATTTCTCTGCCCATATCCCTATAAAAAGTTCTACTTAAGAGCATTTCATAACTTGTTGGGATATCCACAACAAGAATTGATAGTTTTAATCTTTTATCTGGATAAGTAGCTAGAACAGCCTAGGCATCCTTTACCTAACCTATTAAGGGCACCTGTTTACCATCCATCAAATAACACCTTCCAAAAAATTTAGTTAGAGTCAAGCCTAAGGCTTTAGCAACAGAGGATGGCATAATATTATCTGATGCACCTAAATCTATGACACAATTGCTTAATTTAAGGTCATTGAGGAGAAAAGAAATGTAGAAGGGTTCAAGCTTTCTTGTTTCATCTAGGTCACAATTCGTCCCTAAGGTAGAGGTATTAGATGAATCATTTTGGTCTACAATAGAAGGTGAAACAATTACAGGAGACTGGACAAGACTGCTAGTTTGATTAGTTGTATATTGATTAGACTGGGACGAGTCTAAAGATTCACCCTTGACATATTTAATTAACCTATCAAGTTCCTTAGGATTCAATCTTAAATACTCTACAGGTGAAATTTGAATAGCAGAGGATTTGCAAAACTCAACTATATCAAATGAAGGAACTCCAAAATCTCTTTGTAAAATTTTGAAATCAGTAGCTTTGGAACTAGGGCAAGATACATTACCTATAAGGTTCTTTATTCTTTTGAACAATACCTAATGTTGTTGGAGTGTACTTAGAAGATTTCTAGTTATGAGTAAGCATGGCACATGTCGGATCTTCAAGAGTGACTAAAATATCTCATCTTTCAGAGTCTGATTCATATTCTAGGTAAAAATGAGTTAGAGTCACCAAGTCACTCTTGAGCCATCTCCTCTACCTTTACTTCTCCCAATACATCTTTAATTGCTTCCATTTTCACGTGTCTTAACATGTCTAGACACGTGTTTCCATCATGATCTATTGTTAGGTGGAAAGAGCACATGAATTCCTCTCTAGATGGAGCTTCAAGGGCTAAACTTGGTTGAGTTGAGGGTAAAAGAGGGGATTTACCATGCCACTAACTAGGTTGTTTCCTATTAGTATCTTGTTACACAGGAGGATAGGATGATCCTTGTTTTGGCAATTTCCTCTTCAAGGCAATCATATTATTCATTAACCTTTGAACAATAGGGTTTGAGGAAGAGGTAGAGGTTTGAGAGTGTGGTGTTTAAACGTCTTTCTTCCACTTTCCTACTGTAATTAGATCATCTTCTAGTTCAGTTTCCTAACTTTGAGTAGTAGCCAAATTTTATGGTTTATTTCTTCTCAAGTGAAAACCAATATCTGGAGGCATGGAGTTTATGAAAAAACACTATTTATTTTCAGGAGTTGGTCTTTTAGCAGTAGGGATCTTATGGTTTTCAAATGCAGTCTTCATGGTCTGTCAATACTTTACTAACCTAGCTGGTAGATGAATGAACCACTCTGCTGCTCCTTCTATGAGAGTTTGAACAAAAAGCCTAACAACAACATCTTCATGTTGCACTGCCCAAATGCCAGTGGCTATATTAAATAAATTAAAATGTTCCTCAATAGAAACCTTACCATCTCTAGAGAATTTACGAAGAACATCTCTAGCACCTTTTGGAAGATTGTTATGACCAGCAAGGGTGAAAGGACCAACTGCAACACCCCATGGTTGTGCCATAATGGAAAATGGAAAAAATTTTAAGAGAGGAGGGGCTTGAATACTAGATAGAGTTAGGGATTGCCACATACTATTAGATGGAGAGGTATTAGATGTGGCTTTGGATAGAGAAGGAGGCCTACTCTTCACCTTTGGCTTTGGGGTGTAGCTAGTTGGAAATTGAAGGTTTTGCAATCCTTCGTAGAAAGTGTCAAAAATTCCCTCCCTCCTTTGGGATCTAGTATATGGTCAGGAATCCAATATTTTTTTATTATCAGGGTCTTTGGATAGCTCTATTCACAATCTCAGCTTCTTGAGAAATCGGGAGACCTCTCAACCATTCACCTATATCTTACTCTTCTTCTAGAACCAAGAGAACTTGTTGATATTGTTCATTGCTAGTCTTTACTTTCAAAGCAAGGGCATTCAAATCTGTAATGATGTCTTCTTGTGTGTCT
The DNA here is from genome assembly GCA_027943335.1 of Chamaecyparis obtusa. Lineage (NCBI taxonomy): Eukaryota > Viridiplantae > Streptophyta > Pinopsida > Cupressales > Cupressaceae > Chamaecyparis > Chamaecyparis obtusa. The sequence continues at coordinate 1,960,907 of BSBK01001551.1, read as the reverse complement.
TGGACATTCAAATTTAGTTGAATAACATGGGGAATTTCTTGTTGATTAGGTAGTACAATTATAGGTAGAACCATGATTATTCATCAATAAAATCATTATACATTGGTCCACACTATTTGCGCTCCCTAGTAGAGTTGCCAAAAATCTATTAGTAAATAAATTTTTCCTTCGATAAATATTTCTTACAAAATCACTCTATCACCCATTTGAAAGACAACCAATCACTAACAGTTGGGTAAGTGTTCTTTTAATCACTTCCCTCTAAATTTTATCTTAGGTACAACTCCCTAGGATTGATCTTCAATAAATCTCAAATGCTAATTTTGTGAGTTCAGCTTTTAACCAGAAAGCTTTAAAAGGTTGCTATATCATTCTTGGATGATAAACTCTTTAATATTATTTAAGAAAAGGAACTTAAAATAAATGAGAGTAGAAAATGCACAATTTTCCACTACTAATAACCACTTTAAGACTAAAATAAAAAAGATTCTTCTAAATAGTAAGAAAGATAAAGATTGTAGATAATTCAAGTAACTATGAAACTTTTATAGCACAATACAAAATGAATTAAAATTTCAGCACATAACATTCATCCATAAATTTTAAACAATACAGATTTGAAATATAAACGTATATGTAAATCACTATTGCAGCATAGGCAAAAATGTATATAATTGTTTTCAATAGTAAACCAGATTCATCAGGTTTTTAAAACCAGTAATAATCTAAAAACAAAAAACTAGTTTTTTTCCAAAATTTTAAACCCTTTCATAGTCTTTAACTGTCCTACTTATAGTTTCAACAAACTGAGAGGTCTCCCTAAAAACCTGACCTCTCAGACAAACAGTTATTCAAATAAACCAAAGTAAAAAGGACACCTGTGTTTAAGAGTTTGCATACAATAAAGAAAAGAAACTATATTTCCAAATCAGGTTCCTTATTAGTGACATGTTCTTCGCTTCTAGTGGGGCTTTCTCCTTCACCTGAAATAGAATGAGTTGACTCCCATTGTTTGTATACTTGAATGAGCTCCTTAGTGAGTGACAAATGTGGGATTTTCATGTTTAGAATCCTAGTCATCGAGGCCTCTTTAGTCCATTTCATCTTTTTTACTTCAATTGTACCAGGGAGTTGATCAATGCACAGGTACAACAGAGACTCAATTCTAGCCATTTGTGTGAAATATGAGGCTTTTGGGTTGATATTCTCCTTAATTGTTTTCATGGTGGCTTCAAAAACCTGTAGGGCTTCTTGAGTTCTTGATCACCGTAACTTTTTGAATATGCAAAAGTGAAGTTGATAAATTTGAACTCATTCAACATGGTTTTATGTATTTGTTTAATCTCATTCTCACAGTCCTTAGTGTCAGCTATAGTACTCTTGATGGTAGAAATGTGCTAGCTAATGTTCTTTCTTAAGACAAAGAAAGTGGACTCATCAGAGGATTTCAAGGACTTCTCATTACAAAACTTGGTATATCCATACCTTTCAATTTATAGGAACTTTTTCATAGCAGAAACCCATTTTTCTTCCTCTATATCACATACTTGTTATTGTGCCTGTAATTCTCCCACCAAGGTCTCAGCATCATGGAGAACAACCTAAGAATCTTTGACATATTTGAGACCACTACTAATCACTTTGTTCATCCATTCATCTACTATGGAGACCAAGGCTCAACCGCGTTGAACTTAATTCAACAGATTTTTGATCTCTATCAAATTTGGATAAAAAAATATATGGAGATTGGATTAGGGGAGTAGCGTCAAAGCTGCAGAAGGTGTTTATGAATTGGGACAATGCCACAATTGTTTTCTTTAATTCTTTCTTTTCTTTACTGTCTTGCCAAGAGGTCAATAGCATTTTTTGGTTAGTTTCCTTGAACAAGTGATTCTTCCCTACACGGTTCATGGTTCCCAACTCAACCTTAGTGACCTCAAAATCTTCAGCCTTGAATTCATGCTCTCCTTCCTTTGGCCTGTACGTGGCTACCTCAGCAGTCCACTTCCCTATTTTTTCATTTGCAAACATTTGAGTCATGCTCTTCACCTTTTTAGCCTTGGGGGTTTTTTGAACATATTTACTAACAATATCTTGAACAAGAACTGAAACAAGAATCAAACTGCATTTCTTATTCATAGAAGAGGTTAACCACTTAGGTGTTGTATTAGATATAGTTGATTGTCCAGGTGTCTTCATTGGTGTCTTCATTACCTCAAGTGTCACATCATCAAGATCAAAGAGATCTTTGTCCACCTTCTCTTCCTCACCAATTTGATAGCTTATATCTTTGAGTTTGTCATCATCCAAGTTGATAGTTTGCACATTTTCTCAAGCCATATCTTCCTTTATTCTAGATATGGTCCTTGATCTTATTAGCCTTTGGGAAGGATCTACTTGTGAGAAATCTGTTGTATCATTCTTCTGAGTAATTTTAACTTGTTGTTTCCCTAAAGATCCTACATTATCAATTGGTGTAGAAATATTAGAAAAAGAGGTTGGAGAAGGCAAAGAAGTAACTCTAACTTCATCTAACTTAGATTTAGACTGCTTTAGTTTTATTTTTGCTAACATCCATTCTTTCATCAAGTGAATCATATGTTGTGTTCTTTGTTCAATGTTATCTTCTTCACCTTCGGCCTAGTTGATGACAAACTCATCTTGTTCAATTGATTTCTTAAACTTTGGCTCAATCAAACTAGAACAATCGTCAGTCACTCCTACATTTATTTTTTGTCTCATGGATAGGATTTGTGATATAAACAACCTATTGTGCCCCCTTTCTTTCATCTAAGATTCATCATTGCAATCCTCCCAGAAATCTTCTAAATGAGGAATGGGGAACATGTGTGACCTAAGCCCTAAACTTCCACTGGCATAATTTTTGTTATCAAATCCTATCCTCTTAGTATAGAATTTGAAGTCAAAGTGTCGAAGGTCACTTCCTATACTTACTGCGTCAGCCATGGATCCACATGAAAATTTACCTAATTTGATAAGGAAGGCTTTTTCCCATTCCTCTTCAAGGAGAAATATTTTTAGAACAATGGCAAGCTGTTTGCAAACTTCAGCTAGAATAAAGTAGTCAAAAGCATATCTAGGTAATCTCATAGGTGAGTCTTCAAAACCCCCGACCCTTATATAGGTAAATTTAGGGAAATGGATATAAAAGCTTCCATATTTGGTCACAAATTCATGGGCTTCTAGGATGATCCTTTTGGCAGAGATTCCAGCTAGTTCAAAAAAGAGTTTTTCCATGAATGTATCATGTACCCTTCTATAATTTTTTATTATATTATCCTTCTGTAAGATAGGGTAATATTCATAGACACATGTTTCATTGACCCAGGGTTCATGTGGTATTCCATACCATTGTCTACTACAAGCCAGACAATACATAAGGTAAGAGGACGAAAAGAAACCACTACCAATCAACTTGGACATATTAAGTTGCTCCCTCATAGAACTAGCAATCAGTTCAGCCCAGTCTAAAAGTTGTTTCCCCTCTAAGATAATCTGAACATAAAAATACATCCATTTAGAGAAAAGGTAGGCTACTTGTGATCCTCTTACTCTATGTAGCATAACCATGATATCACTGATATAAGAGTGTACATGACTTCTATTAAACTTCTTGGGTAACCGTGAACCTCCTCTTTGTGGGTTCAGTAACTAGCTTTTAGCCATAGAAGTTCGATTCCCATCCCTATTTTCATTAAACTTAACAATAGATTGTGCTAGAGAAAAGGTCTTTTCTGGGATTTGTAGAGCTAAAGACATGATTTACCTATTGACGGACATCAAGACCCTACTATCTTTCTTTCTAATAGTTTCATCCCATGTATCATAATTTTTAATACATTCTAGAATTAGCTTTGGGCATATGACAATAGTAGAGAAAGTTGCAGCTGAGCACAACCCACTATGTAAAATCTCTAAAGCTAGTGTACCCTCAAGGGATTAAGAAGGTGGTCTGGTAAACCTTCTAAATTGTAATTCTCTATATCAGTATCTGTTACTAAAGGACCATTGCATACCACAATTGATACATTTCCAAACAGATGAAAAGCAAATTTCATGGCTTCAACAACTCGTATTCCCTATTCAAATCACTATTCTGCTATTAAATTTGAAAATACCATGAAAAGGCAGCCAAACTCACCTTGCTCTACAAATTTCATTGATCTCTGGAGCTCCAATATCCTTACCTTCATCCACTTGTTTCTCAATAACACTAATATTTAAAACTTTACATGTAAGGATCAACTTAAATAGAAGGAGCGTGAGAAACTTGATTATTAATTGCAAATCTTTATGGAGGTGATGATAAAAAGTTGATTTGACATCTTATGCATGCAATCCATAATTACTATTTATGCAAATCCCCATGTCAGAAGAATTAATGATTATTTGGACATCTCAGATGTGCCAACTCCCCCCACTATCATTAGCATTAAATGCACAACTTCTCATGGGACCCACCATTGCACTGTTAAAAGATTTACCTTTTTTAAACCTCTTGTCTTCTTTTGAATATCTTTGAACATGAGCAAACAAAGTTCATGATGGCTCAAGAGTGTTTAATATAGTCCAAGACCTCTGATCTCCAAGTTTACCATCTGGTGATTCAACTACGCTGACGTTCCATAATTCCATGATTAATGTATCATATTTATACATGACTTATCGGCATGTTGATCATCTCCGTCATCTTTTATATACCTATTAGATTTCTTAAAAGTAATGAACCAACTTGAACAACCTTGAGCTGACTTGAACAAAGTTCAAGCCTATTCAAAGGTGTTCAAGGGTGTTCAAGAAAACTTGTTAGCAAGGAACTTGACACCGTTTAAAATAATGCTAAGACCTAAAAGACTAACACTTTTGATAAACAGTTGGGCTAGAGGGAAAACAAAATAATAAAGGGGAAAATAAGGTGATTCAACTAAAACAAGGCTGACTCAAAAAAGAACAAGGTACAAGTGCCAAACTTAGACTAACACCTATGAAAGCTTTAGTGAGGTAAGATTTATCTCCTTTCCTATTTTAAACTAAAATGAAAACTACTTCCTAGTAAGATGCATAATAAATCAAGAAAATACCCAAGGATATGAATATAAAATATAAGGTCATTGCGGGTATATATACATTTTACACAAGAACATAAAAGGTTTATATTAACGGGAAGTAACTGACATAACATTCTAGCCTATATGCTTTAATGTTTAGGTTCACTTTCGACATGACAAGTGAGAGGGAAGTACTCATATTTTCATGATTGTAAAATCTATCAATGAAAATTGTACTAACCTATGAGGTCCCATCTACAAAATGCTCTATGATGATAATAGGCTCAATTTGAATAAACAATGATTGTTCTAGGTGTCTTAGTCTAGGTGCATTTCATTGTTAATTGCATTTAGATTCATTTTAGTTGCATTTTCATATTAATTTGCATTAGATTCATTTAAATGCATTTCATGTTTAGTTGCATTGAAATTCATTTTAATATAATTGCATTCATTTTAAATTGAAATCTAATTAACTAACATCAATATAACTAAAAATTCTAAAACCATAAACATTTTCCAAGTTTGACTAGGGATATTATATGATCATCATAAAAACTTAAAAGCAATGACTAAGTATTTATCACTGATATCCATTCACCTGCATAATCACGCTAGTACCATAAATGTGCCTACATAGCACATCGATAATCATCCATACATAAATAAAAGAGAGATGTCCATACATCACATCACATTACATCTCATCCATACATGTGCATGCATAAAATTAAAAAGAAATACATTATCATAAAGCATCGCATAAATCTGCATTCATACATCCATCAAATGTTAAAAACACAAAAAAATATGTATATATCAGTGAAATAATATAATGACATCAACATATCATAATCTATCTAATCTAATCATCATGACCAAGTATCCATATAAGATCAATATCTAGAGAATGACAAACATATCAAAGATTACAATACATGTGCATAAATCAGAGAACATCATATGTAAGCAACATAAATTAGATAGTGAACCAAAATCATAAATCATTAGTATTAGAAGAATATCAAGGCATCACAATATCAGAGAATAAAGAGTATCAGAGCATCAGTAATCCAAACTATCAATGTATCAATATAAGAGTCCAAAAATCTATCACAATGTACATCAATAAAAAATGGTACAAGATACAATATATATCCATGAGATACAAATGTCTGTGTGATATAAAAATGTGAAGTATACAAAGGATCACATATGTCTAGCACCATTGTCCTCTCATAGAGGGTCAGGAGGAGGAGCGTTCGCTTTACCTAGAATGGGTGGAGGCATAGAACACTCAGACTGCTGAACAATAATGGGGTACAACATCACAATACAAAGAAAAGTAGTACGTAGCCCTCTATCCCTGATGGGTAGCTATATGAGAAAACTTGTCTTGCTCTACTCTAAGAACTACTAGCTGTTGGTCCCTATCACCTCTAAGATCTGCCAACTGGGTATCTCTCTCTACTAACCTAGCTTTCAATGTGGAAACTTCGAGGCGCAAGGATGCTTTATCCTGCTTACATCGTGATAAGGGATCCCCATCAGAACCACCTATAGGAGGACCTTAGGAGGCTGTTGATCTCCTCCTCCACCACTGCCCCCTGCTACTCTTTGTTGTTGAGCATGCTAATCCTTGTGTAACAAAGGACCTGTATCTCTCTACGGTGGGTGAACCCTAAGCCTCCTTTGACAAATCTGCTAGTCATTGTCCCCATCAGGTTCTCATCATCTCCCACCATCTCCCCCTCCACATCCTCCTCCATGTCCCCCACCCCCACCATCCCCTCCATCTCCTCCATCTCTGCAACCACCTACTCCTCCTCAGGAACCATCTCTATATTTACATCTGCCTCTACCTCTACCCTTGTCACCACCTCTACCAGCTCGACCTCTGTCGACACCCTCATTAGTAGGATCATAGTCTAAAGTATCCTCAAGGCTAGGAGCCATCTCATTAGGAGATGTAAAATGTGGAAAGGGATGTTGAAAATAATGGGCATGAAACTCATCTATAATACCGCCATCAATAACCTTCGACAGATAATCCCAGGCTACTAGCGGCATTTGAGAAATCTCATGTAATGCAGTCTTGTAGATCAACTAGGATCCCCACCACACCTCCTCATCTCTAATACGAGCATATACAGTTGTCTCCTGGGGCATGCCCTGAACCCAACCATACTGCTGCATCACTTGTATAACCAAAAATCTCTCAACTATATATATGGTCCGCTCAATAAGATATCACGACTAAAAGAAAAAGGGCATCTTTCGAGCATCTGATCTCCACTCCTCATAGTCCAAGTACGACCACCATACAACATCAGTAAAATCATCAAGCACATGATGCAAATAGTCCAACTTGTTTAGGTGGGGCTGCTGAAGCATACTAGAATACATGTAAATATAAGGGAGCTCTGGATCCCTCTATCTCTCCACTATGGGTCATGTCACTGGAATGTGCTCCTAGGCCCACATTTACAGAACTAGGATACCAACAATCATGGTGTGGGAGTGTGTTGGTACACTATCTCATGTAACTCCCCGCACATGTGAGCTAAGATATAACTACCCCAAGAAAATCAGCGGGGTGACTAGATCATCTCCTCTATAACTCTGGACTAGCCACACATGAAACTGTGCTAACCATGATTGGGCATCATCAGTTCACCAATCAAGCCCATGAGATATACTAGTAGCTGCTCATAGTGAACCACCATATGATCCCATGAGAGGTACCATCGTGCAATAGTGTCGACATGTAATAGGCATCGCGCATCCGCCACAACCACAGTGCCTTTAGCCTCGTACTCCATGCGTAAACCCATCATTGGAACATGAAGTATCCTTCATATGTCCTTTGGAGTGACAGTCATCTCACCAATAGGAAGGGGAAAGGTGTTTTGCTTTGAATGCCATCTCTCGGCAAGAGCATTCAACATACCTTGATTCACTTGAATATCAGGCAAATCTGCAAGACTCTAGAGCCCACACCAAGCAATCACTCGTACCTCGACAAGAGTGAGATGCTCATGAAGATCTAAGACCTGCATTGGTCTAGGTGAATGGAAGGACACGACACTGAACTAGGACTACACAGAAGAAAATAGGGCACTATGTTAGTATTGGACATGAAAAATTGAAGTAAAATTGCCTAAAAAAGGTCAAGAAAACAAGCAAAGTTGACTCAAATTTCAAAGCAGACCAAATGTGATCCTAGATCCCATATGTGATTCAGGATAGATGGGATGCGACACCCTAACTATATATTACACTTCACATCTAGGATGCAATGCAAGATATGCAAGATGTGATCCTTAAACCATGTGCGACTTTGTTTTGACCAGATGTGATAATCTGGTCGACTAGCTTTAAATTTGGATAAAATTCACCGAATGCAACCCGACAGGGTGTGATCTGGGAAATTCCAAATGCGATCTAGAATTTGGTAAAAAACTAGATTCAACATGAGATGGACCAGGTAGTGTCACGTAGTGTGCTAGTCAGTTGTGACTTCATGCTAGCTCAAACTGATGTCGCTCAGTAGGGAACACCATTTCACCAGTTAGAGCTCAAAAATTACTATGGATAAAAGTGAAAATGAATAGTAAAATGACCCTTTTTTACCTATTTAAGCCTCCTAGGGACTCCGATGACCTAGGGCACTTTCATGGCAGGATGTTATAGAAGCTTCATATCAGGATTGAAATTGAAATAGGTTATCTATATCACTTAAATGTAGTACAAATGAAGTTACAGAATAGAGTCAAGCTTCAAAAAGAAAAAGTCAACTATGGTCAAATTGAAGTCAAATAGGGGCAAAATGAGCAGAAAGGTACCACAAACATGGCAAATAAGTTCAGTGATGATTATTAGTCAGATGCATAGTCAAAAAAAGTCAAAGTTCAATCAAACACAAGTTACAAAAGCTGCGTAGAGCCTAATTAAGGCATAAAAAGCTTATGAGAAACTGTGGAAAGTGAATTTCTCACTCATGCATCAAATTTTCAAATCAAGATATTGGTCAAACATCAATTAAACTTGGTCAACCCTCATAATTTCTCAATCAAACTTGGTCAAACAATGTTGCTTTGACACTAAAATTGATCCTAATCTAATTCTGACACATTCTGAAAGATTTCTACTTGATCCAGATCCATTTCAATTAATCGCATATCTCATAAATGCCTGAAACGATGATTTTACCAAAATTTATTCTGATTTTGATCCTGAGGGGGCATAATCATACCAGAATTTAAATTTTTCAATCATATTTTCAAACACCAGGGGCATGACAGTTATCTTCAATCAAGTTGATGTTGTTAATCTTTCTGACATTGATCAATTTCATCACTTCAAATCAAATTGGTTATTTGTCATCATGTTTAGTTACTGCAAATCAAATTTAACTGAAAATTTCTATCAAAATCTCTTATCAATTTTCATTCAATCAAGATCAGAATCGGTGATCAGGATTAAATTCCCAAAGGTGATGTTACTTCCAAAATTTATCAAAAAACTATATATAAAATTTAGGTCCACTTGGAGAAGGCATAACTTTCTCATCCTAGCTCTGAATTGTGAACCATTTGATGTGTTGGAAAGGTATTCAAATAATCTTTAATCAAATTTTAAAAGTAACAATTTTCCATTGGTACTTTGGGCACCATCCAAGCCTAGAAATGCATCGAAGACCCTCAAAATTGTAATTTACTAAAACATAGGAAATTTGGAAAAATTAGATTTAAGTATTTTCCCAATTTAATCTTGATCAATTGGTATGGTCAATTCTCATTCAATCAAGTTCATAATTGATGACTTTCAAATCACGTGAGATTTCGTTCAATCAAGTTCAGAATTCTCAAAATTCAAAGTAGTTCTCTTTACTGCTCTCTAAATATTTCAGAGTGGATTCACTGATCTCTAAATCTCCTCAAAATCAGAGTGGTCCTCACTGCTCTCTAAATCACTTGAGTTCAAAGTGGTTCTCGCTGCTCTCTAAATCACTTGAGTTCAAAGTGGTTCTTGCTGCTCTCTAAATCTCCTTGAATCTATCAGTTCAACTGAATCATGCGCTAAATCGGATTTTCTTTGAATCCCTATGTTGTTCGCAAAGCAATTCAAAGAGGGACAAATGTAATCACCTAAAATTGGGGCTAATAGAATCAAAGGCCCAATTTTCCCTAATTCGGGATAAACTCCTAATTCTGTTAATTAAATTCTTGATTATTAACATAATTCAACAAATTTGATAAAATCAGTAAAACTTCATAAATCAAGCATTAATCATCAATAATTGAGCAAAAATCATATTAATTACCTCTAGGCCTAATAAATTAAATCATTACCATTAAATGCATGGCTAGAGTAATTAGTTAAAATAAATGAATAAAAGAGTCAAAAATGACATGTCACCTCTCAAGGGGACAACAAAGACACTTTTAACCAATGAGAGCTCATCACATGGATCACTCACATGGATCAAGTTTGGAGGCATCTCAACCATTCCTCATGGATGCATCTCAACCATCCAAATTTCTAAATTTCTATAAAAGATGAATTTTCAAACCTCAATAAAGGATGATTTGATGAATTAAGGAGATATAGTTAATTGAATTCATACTTACATGCTGCATATTTCATTTCATAGCTAATTAGAAAATAATTCAATTTACATGCTTAATTGTGAATGAACTAATGAATTTCATGAATGAATTTAGTTTCTTAGTTGCATTTAACTTGAATCTCTCATTCTAACAAGCATTGTCACAGTTTAGAGTCTAAATCTGAGAGTAAATTTGGATTCCTACATACTTGTGTTAGTTAGAGAGCAATAGGACAATTTTTCTTAGTTTAATGGTTTTTAATTACTTTCAATTTGATTTAAACTAACAAGCTAATGTTCTATTGAACTGTTGTGTTGCAAATTCACAAATACCATAAAATACACACACAATGAGAACTTCAATTCTAAAATGGTGTGTGTATTGCTTGGTCTTTAGTCCCTATGGTACCACGATATCCATTCTTATCTAAAAAATGGTATCATATCCCCCCACCTCACAAACACCCAATGCCAAAACCTTATCTATAGAGCTTTCTACTACACTCTTATAGCCAACACCTTATATCATTTTAGATGTCATAACATCTTCTCTAGGTGTTTAGACTCGAATGAGGCCACCTAGGCTTTACATAAGGTACACGCTAGAATCTGTGGTGCCCACATAAGTGGTATGGTCTTAGCAAAGCACCTGCTTAGAACATGGTATTATTGGCCCACAATGGAACATGATGCTTGCAAATTTGTGCACAAATTCCTACCATGTCAACAAAATGCTTATTTGATTCATTCTCTAGCATAGGACTTGCATCCCATTTCACCACCATGGCCTTTCTCATGTTGGGGTTTTGACCTCGTTGGTAAAATAACCCCCTTTTCCTCAGATGGACATAAGTACATCATCACGACCACTAAATACCTCATGAAATGGGTTGAAGAAATTTTGCTCACCCTTACTACTGGTGTCCAAATATCCAAATTTGTCCTCTACCACATCATCCACTACTTCGAAATCACCTCCACCATCTTCACAGATCATGGAACACCATTTGAGAACCAACACATGAAAGATCTATGTGGCCAATTCTACATCCATCACTGCTTCTCTACCCCATATTTTTCCCAAGGGAACAACCAAATTGAGGAAACCAATAAAAACATCCTAAAAATCCTCAAAAAGTTTGTCAATGATTATGTTTGTGATTGGCACTTTCAAATTAATCCCACCCTCCTAGCATATCACAATTCCTTCCACACTCCCATAAGCACCACCCCATACTCCCTAATACATGGTGTTGAAGTCATCTTACCAATTGAGGTCGAGTTACCTTCACTATGTGTATCCATAAAGAACTATATCACAAATGAACATTAGCATGTAGCATGCCTCACATAGCTGGATCTATTAGATGATAAGAGGCAGTAAACATATGACCACTTGGTTGTGTACCAGAACTAGCTTAAGAGAAGCTTCAACACAAAGGTCCACTTGAGACAATTCCAAGTGGAGGACATGGTCCTAAAAGAAAATTAGAAAGTACAAGAAGATCGAGAAAAGAAAGGCAAATTTGAGCCTACCTAGTTGGGTCCCTATATTGTTACAACCTACTTTAGCTCAGGAGCATACCAATTATCAACACCTAAAGGGGAACCTCTGAATGATCCCATCAACATCATTCATCTGAAAAATTTATATGCCTGAGCTATGGACTGAATCCTATGTATTTGAAAAAATCCCTAAAAAGTGAAAAATATCTTGAAAAAAATCATTGTCTTGGTGAAAACCTCGTAAACAGGGGCCTTGATGATAGAAAAAAAATAAAAAATATGGAAAAAAAAGGAAGATCAAAAATATGAAAAAAGTAAAGATAAATAATCATCCAATGGTGAAAACTTGAAGATCAAGAACCTTAGGGAAGTATGTTGGTAAAAACTTGGAAACAGACACCATACATAATGGACCATCCCATTATCTATCAAAATCTCATTCCATGACAATCTTGTATCCAACCACTATCTACCCACTAAATCCCTTTTGCAAACCCATATTCTCAAGGTGTTCCATCATCGCATAGATGCATCAAGAGTTGAATTGGTTATCTCGCGTTATGAGCTTCCTATTATGTTGGTTGTAAAGAACATCCTATCCCCACATCCTGAGCTTTGTATATATCTATCACATGTTGACCTATCCTAATTCTTGAGCTTTTGTAAATATTCATTGTATATATCAATTGTCCCAGTTGTACTATATTATCAGGTACCATTTTACATATCCTTGTTTGTCTTATAGAAACGTGATCAAATGTGTTGACCCAACAAAGCCTCATACTTCAACAAGTCCCTTAGTAGAAATTCTTGATTATGTGATTGTCCTCCAGTCATATTTTTCCATCAGACACAAATTTGCAGCCAATCCCATCAATAGGTCCTTGTACGATGCATCCTTCCTCATGTCTGACCTAATCCCATCATCTTTCAATCAGTCGATCTCTTTTGGAAAAGGGCATCTTTTGGATTTATCACATTGATTTTGAATTATTTTCTTTGGTGTTTAATAATATTTTTAAGGCTTCTCATTGTTCCTCTCCTCAAAGTCACCACAATCTTGTTGAACAGCCTCATAATTGGTAATAACAACTATGCCAAAGCCTTCCCTAAGAATAGTATATTCAAACTAGGTATTATTTTTCCTATCAAAAAGTGCATTTAGAATGTCAACCCAAGGATGTATACTTGAAATGGGACAACATAGTTTGCGCACTAAGTTTCACATAGATTCATCTTACTTAAACTGCTACAGAAAAGGAAAATACATTTAAAGAACCAAACTATTGTTGTAGGAAAGGTGAAACACACAACTGAACAAATAAACTAATATAATCAACCATGAATCTAACTTCAACTCATTCATCCACTATAACACGTGAACTATGACTATCTCCACATATGTTGCAGGAACTAACATAGTTACAATGATGCAGGAATGAACAGTGAACACTACTTTTTAAATGCTGAAAAAAATTAAACTACTCCTCTCTACTCTAATCTACACCACCTCCCAAGTGGGCCCTCCTTGGTTTGTTTTTAATAACTACTAACATAGAAGATAACTCAAATTATTCCTTCATTTCATATATTCAGAAACATGGGTGACAATCAGAACATAGACTTGAAGAACAACTTGCTTCAATATAATAGTAACATCATTATTTGTCTAACTAGATTTCCATCGAACATCTCCCTATATATAGAGAGTTACATTCAAAACATTTAGATACACTTGTGTTAGAAATAGGAAATATTGAGAAGGGGGGGGTGAATCAGTATTTCATAAACTTTTACTTTTGCCCACTTATGGATATAACAGATTACTTTAAAGCATAAGAAACTAAATAGCATACATAAAAGTAAATGTAAAGAACTCATAACACATGATATGTTCTCGAGGAAACCCTGGCCAAGGGAAAACCCCAGTGGGGATGGTACCCACAAAGATCCACTAATCAAAAGATATTCGGTTAAGGATGTTGACCATGTTAGGAGCCTGTTACAATCATATAGTGTATCAGTCCTGGTTAAGGGACTATAGGCCTTGTTAGAAGCCTCAACCTTGTTAGGAGTTTTAGATACAAAACTTGATTACTAGATGAGCTCACTACCCAAACAAGTAATACAAATGTTTACTGATTACAATATGGGACTGATTACAACTTTGCATCAACAACTTTCACTGCTATCACAATTTACATATATTACATGTTACATTTCAAGTATGTTTGGTACATCTTTATTTATACAAGATACAAACATAATATCTTTCTCCTATTAGCTTTCATATCTTTATCCAAGAGTAAACATCTCGAATGTCATCTCTTTATAACATTAAGTCATTATTTTGACAAGCAAAATAATCCCTTAATTCATTTACTAGTTTTGTCTTCAAAACTGCTCTGTCGGTTGTACTCTGTCATCGGTAAAATAGTCATAACTTTGTCTGTACTATCTATACTCTTTTGTGCACTGAGATGGGGTATCCTTAGACACCATATAGTCTATGTTCAACTACACAAACTCTAATCATGCTCCAGTGAACATCGCCAAAACAAACTGTATCGGGTGCTCTGTCAAAAACATTGTTTCATACTTAGACAATTTTAGTCTGCGATCTTCCATACTTACTTTCCATCTTATGCACTCTTCATAGGGAACATATGTTGCCATAATTACAGCATCTATGTACATACCTCAACCAAATTTCCAACAATCTCCCCCTTTGTCATTGGTGGCAACATATGAGAAAATTGGCTAAGTGTACAAGTCAAAATCTCAAAATTTGTATCAAAATTGTGGCCATAGTATAAAATAGGTATACTATCCTTATATCTCCTCAAAATATACACATAATCTATAACACTTCATAATACTCCATAGAACTCCCCCTATGAGTATCCTTCCTTATCATATAGACAATTTTCTAAGTATCTCTCCCCCTTTGACAACAATGACAAAATAAAGGGTGGAAAGGGATATACAAAAAATTGTGTCAAAACTTTTACCTTACTGTCTTATTGCAAATCCGGTAGGCTTGCAACACAATCTGCAAAATCTGTCTTCCAAGTCTCAAAATCTTTCTCCGATGTCTTCTTTATTGATTCTGCTACATTGAGTAAAGTACTCAATCCGTATGCTGCAATCTGACAAGCTTGAAGGGATTCAAAATTGAACTTCTGAAATGTTGTCTTAGCAGTAAGACATTCATCTAGCTACTCTTCTATTATAGTCAACTTGATTGAGACATGTTCTCTCAAGATGTTTATTATGATAATTTTCTTGTTCTTCTCATCATTCAAAGTCATTATTTCATCACATAATTTTCTGATCTTATCTCAACTGTATTGATCTTTATGTTTAGGCTGGCCAAAGAGTTTGTCTCTGCTGCAATTTCATCTTGCTTCTCTTTTATCTTCTTCTCTTCCTTAATTAAAATATTTTCATACTTTCTACACTGAATGTACAAACACTTTCCAATCTCAAGATGTTTCCTTAAGTCCTTAATGTGTCTTTCAAGGCTGTCAATGTCATTTTTGATATTCTGACTTATATTCTGCAACATCTCAGCTTCATAAGCTGTCTGAGCCTTAACCTTAGCAATATCAATCAAATTAGTGAACTGAACATCAAAATAATTAATTACCATCTTTGCTCTTACAAGTGGATCTGAATCAAAGACTTTTGTAGATATGACACTTTGTAGCTTCTCAGTCAAATCTTTCAAACTACCATCCAAATTCTTAACTTTCTTGTTCTTTCCAATAATTTTGTTTAAAGAGGTGATCAACTCTAATTGATCATCGTCATCAACTTCCTTGCTCAAATCTTCAATCAATGTTCCTTTTCCTTTCTCCTTTCCAGTCTTAGGAGTAAGACTGATGTCTTCTTGAGGTTCAATAGGTGTATGGGCCTCTGATTCCATTTGCACTTCAGTTTGAGTAGTCTCTGTTTCAATACTCTTTTCTTGCTCTCCCAAAACCAAATTGTCAACAATGTTATCCAAACTGTTGAGTACCGCATCATCTGAATCTAAAGTAAATTTTGTTCCTTCAATGTCCATAGATTCTATGCCAATGTTTATAGAAGAAGAAGGAATATCTTCAGTTTCAACTACCTCTGCTTATTCTGAACTCTGTTTCTCTACTAGTTCTACAACTGATTGATCTTTGCTATCTTTTCTTGCTACCAAGTTTGCTAGCACTTGCACAACTACCTGTTCAGTTTTAGTCTTTACTTGCTCATATTGACCTCCCATTATTTGTATAATTCTTCTTTTGGTTCTTAATAGGGTTTCAAGTGGCTTGAGGATCTATTTAAGATGGTCATCATCTCTTATCTCACAGAACTGTCTAATCACATTCTCTCTCATTTTAGTATCTTCTTCTTGTGCTCTCATCTTTCTTCTCACAAGTCTATTGTACAAATCTTCTAGTATCTTTCCATGAATAGTATCAAATTTCTTGTTTGACAAAATCATATGTGTAACCATTGCATTCTCAAGATTTAATACGTCAGAGGATCCATATAAATCATAGTATTTGTTCATTTTGGTAAAGTTTACATGCTGCATTATATCTTCATTAACTCTTTCTATCCTTGGTTTCCATGATTTCTTCTTTGTTGTCACTTCATCATCTTTTATCTCTGCAACTCTTCTAGGTACTGGTGGAACAATTGTTTTCTATCTTTTACCTGGTCCTGAAGCACTTGCCTTCATTCTTCTGCTCAGTGCTGAAGAAAAGGGTTTCTCTATCTAACTAATTTCTTGTTCCTTCTCAGGTTCTTCAACCTTTACCTTAACTTGAATAGGTTCTGCACTTGATGCCAAAGGTGGGACTGATAGTATCTCACTTTGCCTTATTGCTTCTGCAGTCTTTCTTGCAATATCAAATTCCTGCTCACTCATACCTGATTCTTTTAGAATTTTCTTTATTGTAGACTCCACTCTCTTCTTTGATTGTTTCTCTTCCTTAAGTGTCTTTGTTGAATCAAAGTTTTCATCATATGTTCCAAATCTGTTGCCATGTGCATCAATTTTACTTTTAAACAATCTACTAACATAACCTTCTATTTCAACTTTAGAGATTTCATAGCCAAGAGGGTCTATGAATTCATGTCTAGGTTCTACTGCCTCAATGTAAGTGAAATCAGTATCAACCATAAAACATATATCATCTTTGTATTTCTCAACTAGGGATGGAGGAATTCTTGATCTATTTGCCACAATGTTCTGAAAAGTTTTCAACACTAACTTTACACTGTCATTAACCTTCTCAATAAGATGTTTCATGTAAACTTTATTGATTCTTGCCATAGTATTCTCACCATCATTCCATTCAATAGTGTAAGGAAATATTCTTAGCAAGTGGAAGAACATGTAAGTAACCAATGAGGAAAATCTAAAGTGAGTGTATTTAGCTTTCTTTATCTTTTCCAAGTTCTCAAACAACTGTATTCTTAGAATTTCACACATATCCACAGGCTTCTTCTCCACACACATCAAATAAGCAATGTGTACCATACCTGCTATCATATCATCTTCTCTAGAGCTCCCATAGAACTTTGTTGTCAAAATCTTACACAATTATTTTACATCATCTTGCTTAATCTTACTAATGACTATACCCCTGCCATTGTATACTGAATCGATGTTTTCAATCACAATCTTTCTCATGTTTTTCTCATTCAGTGGAATTGCACCAATTTTTGATAATCTAGTCACATCATGAATTAGGTCTACAGTTATGTCTATAACTCTATCTTCTAACCAAAATTTACCATTATGTATCCTACTCAAAATGATCTTAGTACACTCCTCATCATCAAATTCATATTTCATAGAGTACTCAATGATTTCATTGTTTTCTAGATGTTCATAACCTTGTTTCACTAACATATCCGAGTTGTACAATTTCTTATATTCACCATTAAAATCACTCTCCCTTAGGGTTTCATACTTGCATCCAAGATAACTTTTAACATTCTCTAAATGAAGAACTTCATCTGGTACAGATGATAAGGCTAAACTAGCATCTCTTTCTAAGGGTTCAACTGGATCTTTCTTATTTCTAGGTCTGTTCTTATCCTTAATGTTGTGAATCAATGACACATCCATGATTATATCTGATTACTTAAGCTGATTCAAGATCTTAGTGGGATAAATACCTTAAATTTGCAAAATTAGGGCTTTCGCTTGATTGGCACTTCAAACTTCTGCAAATCACTTCCAAACTTCTTTCTTCGCTTCCAAATCACTTTTAATCACTTGATAATCATAATAACTTCAATTTCAATCTTTTAATACTTAGCATTTACTCGATCTGACATCATATTCAATTATTTTGCCGCTAAAATGTCAAAAAGTTGATTCTGTAAACCTGCAACCATAAATCTTCTTGTGACCTCGCAAAACACAATATTTCTTTTTTTGCACTTAACCATAGCATTAGTATAACATAAAAAACCTTCATCTAACTACGCAAAACTTAACTCATTAAAAATCTAATTCTATACTAATTCTAAGTTCCTAAACTACAGAAATTTACATAATTTAAGTGCTTAAAGAAGGGTTAGGTAAAGAGTCATTCTTACCTTCAAATACATTACCTTCCTGATTACCTTCAATGCTGAATATACCTCCTTGATCTTTGTCTTTAACAAATTTTACTTCATCTTCATTGCTACAGCAACCTTTCTCTTTGTTTCCTGCATTTTCATTCCTTCTTGCATAGTTTCTAGGTTTAGGGTTATGATGATAACCTCCATTGTTCATTCTACAAAATCTTACTGTGTGTCCAATCTTGTTACATATCTGACAAGTGATTCCATTGGTTCCATATCTAGGTGTTTGTTGATTGATTTGAGTTCTGCAATTTCTAGCAATATGTCCAATTTTGTTGCATCTGAAACATACTATTCCATTTCCTCTTTTCATATCTTTAGTTGATCTCTAATCTACATTGTTAGTATTTCTAGACATTCTACTATTGTAATTATTCTCAATAACTTTAGACTCTCTAATTCCTTTTCTTGGGATACTTCTACTTGTTCGGGGGGTATTTCAATTTCAGGAACTGGCTTCTCTATAGGCTCATTCTAGGGCTGCAAGGCTTTGTTCTCAACAAATTTTTTCCATCCCATAGGAGAGACATCCCTAAGGGCTCTCTCAACTAGAAATTTGATTAGGGCATGATGAGAAATGGAATTTGATTTACTCTTTTGTGTCTCTTCAGCACTGATACTTAACATGTTGTACAGAAAGTTTAGAATGTTTATTTGAAGATTATCCCTGATACATCTAAGTAACTTGAAATGATGAGCATGAAAGTTGGAAAATCTCCCTTCACAAGTAAAATACCTGATGATATGAGTAGCTAGTTCATTATATGGAACTGATAATGACATTCTTTTGCATCCTTGCTTATTTACTTCCAATGGAGGATCGTCAGGTTGGGTAAATTGGGCTCGTGCTAACCTAGCATTATGCTCATTTGGGTAATGCTCTCCCACTACAAGTAATCTTGACACATCTGCAATTATTTCCTTTGTTTCTAGAATAGTCACTCCCCACACAGTAGCTTCCCCCTTGTCAAATGAATTCTTGAGCTCTGTTGCCACTTCTTCATCAAACTCCGTTAATTTCAAGAAGTAACCTAGCCATCCACAGTCATGGAATCTACGAACAGCTTCAACATCCATCAATAAAATAGTATGAACAATAGGTTCATGTCTCATCAAATGTCCACCCATTATGTTAGATTTGCCTTCAAAATTCCTTCTCAAGCCCTTCCTTAGTCTATAATTTCACAATGTCCGCTTACTCTGAAACCCCAAATATTCTAAATTCCTTTGAAAAACCCTTTTATTTAGCTCATAATTGCACTTCACTTCATCTCCCTTCAATCTTTGTGTCATACAATTTTAAAAATTGGGCAATAGAAATGATAATGACACTTGACGATGGGGAATTATATTTATTTTAAGTGCAATTAAGCCTTACACAAATTTAATTACGTCACCTAGGGTAGGAATCGAGAATAATCTGGGCAATTAAGTACAAAGGCTTGATGACACATCACATAAGTACTGATTTGGCTGACGTGCAATCTAGTTTGAAATGATAGGCACATGATATAGAAACTTGGAAATTAATACACTTTTCACCCCCCAACAAAAGAATGCCAAGTGTCCACACTTGTCCTCCTTCTCAAGGGAGAGAAAACTAGCGTAATGCCATAATACATAGACACATCTAGTACTAAATATAATTTCCAAAATCTATGTTTTAAAAGTGGAAATTAATTGAATAAATTGAATATATGTACCTATCATTATGTTTCTATGTGTGCTTGAAAGACGAAAATTGGTTGTACCTTGAAATTGATTGTTCTTGAATGAATTTATGCTGACATGGATTTTATTGAAAACTTAGAAAATTGAGCAATGTGGGTGACATGGAATTTGGATGGGTGGAAGGTAAAGAAATATGGTGAGGTGGAAAGAGAATTGTAGAAAAGTGAATGTGGAATTAGACTTCATTAAAAATGAAGTTTTATTATGGACGTTCGCTCTTGTATGCTAGGGTGAAGCTGTAGGAATAAGGTTGTCACCTTCTAATGCAGGAGTGATTACCTGTGTTACCTTTGGCCCATCATCTGTGAATTGTTGCAGGAAATCTGACTTGGTTTGTGGTTGTTTGTATAGATGAAGTCTATGGCCATTAACTAGCAACTTGAACTGCACTAGATCAATTGTTGTTAATTGAACCGCTCCATTTGCAAAGACGTGTTATTTCATATGGCCCTAGCTATCTTGTTTATAACTTGCCTTGTGTCTCTTGATATCTGGAATCAAACAGTAGCGCCAAGTCACTTGTTTGGAATTATTTTCTCTTGATGTGGTTGTCATGCCATTTCTTCCTCTATTTTTGTACTATTTATGTGTGCTCAAGGTTAGATTTGTGCATCTCATCCAAGGAGTTGAGAGTCAATAAGCGTTCATGCTAAGCTACAGGAAGGTCCATATTTAGCTTCAGAGAAGTCCTTAATGTTTTGTGTTCAAACTCAATTGGCACCATTGTTGTCTTTCTGTAGAGTAGCTCAAATGGAGTCAACCTAGTTGTGGTTTTCCATGTGATTTTTTATGCCCATACTGCTTCTACTAATCGACTTCTCCAATCTCTTCTATTGAGTTGAACTGTTTTGGTAAGTATGGCTTCAATTTCCCTATTGGTGACTTCCACTTAACCATTAGTCTGAGGGTGGTATGGACTGGACTTTCGGTTTTTGATTATGTATTCATTCATGAGTTCTATTATCATATTTGATGTAAATTATGCCCCTTGATTAGTCACTAGCTCTCTTGGTACTCCATATTGAGCAAATATTTCTTCATACAGGAAGGCTGCCACTTTGTTGTCATGTGCATGCTTCATTGCTTTCACTTCTACCCACTTTGTGACATAATCCATGCACACCAATATATATGATTTTCCATTTGATGGAGGTTCTATGGGACCAATGAAATCCATTCCCCATTTATCAAATGGTGTGACAACTACTTGTGGGTTGAGTGGCATCTCATCTGATTTGGTTCGCCTACCCATCCTTTGACATTTGTCACATTTTCTGGTATAATTGGTGGCACCTTTGTGAAGTGTTGGCCAATAGTAGTTGTGTGCTAAGGAAAGCACCTTCATAGGGTTAATATTGTAAATAAATGAATAAATCAACTAAATTACCATAAAGAGTAAGCTATTTCAACAAATAAATGACAATTAAGCACTCTATGGATCTCTATTTAGGGATTCTAATGCAAAGCTCTCAGCTAGCTTCCATTAGTGATAGTCCTAAAACAAGAATGAATGATAAAGCAACTAAAAAGTTCAATTCCAAATGAAATTAGCCTTAATTAGTCCTAGATTTGCCTTTCTAGCTATAAATTGCAAGAGGTTTGATGTTATTCTTAGATTTGTGGATGAATATTGATTGAATTATGCTTTGTTTTTATAGATTTTCGCAAGGGTAGGGGGTGTGGTTGATTTGATCATGATTAGGTGAGGGTTAAGTCCATGGTTCCACCTTTGGAGACCATTTAAATATTTTGTCCTCAAAGCTTGGGACCAAATGACAAAATGAGTGGACAAGATGCATTCTCCAAGTGAGTGATTGAGATTTGATTTAGGCGTGCTTGATCCATGTGAGATCAATCCTTAAATCCTATTGGTTGATGAATTTTCCTCCCATTTGGTGGTTGAGGGAAAATAGGATTTAATTAATTGAATTTAATTAATATCTTTAGCCATGTGTACCCCTTGAATGGGTTGATTTGATTTAAATGAACTATGTAATTAATTAGATTAATTACACAGTTGATTGATTTATCATGCTTTATTTGATTTAAGTTGAATTTATGACTTTTGATTTTTTTTAATTAAATTGAATTATGGCTTGATTTGAATTTTAATTTGATAAATGCTTGATTTGATTTAATTGCTCTGATTTTTGCCTCGATTGTTCACTTGATTTATCTTTTCCAAATTTAGGTGATTACAAATGCCCCTCTTTGAGTTGACATGCGAAGCGTGTCGATTCAAAGAATGTCCTGATCATCCTTGACATGAAGTCCTGATTAGATTGATGGTCGATTATAATGTTGATAGAAGATGTAGATACTGATGATAGAATTGATGCAATTTCAACTGATTTAAGGTCCTTGATGGTGATTTTGATGATAAGTCACCTGATATGATGTCTGATTTGATCTGATTCTATGTTTGATGCCCCTTTCGATTGATAAGTGAAAAATTTTCTGATAAAAGATTACACTTTGATTTGATGGTCATGCCCCTGATTTGATGATACTGATGTCATTTCTAATTATCCGAGTATATGCCCCCTCAGAAATGAAATGAAATTTGATAGTTGTTTAAAAAAGTTGACTGTTTAAGTCATTTGGTGTGAATTAGGTCAATTTGTAATGAATTTTGATTTCATTTCCGATAACAAATTTGCATTCGTTTGATGACAAATGCCCTTGATTTGGCAGAATTGGTGAAAAATTTGGGTCCCTGGTCATTTTCTAATAAAATATGCCCTTTTTAGGTCAAAATGGCCTATATATAGGGGTAAAAAGTTATTTTTACTATTCATTTTCACTCTCCATTTTGACTTTTTCTCTCTAACCTTTGTGGGATTTTCACCATGGTTATTGTGATTCGTGAGCACCGGTTCGAGCGAGGGCACCGATATTTGTGACCACTAGGCTATGGACCTCTGGTATGTACCTCGTTAACTTACTTTATCAATTTTATGCATTTTTATTGAAAAAAATGAATTTTTATGATTAAAAACCTTTTTTTTTTCTTTTTGTAATTAAAATAGTGCATTCAATCATTTTAATGGTGTGTACACCCCTATTTTAGCACTTCCACAATTTTCAGCAGTGGATCCGCAACTTTAAGTTGTGCGTACACACGTAGCAATTAGGGCTTGTTTTGTGTTTAAATTTTTCTTTGGCGCATACAAAATTAAGTGCGCTTTTGATTTTTTAAATAGTGCGTATAGGTAGTTCTTTTAGCGCGTACAAGATCTTTTAGTGCGTACACCTTAAGACAACACTTTTATAAATTTTACTTGCGCGTACACTGTTAAAAATTGTGTTTTTGCCTTTTAGCGCTTTTAATCATTAAAATAGCACTTTTACCCTGTTTGGTAAAAATGCAAATGACTAAGTCAATTTCCTGAACCGTTTGGTGTCGTCAATCAATGGATTGGCTTAGGTAACAAGCTTGATTTGGTAGCAAGTCGTAGGATGTCAGTTTGAGTCAATTTATTTTGATTTTTTTATTGTCAATCTCGATTTAAATGATGGATGATGATAAATTTTTCATCCTCTCTAAATAGAATCAGGAAAATTGATTGTGGTTTGATAATTTTTAAATGTTTGATTGACTTAGGATGATTCAAAAGATGTTGATTTCAAATACTAATGTGTTTAAAATTATTTTTTGTAGGCTGAGATTAAGTCGCTCGTCGAGCTTCAGTGCACGGATAAAGGGGCCTATTGATTTTCACGATGTGTCACTTGGATAGGGTGTTCATTACCTATCATTTGATATATGTAATAGGTTTGAGGTCCTAGTTTTCAAATCTGATAAGTTTATGAAGTGGTCTTTTGGAGGTGTTCCCTAAAATCTGCATTGTGTATCCTAATTTTCACTGAGGAGCCCACTTCGGATGAGTGTATTTATTGCCCAGTTGATTGTCATGACATAAGAATTATTGCTTTATATTGTAGGAATGAGAGTGAATCTCTATGCCCATTTTCAGATTCTAGTAAGTTTGTATGATCATTTTAATAATGCCTTTCTATTTGCATTTTATTCAATTTTATTGAATGTGGGAATGCAGAGTTTTGAGTGGCCTACTTTGAGGTCGTGAAAATTTCACCCAATCAGTGATCCAGATGAATTAAATGACATTTTATAATGTAGACATGAAAGTGATTCTCCCTGATAAGTTGTAGACTCTCACCAATCCGATTAACCCCTTTTTTCAATCAATTTCAAATGCAGTTTCTACAAATTTGATTATTTTTAGTTCAGGATGTTCTGGAGAGGTAACTTTGAGGATTATTTCTAGATAATCAGTTGATCACTTTGGGAATCTGATTATAACCTTGTTTTCTATGTATGATAGAGATCATTCACCCATGGTTTCAGATTCTGAGGTTTTCATCTGACAGGTTTGCAAGATCAGACAAAAAGTGTTTTATGTTGATGAAAAGTGCGGATAGAATAACTTTGCAAAGTAGCTATTTTCTGAAATTCATAGTTTTTTGTCAGATGGTTATCTCTAGTTGAGGGTTGATTTATTGTGCTTCTTGCATATGATTATTCTACTAGATTCAGTGGCTCTCCCTCAGCTCATCTTTTGATATTTTTAAACCATCTCCTTTTGAGGCAGTTTGCAGTGATTTCAGTTTTGTGTTTGTCGGACAATTCTGAACAAGCATTTTCAAATTTTAAAATCTCCTGCCTCATTCATTTTTAGGCGAATCCATCTAATAGAGTGTTTCCCTATATTACAAAGTTTGTATTCCCCAAGTTTCGACTTCCAATGATTAGTTTTGATCAGTGTTTTAATAGTGCGACTGGAGGCAGTTTTATTAATTTGGTGACTTTGGCAAAGTTTTTTAAAGTCAAGCTTTAAATGTCCATTGTTATTGGAATCACTTCCAGTTGCTGGATTTGGTCATCTGAGATCACTTTTGAGGCCAAGTTGTACAAAATCTAATTTTTTTTAGCTGGACCCACTTCGGGCCCAGCTTGCCACATCTTCTTTTGTAATTTGTGTGTTCTTCCTTTTGCCGAGTTCGTGCATTTTGTCATTGTTTCTAGGCATGCCTTCATTATTCTTGGCTAAGCATGTTTTCTTTCAAACTTTCTTCAGCCTCTTGTACACTCCTCTTTTATGTGTTGTGTGAGTACCAAAAAAGAAAAAGAAACTTGATGAAGGTTGCCAAATACCAATTAAAGGTTGTTGATATTGCTATGTTAATGCAAAGAAATGAGGCATATATTTTAAAATGAGCTTGTTTGCATTTGAAAAAGAGGGCAACGTATCCTTTTTAGGCTGCTCACGCACCATTTGGTGTTTTATATATGTTGATCTGTACACATTTTTATGTGAAGGCTGCACACACATTTTTAAAGTTTCCCGTGTAAAGTGTGTTGCAGGCAAGTCATTTGTAGGTTGCACATTCACCATTGAATGGGTTGTGTACTCGTACCTTTGGCTGGTGCGTGCCCTCCAGAGGGATACTTCTTGCAGGCAAAGGAAAATAATAAAAATGTTGCAGGCATCTATGGGAGACATTTTTTTTGTGAGCTGCTATGTGATGTTTTATCCCACATTCATCTGCTCACGTAGCTATCAAGTTTTTAAAAGGAAAATAAAATAGATTAAAGGAAAAGAGAAGAAAGAAGAAGGGAATGAAAGCTTTGAGTGGGGCCAGCTAGCTGGCACACAATGAGGTAAATTTTTAATCAAGTATTATAAATCTGTTGGGATTTAATCCCACATTTGCCAGACTTTGGTGTGCATTAAGTGTTTAAAAACAAAAACACATGGTTGATTGGTAAATAAGGAAAGGAGGAGGTCTGGGACTTGCATGGGCCCAGCCAGTTGGTGCACATAATAGATATTTTGAATGAAAATCTATTAAACCAAAGGGATGTTTATCCCACATTGATCCTATGAGGAAGAATTGAGTTGTTTAAAACATAGAACGCATAATACATTGGTGTCCAAGTATGGACACCCAGGTTGAAGGTCTTTCACGCAAGCACATAAATTGAGGTGCTTGGTCGGTGGATGACGTGGATGATAGTTGGATGATGACATGGTGAGTGGGCCCCGCGTAGGCTAAGGTAAATGTTGACAAAGTATGTAGTATGTTGCTCGAGATACGTGCCCAGAAGATCCAATGGTGGTCGCATGACCGCAAGGAAAGAATTCAGCCCTTGCGATCATGTGACAGTTTGACATGTGGTAGCTTGATGAGGTGGCAGAGCAGAGCGACAAGTCAACCAGAGAGTGACAAGTGGCATAGTCAATGATGTGGTGGTCAACTGGATGGTGAGGTGGCAATGATGTGGTCTACAAGACCAATCCGATGGTGCCATGTGGCACATGTGGGCTCGCTAAGATTTTAAATGTGCATATGAAAATAAAACAATTTTGTAAAGTTCAAACTATATCTTATTTTTGAATTTGAAGAGTCTGTCAATTGCTTGTGGCTAGAAATTAAAAAGCTGCTGGAGGTTCAATTTTTGCCCGAACATATAAGCGTAATATACTGTTGGAAACAAAGGGAAACAATAGTTTCATTGGCAGCATTAGAAATCAATTTTGAGCAAGAAGTAAAGAAAAGTAAGTGATTTTGATTCCGAGATTAGTTTTGGTGGGAAGAGAGGTTGTTTGTAGAATTGATCTTTCTCGAAATAATAGGTGTCATGATAGAAATATCTTTTAGGTCTTTTCCTGAGGGATATATATGAAATTTTTTCATTATTGTAAGGGTTCTAAATCCTTTGTATTTTTCTCAGAGTTGTCCCAAAGTGCTCTATGGACTGGGTAGGAGATGTAGGCTTAGTTTTCTGCCTAGTTTCATAACACCAACTGATGACTTTTCTCTCAATCTAGGGTACATCAAATTGTATTAGGTCATGTTGTTTTTGTAATAAGCAATGCTACTAGTTTTTTGCCAATATTGAAGTGGTTTATATTGAAAGGCATTATGTATGCATGTGATGATATAAGATTTTGAATAAAATCTAGGGTTTACATCTCTCCTATGTGTGTTCTTTGTTTGAGTTATGTGTTAAGATTCTTCAGGTTTGATCTAGGATCAAATTAAATAAGCTCTAGATATAGCACTGATTCTTTGAGGTTTGCACAAGGATATAAGTAAGTAGTGTGAATTCAGGAGTCCTTTGATAAAATCCACCACAGGGTGATAGCATTTTCAAAGGATAAAGATCATCAAAGATTAAATATATTTGTCTGTGTATCTCATTTTTGCAGTGAAGATATTGCCCAATGGATAAGGCACTGGCCAGGGATGAGCCTATTATGTATAAATGACCACCTAATGGAATTTTGTTGTATTCCTCAAACATTTGATACAAATTTATCAAAAATCTATGAAGTATTGTGACCTACCTATTTTGCCTCATCTTATGGTAATGGAGAATCAATGAATGAGTGGTTCTCATTTAGTATTCTCTTACCATCCATCTGTTGTATTTAAATCCAATCAGTGATTAGTGAAATAAGTTTTGTTTTACTAGATTAGGAGCACCCTCCTTGGTTTTGCAGAGCTAGAAGTGTAGAGGGCAGTCTTGTCCCTATAGTTGGTCCAGTCATCTTAGAGTTTTATATTTGGATCTAACCCATCCTTAAAAACTATAGATGTATTGGTTGCTTATGAAAGCATAAAGTCCAGTTTGAGGAACCAACACCTCCATCACAGGCTCCCACTTCAAAGGTTCCAAGGTCTGCATCAAATGATCAAGTTTTACAGTTGGATGTATCTCAGATCAGACATCAGGTTAGTCAGCTTAGTAGCATGATGTAGGCATTTATGGCTGCCATGAGTCAACATGGGCTATAGGCTAGTTATAGTAGGCCTCCTGATAGTGATTGTGGTCCTGATTGTGGTCCAGATGGTGCGCATGGTGCTGGTGGTTCATCTAGTTAACTATCCTTTTGAGATGATACATATTATTTATTCATTGATGTACATGATGATCCATTTTTTATATCGAGACATTGGACTCTATTTATTCTTTGATCATTTGATGTTATTTACGATTATACTTTGATACTTGTTTGATACTTTGATGGACTTTGATTTCCTGATGTTTTATGATGATGATACCATGGACTTTGATACTTAGTTGATAGATTTACTTTATGTGACGTCATCATGTGTTGGACTTTATTTTTCAAGTGTTTTGCTATGATATGCAGATCTATATGATTATATCTCCTATATGCTTAGTTTTATGCTTTTTAAAGATGTAGTTGATGAAATAGATGCATGTGTTCTATTTATGCTTAAATGGTTGTCTTATGTATGACATAAAATAGGTGAATATGTATGCGATATGGATTTAATGATTTATAATGATTTATGATATATGATGTTTTATGGATGCAAATGGTACATAAATGTGTTATATGATAATGTAATGATTTAATGACTAATGCAATGTAATCGTACTTATTGATATATCTATTTTGATGATATGGCTATGTAATGAATGTGTAAATGTAATGGGTTTATTCAATATGTGATGTAACTAAATGATGCAATGAATGAATATTAATGATTAATGATTTATATGACACTAAATGTTATATGTTATATGGATGAATGATGTTGATGAATGTAGATGCAATGGTATATAATGTATGATGAAAATAAATGCCATGAGCTTTAGGTGAATGATGCAATGTGCAATGTTTTTTAATGAACTTAATGACATACAACTAATGATGAACTTATGTCTATTTGAATGAAATGATTTACTGGATGCAATGAACATTATCTAATGAATTGTAATCATAAATGAGATTAATGGTTTAATATGAATGATTTCTTAAAAAGAATGCACACTAAATGAGATGGATCTTTAAAAATGAATGCAAACTAATGCAATGCCACCTAATGAACTTTAACTGATGTAAACTAATGTAATTAACTTTAGTAAAATTGATGCAAGCTAAATGTGATGAACTTAATTAAATTTAGGGTGAAATCCTAAATGAATGCAAGATTACCTGAATCTAACAAATGAAAGTGAACTAATGCAATGCACCCTTGTTTTTTTGTTTTTTTATTTCCAACACACTCGATCACATATAGTTTTTGATGTTCCTTTGATTTTTGATTTAACTCCACCCCCTTTCTATTTTCCTCTTGCAATTTTTGTTTTTATGCTAAGAAAGGCAAATACTTTAAATGCATTTAATCTAGGATGTATTCAACTAACTATCACTATTCAAAATTTGGAGCTTATAGTCATCATTGAGCAATTTTTGGAATCCTGAATTTAGTACAACCATCACTAGTTTAACTATGATGATATGAATACCTTTTTCACCTCTTACGTTGCTTTCCTATCCTTTAGTATGACTATCACTGATTGAAGTCAATCATGAGAGTACGAACACTAATTTTTTCAGATTCTATGTTGCAAGTGGATTTTGGTATTATGATATTTAACATCAAAATATCCAAGGTATCCTTTTGCGTAAACAAACAAAGATCTTAGTTTCATCGAATGTACAAGTCCTCGATGATTCTTTGATGATCACGTCCTTAGACAAATAATACATGCTTTAAAACTTTGATCTTAAAATAGTCATTCAGAAATCAATAAAATACCATGCTTTCATCATTACTTAGCTAGTTTTAAAACTTTCATCGATTCTCTAGAAAGACATGATTCCATCCATCAAGTCAACACTTTAGAAAAATTTTGCACTATTTTTCAAATCCATATTTCAAGTATAGTTCCATCCATTTCATGTTTTTAATCCTTATAAAGATAAGGTCTTGGTGAGATCTTGGAACAAATTTTGTGTTTGGTTCAAATTGGATTAGGATTAGGATTTGATTGAGTGTTTCACTTGTGCTTTGATGAATTGATTTGGTGTCCGATTGAAGTTTTCTTTTGATGAATCCTTCCTCCTTTAGATTATATTGCCCCTAGTTTGATATGATTACATTTGTGGCATTTGGGACAATTTGCAGATTAGATTAGTGACAACACCTTTAGGTACTCGTAAATGCAATTGTGGGGTTTTATTATGTAGTATATATAAATGCTGGTGAATACAATATTTACAAGGATGACTGCTAGGTATGCAACTGACTTGGACTTTCAATGGCACTTGTTTACTAGGTTTTCACCGATTGAATGGATTTTGCTTTCTTTTTTTGTTTTTGAAGCTTTTTCCCTTTTTTTTGCTACCAAGGCACCTATTTGCTAGGTTTTCACCAAGGTAATTTTTCTCTTTTCTAATTTTTTTGTATTTTCTCTTTTTTCAATTTTTTTCTTTCCATGTCATCAAGGTGCCTATTTGCTAGGTTTTCACCAAGACATCATTTTTTTGAGGATCATTTCTAAATGTTTTTGGCTTTCTTCATGCTCAATTTTCCACTATTTTTTATCTTTTCTGCATTTCTGATTTGTTTTCTCTTTTTTGCTTTTCAATTTTTTTGGTATTTTCAGGATCTCTTTTGACTATATACAATAAATAAGATCCCTCCATCTTATTTTTTGATACTCTTTTTTCTTTATAACCTTTCATCGGTTTTATGTGTAGAACCTTTTTAAGTGAATGCTATTGATAGGTTCTTGTAATTCTTCTCCATCACAATCAGCTAATTAATAGGTGCTTGTCCCAAAAGATGAAGTGATCACAAAAGGTCCTAACCAGTTTGCTTCCCATTTTCCTTTCTTTTCTCTTTCTACTTGATTCTTGGGATTTTCTCGTAAAACTAAGTCACCTATTTGGAATGTCCTTGATTTGATATGCTTGTTATAGGTCCTTGACATTCGGTTCTGATACACTTTCAAATGATTGAAGGCTTGTTGTTATTTTTCATCTAGCAGTTCTAGTTCATGTAATCTAGAAACCCTATAATCTTCCTCACTTATCAAACCATGTAGGGATACTCTTAAAGATGGAATTTCTACCTCCAAAGGTAAAATTGCTCCTGCTCCAAAGACTAAGGAAAATGGTGTAGCTCATGTTGGCATTCTGATACTTGTTCTTTAAGCCCACAAGGTTAGGTTTATTTGTATATGCCAATCTCTACTTGAATTATCCATGGTTCTCTTCAATATTTTTAAGATGTTCTTATTTGTTGCTTATGCTTGTCCATTGCCTTGGGGGTAATATATTGAAGATGAGTGATGTATCATGTGAAATTTTGTACATAGCTCTTTCAAATCCTTGTTTTTGAAACATTTTGCATTGTCTGTTATGATGGCATGTGGTACACCATATGTAACAATTATGTGATTTAGAATGAACAAGGATATTTTCTTTCCCATAGTAGTTGACAAGTGTACATCTTCCACCCATTTGGTAAAGTACTCTGTTGCAGTAATGATGAATTTATGACCATTCTAAGATGGTGGATAAATCATCCCTATTAAGTCCAAACCCCATTGATAAAAGGGCTAAGGTGTAGTCATAGGATGAAGCTCTTGTGCTGGTACATGGATCAAGCTCCCATGATATTGAAACTTACGAAAAGTTTTTACAAATCAACAAGCATCTTATTCCATTGAAGGCCAAAAATATCCTATCCTAAGAATTTTCTTAGCTAGGGTTAAACCATTTGAATGTGACCCACAAATCCCCTCATGATTTTCTTGTAAGGCTATATCTGATTCCTCTTTCTCTAGAATCTTACGATACAATGTGTCAGATATCAAAGTATAACGAGAGGCTTGTCAAATAAAGCTTTTCTTTTTATTTCTAGTTTGGTCCATAGGTAGGATTTGATCTTTTAAGTAGGTATAAATGGATCTATACCAAGGTGATTCATGTCCTGTTAGTAAACAAATGGTATGAGGATGGGCAGGGTCAAATGCGGGTTGCTCAACTTCTTCTACCAGGAATTCATATCTGGCAGTTTGATCTGGTATTTGGAGAAGTGATGCCAAAGTAGCCATTGCATCCATTGCTTTATTGTTATCTCTTGGTACTTGCTCAAACATGATGAGAGTGAAGTATTTCTTGAGATTCACAATCGTATTCTTGTAAGGTATCAACTTTTCATCTTTAGTTTGATATTAATCATTAATCTGATTAATGAATAGTTGTGAATCTCCATAGATTTGTAGCTCTGTCACTTTCCATTCTAATGCCAATTTTATACCAATGACCAATGCTTCATACTCAACTATATTATTGGTGCATGGGAATAGAAATTTGTATGATTTCAAAATTGTAGACCCTTGAGGAGTAATCAAAAGTATGCTTGCTCCTGATCCATGTTGTGTGTAAGAACCATCAAAATATAATTGCCATGTTTTTGCTTCAACATTAACAATTTTAGAATCTGGAAATTCCACTTGAATTGGATGTTCATCTTGTAATGGTGACTCTGCTAATTGATCAACTATGACTTGGCCCTTGATAGAAATTTTATCCACATATTTTATGTCAAATTCACTTAGCACCATGACACATTTGGCTAGTCTCACATTCAATGTTGTTTTGCTGAGAAGATATTTCGAGGGATCAATCTTTGCAATGAAGCGAATTTTGTGTGATAACATATAGTGGCGTAATTTTTGGGAAGCAAAAACTAAGGCCAAACATGCTCTTTCAATGAAGGTGTAATTCAACTCATACTTCACCAAAGTTCTGCTTATGTAGTATATGGCCTTTTCTTTTCCTGATTCATTTTCTTGAGCTAGGAGTGCCCCTAATGAATGTTTGATCACTGAAATGTATAGAATCAAGGGCTTACCTCTTATAGGTGGCATCAATGTTGGAGGGTTCATTAAATATTTCTTCAAAAAGGTGAAATATTCTTCACATTTCTCATCCCATTTGAAAATTGTGTCCTTGTAAAGGAGTTGAGTGAAATTGTGGCATTTTTTTGCTAATTGAGAGATGAACCTTCGAATGGATTGAATCTTGCCTTGAAGAGATCTCATCTAACTTATGTTTCTAGGTTCCCTCATTTCCTTGATGGCTTTGACTTTGGCAGGGTCTACCTCTATTCCTTTTGTTGAAACAATGTACCCTAGTAGCTATCCTGATTGAACACCAAATGCACACTTCTTCAGATTTAACCTTACTTTAAATTGCTCAATCTTACAAATATTTTCTCTAAGATGGGTAGATGTTCTTCCCTTGAGTTGGATTTAGTAAGTATATAATCTACATAGTCCTCCATGAACTTGTGCATCATGTCATGAAATATGGTCATCATGGCCCTTTGATAGGTCGCTCTGGCGTTCTTTAGACTAAAAGGCATAATATTCCAATAGAATGTCCTCCATGCGCATGTGAATGTTGTCTTGTCTTGATCTTCAGGTGCTATCTTTATTTGATTATAACCACTAAACCCATCCATTAGTGAGAACATTGAATGTCATGTTGTCAAATCTATGATGGCATCTATGATTGGTAATGAAAAGTCATCTTTAGGACATGCAAGATTAAGATCCCTAAAGTCCATGAAAATTCTGATAGATTTGTCTACTTTGGAAATAGGCACAATGTTTGAAATCCACTTGGCATAATCAACAGCTCTTATAAACCCTACTTTCAGCAACTTTTCCAACTCTACTTTTACAAGAAAAGCTATGTGTGGATGAATCTTTCTTAGTTTCTGCTTTATTGGTCTTACTCCTTTTATATTAAAATGATGCATGATTAAATTTAGATCTAATCCTGGCATATCATCATATGACCATGCAAAATTGATTTGCTTTTCTTTAAAAAATTTGAAGAAATCCTTTCTTTCTTCACTAGATAAAGATGTTGTAAGGTGTATGATTCTTGGCTCTAATTCTGACCCAATATTCACTTTCTCTGTTGGTTCAATTAAGATAGGTGATCTTTCTTCATGGTGCTTGAGCAAAGTATCCAACCCTTCTTCCTTTGGTGCCTCTATTGGGTTTTCACCATTGGAAACATTCTTTATTTCTTTTTCTTTTTTATTTAATGTTGCCACAATGTGGTTTTCAACAATAAATTTTTTCCATTATTTATTTTTTATTTATTTTTTTTCATTTTTTTCCAAACTAAAATGCTGAATACTCTCATTTGTCACTTCTTCCTGATATTCCATGGTAGAAGAAGGCTCAACTGCATTTAGGTATTGGGACACCAAGTTATTATTCAAAAATGTAGGTAGGGTGGTAGGTTCAATGGAATTCCAATCAATTAAATCGGGATAGATAAGGGTCAAAGGATCAATGCTTTGGGTTAGTCCAATGGGGTTTAGGGACATGACTTCATTTGAAGGTTCAAACATTGTAACACTTCAATCTATAATATGTGCTTCTTTAAGATGTTCCAGAGAACCAGGGTCAATATCTTCCTCACTAGAATCCTCTAAGGTTTCTGTTAGGTAAAAATCTCATGGACTAAATCGAGGGTTAGATTATTCCATAGTAGGTCTCCATGATGCTACGTAAGGTTCTCCTACCCATTGATTTATCTCAATCTCCTGACTTAGTACATTATCTAAGACTCCTTGACTCGAACTTGAGTCTTGATTTTGATTTGATTCTGAGATTTTTTATTTTCCCTTTCTAGGAGTGTAGGTGTGGATGACATCAACTTCCTTATCTTGACAATGAGTCCCATTCCCAATTGTTTGAATCTTCATCACTTTGGGAACCTAGTTATAATATTTGGTCATAAACCAAGGGATACTTCTTTTGAGTGTACCCTTGTTCTAGGTATCCTAATCCAGTCTTTTCTTTGCTATCTCTCCATGTCATTTCAATGGGTTCAACAAGTCCTTCATTTCTTGTTCCTAAAGGCCCTTGTCCCTTGTATCCCATTTTCTGCATTATTTGAAATCCTTTCCCATATTGATGTGTGGGAATGCTTATATTTTGGATGTGCTTTTCATGTGCACTTTATTCCTCATCCTTATATAGCCAATTTAGGATTTCATTATCTTCTTCATCCATGGATGAAGATTTATTTGCTCTCACAAAGTGATCATTATATTTATGAGGTAAATTATATGGCCTTCCATATGATTTTAGAGATAAGGGTAGATCCATTATGGATAAGGAGTATTCACCTACACCCTTTTGTTTGATTTGATGTTTCTTTTCAAAGTTTTTCATCATGTGATCCATTTTTTGGTAATGAGTCTCTTTGGTGTAGATTTGAAGGAATCTAGCTTGGTCTTCTTTCTATTTTTCAGGAGCACTCTCCTCACTAACCTTCTCTTTTCCTTTTGTCGATGTAGTTAGGTTAGTAGGACTTTGGTTATTTTCAACAACATTTTCTTTTTCTTCTTTTTATTTTCCCTTCAAAGATGGGAGATCTTTTGAACTTTTTCCTTGCTCTATTCTTTGGGGAATAGACCCTTCTGCATTATGTGGGACTAAGGAGTCATTAATCAGCTTCATGTTATTACAATATTGAAAGGGGTTTGAGTCCCCGCTTACCATGACTTCTTGTCCTAGATAGGAAAATTTGAGACATTGATGGTAGGTTGAGGGTATGACCTACATTTCATGGATCCATGGCCTGCTTAATAGGATATTATAAGTCAGCTTTAGGTCAAGGACTTGGCAAATGGTTTCTTTCTGCATTGGACCAACTCTAATAGGAAGTACTATGACCCCTTTGGAATCTCTTTCTTCATCATCATAGGATTTTATGGTTATATTTTTCTTTGGATCAATAGAATCCTCATAAAATCCTAAGGCTTTTGCCAAGTTTAGAGTACAAATATTCAATCCGGCTCCTCCATCAATGAGGACTATTTTTACTCTATGTTTGTGGATTAGAACCTCTATATGTAAGGGCAGATTTTGCGGGTGGTTTAAAGACATATCATCTTATTTTGAAAAAGATATACAATGGGGTGCAACAAGGTGTCCTACCATGTTTTGAAATTTATCCACATCTAAATTTAGAGGTACATTAGTTTCTACCAAGGCTTTCTCTAGAATCTCCTTATGAGTTGGTGAGAGCTTGAGTAACTCTAGAATAGAGATCTAAGCAGGGGTTCTTTGCAATTGGTCTACCAAATTATATTTTTTTGAAGATGAAGATTAAGTTTGATTTGGTAGGACAATCCTTGGGGCATTTCTTGGTAGAGTAATTTTTTATGCTTGCCCCCTAGTTACAACATTAGATGTTGCTTCCCTTGGCTTCTCTTTCACCACAATCACATTTATGGTGTTTTCATCACCACTTAAAGTATTAATGGTGTTATCATAAGTATGGGAAAAATTGACCTTCTCATTACCTCTTTTGTCATTTTGATTGGTGTTTGATGACTCACCCTTTTCATGGTTTAGGAAAGGGTTTTTGAAAGCTGTATGATCCTCATTGTTTTGAGACCCTTCCACCTTTATTGTTCCATCATCAATTAGGTCTTGCACAAGATGTTTCAATTTCATGCACTCATTGGTTTTATGGCCCTTATTGCAATGGTATTCACAATGGTGAGAATCATTCCACCAATTTGGCTTAACTTGGGGTTCATATGGCCTCAATTCAGGTAAGGTAATGATTTTTTT
Organism: Chamaecyparis obtusa; assembly: GCA_027943335.1. NCBI lineage: Eukaryota > Viridiplantae > Streptophyta > Pinopsida > Cupressales > Cupressaceae > Chamaecyparis > Chamaecyparis obtusa. The sequence continues at coordinate 1,923,895 of BSBK01001551.1, read as the reverse complement.
AGCCACCAAAGTCCTTAATGCATTTTCCAATGGTTCACCTAAAAAAGGTGAATTTTCTCTTTTGATATGTGGAAAAGAAAGGCTTAGGCTTGTTGACATTGGAATTATTAAAAGGATTGTTATTGGCATTATTGTTTTTGTTGTTAGGATTGGTATTATTGAAAGGAGCTTTGTTTGTTTGATTCACATTATATGTCAAATTTGCCCCACTTGATAAATTAAATGGGGTAGACTTTAAGTTGTGGGCTTCCACAACTCCATCATTCACAAGATTTTTTATTATTGTTTTTCAACCATAGTCTAGGTTTATCACTGTGAATGTTGGCTCCTTTATTATTATTATAATTAGATACATTATGGTTGTTATTAGTGTTAGTATAGGGTTTATTTTCTTTGAACAACTTGATTTCTCCCCTTTTAACCAACACATCTTCAATTTTAATCCCATTATCAATAAATTTTTCAAAACTAGGGGGACATTGAAGTTGGAGCCTATAGTTCATCTCCACATTTAAGTTATTCATAAATATTTCCATTTTCTCCTTTTCGGGGATACTTCATGGATATCTTGTGAAAATTGTTCTCCACCTTTGAAGGAACCCTAGGAAAGATTAACCATCTCTTTGTTTAGTGTCACATAGGTTGAGCATGGTAATATCATGTTCGATGTTGTAAGAATAATGGGTTACAAATTTGGAGGCTAATTCCTCAAATGTCTTTATCCCTTGCGGAAGTTTGGATAACCATTCCATGGCTTGACCTCCTTAACTTCTTAGAAAAAATCTCATTAGGTAAGTTGTATCATGCATAAATTTGATGCTTAGATTGAAAAACTCTCTAAGGTGGTCTTGTGGGTCTGATTTACCCATGTATTTTTCATACTTAGGAAAGACTACATTTATCAAAAAAGGTACCATAACCAAGCTCTTGTCAAAAGGAAATGGACATAAGGCCTTGATAGAAAATGGCTTAGGTTCAACCGCCTTTTTCATTAGATCAATCTGTGCTTGGAACATTTTCAATTGTTTACTCATTGCACTCATTGGATTATCATCTTCTTTGTTTTTCTTAAGTTGGTCCACATCGTAATCATGTGGGAGTTTTACCCCTTCTTGGGCTAGGTTTAGGAAGAACTTCTCCCTATCTCTATCTATCAATTTATCTATGACTTCAATAAATCCAGTGTCTTGAGCCACCCTATTATATTTTTCTTCAAGTTTTTCTTTTGGCCCTTGGTTTTCATTATTCCCTCCATGGAGATGATCATTAAATGTGGAGTTTCTATCCATTGGATCAATTTATTTCTCAAAAAGATTTGGGACACTATCCCCTCGGTTGTGATTTATGAAATAACTTTGAGATTCAAATTCGGGGACCTCTCTTGCAATGCAAGTGTCATCTTCTTGTAAAGATATTTTGAGTTTATGTGAGTGTGTAGAAACCGACATTCAACAAGGTTTGATTTTGAATTATTTTTCCCCAAATTGGTAATTGTTTGCTTTTATGAAGAGATTTAAAAATATAAGATGAATTTTCAAATGGATATCTCTTACTTGTTGTATGTATTTTTCAAACAAAGCAATCACAAATACACTTGTTCTTTTTAACCCTCTACACAAAAAGTGTTTGAATTTATAAGGACGTTATCATGGGTTTTTGCACAAAAAGACACTTCAAGCAATCTACCTAGTTCACAAGTTGGTTTATAAATATGGCTCTACAAGGTAGGATTTTCTATTTTAACAAGGTATTTAATCAATATTCCATTCAAAATGGACATTAAGTTTTCATCCTCCAAAATTAGGAGGCTTCCCACGATTGGTATGTCAGAGTTTTGTGTAATCTCGAAGGACTACTCAAGGAAGTTCGAAAGCTTAATATCCTTTTGTCACACACCCCATTAAGGATGCATGTATTTTAATTTAGAGTGGGTTGTATTTTTGTGGCAAAATAAAATGTATCCCACTTTGGGTTGTCCCTCTCACTGGCCTTATTAAGGCAAATCTCGGGAGGCGAGCCCACTATAGATCTAGCATGTTCTATGGAAAGCAATAAAGTAGAATGAAGAGATAGGTTTTGGGAGTTTGATTCACCAAAAGGTGAAGAGCATATCCCTATCTATTTCTCAATCCCCAAAAACTTTTAACAAGGTTCAATTACCAAACCCACTAACTAATGGGAATTGAGTATTTCTACTCTCCTCCACAAACAAGGGGTTGTTCAAATTTAGTGCTTGATTTACTTAACCTTTCTTTTAATCAAGGAGTTTGATATTTTTTGCATTTTGATTCACTTAGAAAGTGAAGAGCATAGGCCTAGTATCAAATCCATTAAACAATAATAGGATGCTTTAATTACTAGATTTTAAAATTGACAAGGCCACAATTTAAGCAAAAATTGACCAAGTTTTAGGCTTACCTTGTTTTGAAGCTAGCTAAGACTAGGGGCATTTTTGAGAAATTTTTCATTATTTATGCTCACCTAGTGGTGATCATTCCTTTCCATTCACTTCTCCTCCAACAAATTAGTCAACACAACCAACCAAAATGAAGAAAAATAAAGAATAAACTTGAATTTAAGCCTTATTTATCAAATTTCACAAAAATCGATTAAGGCAAGTAAATCCAATTTAATGAGATGAACTTTAATTTATAAGCCTCTACAAATTTTAAGTATTGCTCATATACCTCACTTTCGTGTTGAGAATCCTCCAAAATCAGCTTGATGTGTGCAATGTTTTCTTCTTTGATCTTTTTAGTCAAAGCCTTCCCCTCATTGTTAAATCTGATCTCTGGTTTTTTGGTTTTTTTATGATCAGTCATCCTGCGAACACAGAGAAATCATTTTCTGCAAGTTAGATTCTGTAAATTTTCAATTTAATTAGATGCACAATAGAATCTATTGAATGTGTTATTTAAATGATTGAAAGCGTTGTTAAACAAATCAAATGTGCTGCAGAAAATTATTAAATGCATTGAAACATAAATTAAATATGCTAATAAATGGAGCAAAGGCATTAGAAGAAAGTATTGAATGCGCTGGAGAATAAATTGCATGCACTGGAGAGTCAGGGTGTACACGTTGAAAGAAATAAGACATAAGATAGAAGGATTTAATTGCACTAAAACTCCACGTAAAGGCGCAGAACTTTGTCATAGAAGTGATGTTTCAAACTTTAAAAGCGCTGGAGAATTTGGTGTACACGCTGGAGAATCTCTCAAATGCACTGAAAAACCTGTCAAATGCGCTGGAAACCTGTAAAACAAAGAGTTAAAACAAGATTTGCAAGAAAATTTCAACTTCTCTGAATTTAAAAATTAGTGAGGCCTAATGCCCCATGGTGGGCGCCATTTTGTGTGCTAAGGAAAGCACCTTCATAGGGTTAGTATTGCAAATAAATGAATAAATCAACTAAATTACCACAAAGAGTAAGCTATTTCAAAAAATAAATGACAATTAAGCACTCTATGGATCTCTATTTAGGGATGCTAATGCAAAGCTCTCAGCAAGATTTCATTAGTGATAGTCCTAAAATGAGAATGAATGAAGCAACTAAAAAGTTCAATTCCAAATAAAATTAGCCTTAATTAATCCTAGATTTACCTTTCTAGCTACAAATTGCAAGAGGTTTGATGCTATTCTCATATTTGTGGATGAATATTGATTGAATTATGCCTTGCTCTTAAATGTTTTGGAAAGGGTAGGGGGTGTGGTTGATTTGATCATGATTAGGTGAGGGTTAAGTCCATGGTTCCACCTTTGGAGACCATTTAAATATTTTGTCCTCAAAGCTTGGGACCAAAGGAAAAAATGAGTGGACAAGATGCATTCTCCAAGTGAGTGATTAAAATTCGATTTAGGCTTGATCCATGTGAAATCAATCCTTAAATCCTATTGGTTGATGAATTTTCCTCCCATTTGGTGGTTGAGGGAAAATAGGATTGAATTAATTGAATTTAATTAATATCTTTAGCCATGTGTACCCCTTGAATGGGTTGATTTGATTTAAATGAACTATGTAATTAACTAGATTAATTACACAATTGATTGATTTATTATGCTTTATTTGATTTAAGTTGAATTTATGACTTCTTTTTTTTTTAATTAAATTGAATTATGGATTGATTTGAATTTTAATTTGATAAATGGTTGATTTGATTCAATTGCTTTGATTTTTGCCTTGATTGTTAACTTGATTTATCTTGTCCAATTTTAGGTGATTACAATAGCCTGTTGTTAGCACCTTCATTGTTGTTCTTTTTGCTACAAAGTGTCCTCCATAAGGTTCATTATGGCATGCATGCAGAATATCATAGGTCTCATCTTCTCATTACCTAGTCTGGACTTGTGTAGAATAATGTATTGTCAATCCATGAGTATTGAAATCTCTTTTCCACCAGCAACATCCTATCCTTTGGAGAGAAGTGTCCAGGCATCTTGTTGGCTACAAGATAATTTGCTACATCTGCATACCATGGAGTTTTAATAACAATGTGAAACAGATGCTCATCTGTAAATGTGTCATCTATCAATGAAGTATATGTGTCTTCATGTTGTAATCTAAACAAATAGTCTGCTACTACATTGGTTCTTCCTGGTTTATCTATTATTGTGAGATCAAATTATTGTAACAAAAGTAGCCATCTAGCTAATCTACCTAAAATGGCAGATTTGTTCATGAGATATTTTATTGCAGCATGGTTAGTATGAACAAATATGGGGTATCATGTTACATAGTGTTAGAACTTGTTTAGAGCATATACTACTGCTAATAGTCCTTTTCTGTCACTTTTTAGTTTAGCTCTGGATCATGTAGACTTTTACTAATGTCATAAATAGCATTTTCAAGATTTCTAGACTTTTGACCTAAGATAGCTCCTAGTGCATAATCAGATGCATTTGTATGTATGTGAAATGGAAAAGTCCAATCATGGCCTTTTAATACTGGTGCTTTTGTAAGAAGGTTCTTAAGCTGTAGGAATGACTCTTCACAAGCTGGGGTCCAAGTGAATTCAACCTCTTTTGTAAGCAAAGTGTACAATTGACTTGCTATTTGACTAAATTTTTAAATAAAACATCTATAGTATCCAGGATGACCTAGAAATGATCTAACCTCTTTTTGCTTAGTAGGAGTGAGAAATGTTTGAATTACCTCTATCTTTGCTGGATCCACTTGTATGCCAACTTCTGAAATGAAATGTCCCAAAATGACTCCCTCATGCATCATCATAAAATACTTCTCACTATTAAGTGACAAGTTATGCTCTTTACACCTGATTAGAACTTTCTCCAAATTCTTCAATGCTTCTTCACATGTGACTCTGAATGTAGTGAAGTCATCCATATAAATCTCCATGCAATCATGTGAGATTTCAGCAAGAATGTTGATCACAGTCCTTTGAAAGGTTGCATGAGCATTACATAACCCAAATGGCAAAACAGAGTAGGTGTAAGTTCCCCAAGGACATGTGAATGTTGTCTTTTCTTGGTCCTCAGGTGCCATGCTAATTTGATTATAGCCACTGTAGCCATGAAGAAATGAGAAGTACTTTTTGCTTGCTAATGTATCTAGTACCTAATCAATGAATAGTAGCAAAAAATGGTCTATTTTTGTTGCATTATTAAGCTCTTTATAATCTACACATATTCTCCACTTTCCCCCCTTCTTAGGTACTATCAAAAGAGGTGAAACCCACTTACTATCTGAGACTGGATATATGAAACTAGCATTTAGCAGTTTCTGTAGTTCGGTCTTCACAATCTCCCTGAGGGCTGGGTTGATCCTTCTCTATGGTTTTCATAGATGTAGACTCCCTTCATTGATGTGTATTCTATGAGTACATAGTTTTGGACTTAATCCCTTCATGTCCCCATATTCCCAAGCAAAAGCCTTTTCATGTTTGCATAAGAGTTGTGTTAACAATTTTAATTGTTGTTGAGATAATTTATTGTTAACATGAAGGCTATGATTAGGTGAGAGTTTCACAGTAGTGGTTAGTTCTAACATGGAGGCTTCAGACATAGGGTTGGTTGATATTTCACAAGGTAACAATTGTTGTATAATTTCAAGCTCTGTTGGCAAGACACAGTTTTCATAGATAGTCAATGGTAAAATTGAGCTTTGAGAAATGTCTCTTGTTGTAACACAATCATTTGTGAGGATAATTTGGAGTATATCATCGTCCTCTTGTAATTTTAGAAAATATTGGCTATGCAACATCATCAGTTGAGCAACAGAGTTTATTTCCTCTTCCTCATCTCCTAGGTTTGGCCATATAGGATTGTTTAGATCTACTTGTGGTTGTGTTGGAGGATATAGTGCTAATTTCTTGATAGTTTGGCCATCAGAGATGGTCATATTTCCTAATCTACAACTAATATTAGAATTTGTTGTTGCTAACCAAGGCCTTCCAAGGATTACTAGATAACTAGAAAGAGTTACTTTAGGTGACATAATCATAAAATCAGTAGGGTATTCCCAAGAGTCCAATGTGACTACTATGTCTTCAACCATACCATTTGGAGTAACTATGGAACTATCTACAAGTTGTAACACTATTGGAGTTGTCCTTAATCCTTCTATACTCAACCTATGCATAGTGTCCTTGGTCATGACATTTATAGCAGCCCCTAGGTCTATCAAAGCATTATTTACTGACTGACCATTAATTATTATGTCTATAACTGGACTTCTTGGATCTGAGTACTTAGGAACCACAATCTTGCCCAACATTATATAAGCCAATTGACCTATTAAATGCACTATTTGGGGATCCTTTTTCTTCCTTTCAAGTTTCTTAAGATATGCTTCTTGATGGCTTTTCCATAGAGTGGAACATCTTTGATAGCCTGAAATAGTGGAATCTGGATGTGCATGTTCTTTAACTAGTCTAGGATATCAAATGGTGCTTCCTCTTAGAGTGTAGGTTTATCCATTTTAAGCCTTTGAGGGAATGGAGGTCTATTTTGACTTTTAGGATCATCCTAGTTGGGCATCTTAGTTGGTAGGGTTGGATTTGGAAAGGTAACGTCTGGTTGTTGTGTTGATGTTGTAGGAGTATCTGGTACTTTAGTTATAATAGGTGGTTTTGGTGTTGGTAGAGTAGTACCAGATCTCAGGTGGATATCAGTGATGTCCAATGCATAAGCAGGGTATTGCTGGGCTTCAATGTTGTAGACTGGTTTCTATTGCTTATTATTAGGATCTGGCTATGGCTGAGCTGACAATTGTCTTGGTCATGGAGGAGAATTTGTGGCTACAAGAGGTGGCATAAGTGCTTCTTGTGGTACAGGAGGTGGTAATTGTTGATAGCTAGGATTCTGATTAGGCCACTGCTGAGGTCCCCTCCATTGGTTATATGGCTACCAATTTCCCTCTGGTGGTTGCCATTAATTTTGAGGTTGTAACTATGGCCATTGGGATTGTTGGGAGCTATACCATTGGTTTGGCTAGGTATTTTTCCATGCATTGTTCCACATAGGCTAGAAAGACTGTGAAGGATATTGGGAATTCTGGGTCTACCATTGACTATTATAATTATTGAAAGATTATGGTGGGTCCTGAGGCATACCTTGTCATGGAGCCCATGGGTGATGTTGAGAAACAAAGAAAACTTGTTTGTCTTCCCCCTCTATCTACCTGAACTCGGTCAAAACATGATGTGTCTCTAGATTGGCTACGAGCTTGCATCTACAGTCCTTATTTTGCTACCTACAATGTGGGCAGTACTCTGCTAACTTCAACTCAGCTTCTTCATGCTTCTTTTTGGCTTGCATTGTATCCAAGTGGGTTGCAATGTCATTGATTATGTCCTACTTGAAATCTAATAGCAAGTTTGAGATTTCCATTTTTTATATGCTAGAGCTACTTCATTTTGCAAGTGTTGGATGAAATCCTTTGCCCTTCTTTACTGCTGATCTTGAATAGTTTAAACAAATTTTCTTGAGATCATCCCAAGAAGACTAGGATACATCTCCTCCAGCCATAAGGTCCAATGCTTCTAGACAGTTAGCATTCACTCCTCTCAAAAAGATGAGTTTTTGTGAATCCTCCTGCAATGCATGTTGAGGATTCTTCTGCAAATTGTATAAGAAACGTGAGATGTAGTCTTCTGGAGTTTCATCTTCTTTTTGTGACATGCGGAAGATATCATCTCCTCTCAAATCACCTCCTTTGCAGTATTCTTTATATTTTTGCAGAAATAGATCTCTCATCCCATCCCAATCAGTTGTTGCATTTTCTTTTAGTCCCATAAACCATCTTAATGCTGACTCCTTTAATGTAGTTGGAAACAATTTGAGTTTATGACTATCTTTTTTATAGTCAAAGCTTCAAAAAATAATGCCAAACTCAAATAAGAAGGTATTAGGGTCTTTCGTTATCATGCCATAAAACTTTGGTAATGCAGCGGTGGGGATATTTTTAAGATTAGCATTGTTGATAAGGATAGGAAGTGGAAATGGAAATGCAGGATGAGATATTACTACTAGTACTTGCACTTGGATTTTGTGTTGTGGAATTTTTACACTCAATGGTGTACTTTTAGCATTTGGTGCACTCAAAGTGGTGTGTGGAAAAAAACTGGCCAAGATTTCAGCAAAAGGCCGAAGGTCAAATGGATCAAATGGGTCCTCTACTAATGAAGTGGATGGAAGAAATTCTAGACTCACATCAACAAAAGGTAATTCACTTTTTGCATATTTTTCATTCAAATTTGGTGGTTCTCTTGGGAGAAATCTACCATTAACATCTCTTCAACTTCCCCTTCGATGCATACAAGTGATTTGATGAACTTGTGAAGCAAGTTCAAATTTTACAAAATAATCCTAGAAAAAAAGAAACTATCATGAATGACTCAATGGGATTCTCAGCTTGACACCATCCCCAACAACAATGCCAAAAATGAACAGCATCATAATAGGTAATAACAACTACACCAAAGCCTTCCCTAGGAATAGTATATTCAAACTAGGTATTATTTTTCCTATCACAAAGTGCATTTAGAATGGCAACCTAGGGATGTATACTTAAAATGGGACAGCACAGTTTGTGCACTAAGTTTCACATAGATTCATCTTACTTAAACTGCTATAGGAAAGGAAAATGCATTTAAAGAACCAAACTATTGCTGCAGGAAAGGTGAAACACACAACTGGACAAATAAACTAGTATAATCAACCATGAATCTAACTTCAACTCATTCTGCCATTATAACACATGAACTATGAATATCTCTGCATATGTTGCATGAACTAACATAGTTACAATGCCACAAAAATGAACAATGAACACTACTTTAAATGATAAAAACAATTAAACAAATCATCTCTACTCTAATCTACTCCACCTCCCAAGTGGGCCCTCCTTGGTTGGTTTCAACTAACTACTAACACAAAAGATAACTTAAATTATTCCTTCATTTCATATATTCATAAATATGGGTTACAATCGGAACATAGACTTGAAGAACAACTTGCTTCAATATAACAGTAACATCATTATTTGTCTAACTAGATTTCCATTGAACATCTCCCTATATATAGAGAGTTACATTCAAAACATTCAGATACACTTGACTTATTCATCCATAAAAGAAGGAGAACACGTCAATCAATAATAGAAGATCATAAAGATCGAATAACCATCTTAATAGAACATTAATAGTGGAGGAGATCTAGGATGATTGTGCTCCCCTATATTCCCTGAAGCATTCATGTATTCCTTTGATTCTGCAGGTTATTCCATGGTTGTCTTGATGTATCTCATGATCATGACCAAGACATCTCCACTCCTTCATTGTTGTAATCGATTTGTTCTCCAGCTGCTCCTTCATTCCTAGTAGGTTAGTAGCATATGCATGCACATTCATATATTCAAACCAAGCAATTTCTTCCAAATATTAAAACACACATTAAAATAGCTATATGAAATACTACAATATGTATATATAATATTGGCAAAGTGTGTATACAATTTCCTGCCCAAACGTTTAAGGATATAACTGTAATTATGGAGTATATACAAGCTTAAAACACTTAAAGGTCACACAAATGCTCAAGAATGTTTTAGGAACAGAGCATAAAATATTATAAAATATAGACCAACTTTGGTCTCACCACTCGTTATATCATGGTGTGCTACAAATGGGGGTAATCTTGGGCAAGGTTTTTGATCTTTTTGATTTTTTCCTATGAGTCAGTTAGATGTGACCCTTGCACGTTCAACATGTGATCCTTTTGGGTTACATGGTGCACCTGATAAATGTTGTTTGTTTGTGGATTTCCCAACATCATTTCCACTGTGGCTCCTCTTGGGTCCTTGTGTGATGTTGGGGAAACCCTTGCATGTTTGTTGTGTCAGTCTTATGCAACGTTGGTGACAAGGCCTTGAATTCCTAGTAACCTCGGCAAGTCTCTAATATTGCTATATCAAACTAAGTGCTCAAAACTACATGGTGGTATTTCATCTCAGAATACCCCATGCTCAATCTTAAGAAAAATACCCAACTAAAATCCCATCATGAATACTAAGCAATCCTAACAATCCCCAAAAGATCCAAATCCACAACAAAAAATCCTCATAACTTTAATCATCATCTGCAAACCTATCTCCCTCGACTCCATCCCCTCTCCAAAAATGACCCATCATCTTGATGAAAACTTGAAACACTATCCCATCCCATTGCTCCATTTCTCTTCCTAAACCCCCTCAACCCCCCTTTTTCCCCCATTTCCCTCCCACATCCCAATTTCTTGCCCGTACCACTTTCTTGACTCTTGTTGCTCTCTCTTCTATCTCGCTAGCCCCTTTTTCCTTTCGAGACACTGCCTGGGTCCCTTTTTCCTTCCATACTGCCCTCTCGAGGGGGCATCACCCATTCTAACTCCCTTCTCCATAATCTAGGGCAACTTTGTTTCATGTTAAGTTTTTGCATCATCTATTATTTCAAAATGTACTCAAAATAGTGTTATTTTAATACTATGTCAAAGAGGGGCAAAATGTAGACACTTAAATTTGATTACATAATTAAGTAATCCTATTTAGTTCTCTCCTAGGACATTGATAGATTAAATATAAAATTTCATTTAATTTGTGTCATCCCCCTAGTTAATTAATTAAATTAATTAACCATAGTCTAATTAATTATCTAAGTGGCAACCCATAGTTTGATAATTAATTAAATCCCCTTCATCTATTAACTGAAATAATGAAATTTATTTATTTAAATTAATTCATAAACCCCTTTCCTCCCACTTGGAATTAAATAATTCATTTAATTCAATTTGAGCACATGGCTCCTAACTATAACCCTTATCTAACCAAATATCCAACCACCTGACCTTGAGTTCTAACTCAACCCAACTCATTCACACATACTAATCCTTATTAATTAGCTAATGACCCATGACTAGCTAATCCAACCCTCCACTCAATCTCTCTCCTCCCATCACATCCTCCTAATCTCCCACTTGCCCTCTAATCCAAGCCTAATCACCCACTAAACATTTACACAATCATAATCCATGGATTAAGAAATTTTAACCCAACCCAAGTCAACCCTCGTGTCACATCCTCACATGCCCCAACCTCTAATTCTCATGTCAACCTTAAATGATCTTACATTCATCTTACACACTCCACCCATTTCTTACACCTTTTTCCCCTCTCACATCTCCCAAAATGGTCACATTCCCTTATTATTCAAAACATCTCTCCTTGTGACACTTGTCACAATGAGAGGTAATTGAGAAAGCAAAATCCATGTTCTCTCTCTTATCCACCCTTCCTTAGGTTTGCATCTTGACTTTCCATTCAACCCTCCTCATACCTATAAATTGAGCCATCTTCTCCTTCATTTTCATCCACTATCCAAGCAAAGTTATAATGTCCATTTGAGATCCAAAAATATAAACCATATCCTTATAATTCCAAAATCCCTCCACACTTTGAAGCTTGAGCAAGTTTATTGAGCACACATCCATCTTTGAAAAATCCAACTACATTTGGAGCTATTGGGATCTGGAAGGTTTGCATGATTTATTTGGTATTTGCTTTCATTTGTAGGTCTTCTCTTAAGTGTTTATCTTTTTTGTATTGTTGAATGTTTAGCTTGCTTTATATTCTTAAACACTACATTTTGGGTGATACAGATGCCAAACTAGAAAATAAGGAAATGACTTCCCTTGATGTGGAACATGATTAACAAGTTTCAAGAGTTTAAAATTTCTCATCTCTACCATGAGGAAAATAATTTGGCGGATGAGCTGGAAAAATTGGCGGTAAATGAGCTGATGGAATGAGTAATGATGATAGGACATGAGGAAGGAGGTTTTATCAAAATAAAATTATTGATAAACTATAGCTATATGGGGTTGCACCTTGATATTATATAAAAACATGTATTGCATTAGTTCAAATTTTAGATACTTCCATCCCTGCTAACTATTCTCATAGTTCTCCTTAATACCATGCTACTTGAACATAGTCATAATACTTTCTACAATGAAATTCCCTGTAACCCAACTACTATGCTAGACTAGGACCATTTATAGTCCCAAAATTTGGGGTGTCCCCATCTATTAAGCCTACTACAATTTACATACACATTATATGAAAAAAAAGCTATAACATGACCACCAGTGCCTTGAAAAGAAAAAGGACCTATATTCAGCCACGAAAGGAGGGCTTATCAAATTTGGATGTTAGATTAGGACAAAAAAATATCATTCATCAAATATCCATAGTAAGAAAAGACAAGTGTAAGATGTTAAAGGACTCTGCCAATACTTCTTTTGAGAGAAAAGTGCATGAACCATTCATTGGAAGGAGCTAGGAGGTTGTTTCTAGGTTGGACAGTGTTGGTTTATTCATTGTGATAATGACACTATAAAAATCATGGATACCCCTTATAAGGATAACTTTTCAATACTGAAAAATGGATTTTTGGTAGAAGTGACTATAAAGAAGTTAAAATCTATTTTCAAAATGAGTCATGTGCTCATCATCCATGTAATGAAGGGTGATTATTTTTTTAGGACTAATCACAAATATAAAGTAAATTAAGACATTTCCTTTATGTTGTTGGTCACAGTTCTAAATGTAAAGGAGACCAAAGAAATGATGGAAGCAATTTTCAAAAGGTTGATTTGAAGTAACTTTGGGATAATTGGATGACATCCTAGAAAAATGTGGTGGTGGGATAAGTTCCTCTACCATGGGATTATTATATCATACGAGTTAGGGAATGTGATATAGATAAATACTAGTTGATTTTCTCTTTGAACCAACAATGTAACAAATAATTTAAAATCATTTAATTCGCAATACCTATACTTTTTCTTGCATTCTTCTTATGCAAAATGTTGGGTGAACTTGGGTGCCCACTTTTTTGCCAGGACAAAGGCTCATTTTAGGCCCAAAATTACACTAAAACTCAATGCTATTTTAGGTACTAATTGCCTATTTTTATGTAGTGAGAGTTCAAGGGTCATGGAGTCTAGTTTTGTTCAATTGTAATTGATGATTTAAGATTTTAAGGGTGATATAAACTATATTCCATAATTGGAAGAGGAGGAGGTTGCATTTTGTCATGTCGAAGCCATGAAAACAATATGAAATTTTGTAAGATACATGCATTTTCCTTGTCTTAGTCACTTTATTACTGCAAATACATATGGTTCATGGCTTGAGATCAGTTATAGTTGATTGTATTGAGATTCTACTTTCTTATGGAATTTATTGGATGAAATTTCATTAAGTCACAAGAAAGATATAACCAATTCTTACAAAATGGGCCAAAACAGGTCTAGGGAAAATAATGAACACATAAAATTATATTTATTCCATTTCCTCTGGTGGATAAGCCTTAAAATGTGTAAGATGGTTCATTTTTAGGTATACTTTCATGTTTCAAATCTTTATATTTGAATCTTGAAGTTCACACAGGTTCATGTGATGCCTTAGGATTAAAATTTGGTGTCTTAAACTAGTAATGACAGTGTGGTGATAATGGTTTTATAAAAAAAGGATAAAATGATCCTTCCAAACCATGAAATTAGTTGATTTAGTCCATTTAAGACTTAATAAAATCCTTGGAGTGAAAATTTAATATATGTGGTTGATATTTATAATGAAATCTTTGTAAAAGTGGGCTAATTAGCCCTCATGAACAATTTACTAGTCCTCATTTGGGTGATGTAATCCAAAACAAATACACCTTTTTTTACATATGTTTTAGAACCCCCAAAAGGGTACATAAATATCTTTTTTTTTAATTTTTTTTTAAAAATTGTCTATACAAAGAGTTAGGTTGGAAAAACCCTCAAAGTAGGGCTACTAGAATTTGGGTTTGATTATGTGAAGGGCATTTTAGTTGTAATGATCAGTGTCCTTGAGGTTTGTTAACAGTTGGAACATGCTATATATACTTGGTGTTAGGTGTCCCTAAAGTTGGTTGAGCCCTGTGAAAACATTAAACCTTTATTGGTGTTTGTAGCCTATGAGGCCTAATGACCTTGAAGGGAAACCATGGAGTTTGTGAAGACTCGTGGTGGAGGGTTGATTGAAACCCAAACCTAAGAAGAATTCTTATCCATTCTGAAGTATTGAAGTGTCAAGAAGTTTTTAAAGAAAAGAGAAGTGTTCTACATGGTTGATTTCTTGGGTTAAGGAAGGATATTAGCCCATTGTTGTGAAATATGTCCAAATTGTGTTGATTAGAACACTCCTCTACATCACCTTATTCCAATATGACATCTCTAACCCACAGGGTTACCATGATATCTACATACTTGTGACATGAAGCACTTTATTATATTTATTAGTATGTATTATTTGCATGCCTACATGATTAGCTTGCATTTACATTTTACGTACTATTTTGCCTCTCCCTCAAACCCTTACATCTAATAGAAATAATGTATTGAAAGGGACATATTTATAACTAACATTTAGGTAGTGTTAGGAATTGCACAAAGGATGATCATCACAAATATATGAATTATTAGAAAATTCCATACCAACACCCCATGTGCCTTGTTATCCCATGATTGTTAAGCACGACAAAGTATTACCACTTTAATGGAACATGCACATGGAAGGATTGACCTACACAATTAATATTAGCAAGATATATTACCTTTATGGACCTCAATATATGTATACATATATAGCTATAGATACAGACACACACACGCATGTGCGCATGCTCACACACATGTATGTATGTATGTATGTGTGTGTGTGTGTGTAAATATATTTATGTATATAAGTAAATACACACACACTATTGAACATGTTGAATAATTGAGGGAGGGGGTGAATCAATTATTCCCACACACTTTAAAAACTTTTTCTCTGTCGATAAACTATTAAGAAAAAATAATAACTTTTGATCGATCAGTTAAGCACATAGAACATCTAAAGAAAATGTAAACATGTAAACACAGGAACACTGACACAGAGAGCACAAATATTTACATGGAAAACCCAAACTAGGAAAAACCACAGAGAAGGTAATTTTCATGAAATGAAAAAACTTGTTAAGGTGACACCCGTAAAGGTGATTTGTACAAAGGCTCATTATGAGTTGTTCTCACTATAGGTGAGGCTCACTTCCGGTTAAGCTAACTACCATTGAATATGAATAGGCTCGCTGCCAAAATAGAAAGGCTCGCTACCAATACAAAGAGACTCACTTCCAAAGTATATGAAAAGAGATTGAATCCACCACTGATATCATTGTCACCAACACTCTTCTACACACATGATCAATAACACACAGATCTCCAAAAATAGATTCGTAATCACTTTGCATACAAGAAATGCATAAGCCACATGAACAACATAAATTATTGCTCTTCTTATACTTCTTGATGCCATCAACCATGTCAGCCAAGAACATTTTGAAATAGGTCACACCAAGAAATTCCCATGGTGGTAAGGAATGAAATGTGGACCACCTCGACCAATACAATTTTCCTCGCACATGCCAACACGCAACACCATCTCCAAAGCCATCAGTTTAGAAAGATACATGAAGAACACGTTACATAACAATAACTAGGACCAAAACACACAAAAAACATGCTCTAGATAAGATCAACCCCAAATAACCAATCCACAAAATGTTGCACACAAAATAGAACCAACACCGAAAAGAATAAGGATAAACATATGAGGCTCATCTTTCGGTGAACACTTCTACAGAGACACACAAACTATCGATATAATTATTGATATTTCCAATATTATCTATACACATCAATCGATACAACCAAAACATGGAAATGCATATGATATGTTGACATTAATGACTATACCATGTATAGCATCATATACATATACATATACATATGGATATGGATATGTTGACATATACATATACATATATATATATATATACATATACATATACATATACATTGTTGATCCCTAAAGTTTTGTTGTCTATTAGTTTCTTACACTTAGTTATTTTCTAGGCAATGTTGGTTTGTCATCACTACGACTGAGTCATCATATATAGGTTGAGTCATGTATATTGTACATTTACCGAGAAATAGTCACTACCGAGTAAAATAGTGGTCACCAAGTACTTTTGTATTAGCCGAGTCATCTTTTGTCAAGTTATGTAAAGAAGACAATGTTGAGCACTAGAATATAAAGAACAGTGAATGTCGAGTGCCAAAGATATCTAATGCCGAGCAAGCCAAAGTTGACATATGTGTTTGTTATGGCACAAACACTTAGGCAAACCATTTTGGCCTACATTTATATTTCATTTGTTGTTTGTTGATGAAATCACGAAGGTGATTATGCTCTTGTATTGTAATTATTAATCCCTATGTAACACATGGAACCAATCATAATTAGGGAAAGGTTAAGTGAAAAAAAGAGATAATATAGATTGTAGATCTTAAATCTTGGAGAAAGTTAAGTGTCTATATAAGATGTGATCTAAACCCTAAAACGTAGTAAGAGTGTGATAGAGAGAATATGAAGGAGATCTCATAATTTCATAACAGAGAAGTATTTTGATAGAGTTCAGTGATTGAGTAGAACAGAGCTAAGCAGTGAAGGACAAAATAGAGACATATTTGATAGAAGAGATCAAATCTATACTGGAAGGAGAGGATATGTAATCAGCATCACAGTGAAAACTGAAGGATCAGGTACTGGGACATTTTAATAGGTGTATCAGGATAAATCTTTTAACATAGTGGTTTTGACAGACCTTAGTAAATCCCTTAACCAAGTGCTTACTTAGTTGTAAGTCTTAAATCCTTTTACAAGGTAGATTGTATAAGTATTAAAGCTCTTAACAGGGTAGACCCCTCATAGGGTAGATCATATTTTTTTATCATATTTGTAGCCCTAATAGGAAAACTTTATACTAGAGTAGTGAAGATTTGTGGGTGTCATCCCCACCCCAGTTTTACCTTTCAAGGGTTTCTGGGTAGCCAAAATCATTGTGTTATGTTTATTTTCATGGGTGATGTTTAGCTTATTAGATTTGATATACTGTTGAGTTTTATTCTTATGCTATGCAAGTTTCATTTATATAAAAATGGACAAATCAGTGATATCTGATTCACCCCGCCTCTCAATATCACATTTTCCCAATAGATTTCCAACAATTGGTATTAGAGCTTGGTCTCCTAAAGACGTCTAACCACTTGTGAGATAAAAATCTTGAGATGGAGGTTTATAAGTTGGGAAAAATCATAGAGAATCAGAAGATTTTCATTTAGCTTGCATTACAACAACTTGAAGCAGCCAGAGGAGAACTAAAGAAATCCTTCAGCAGAAGAAGAGAAATAGCTATTCAACAAAATGAAACACAATATCAAGAAGAAGATACTACTAGACTATTTGATAGTGGAAACTCTGTAGAAAGTGACAAATCCATAAAAGAACTATTGGATAAAAACAACATACTGAATGAGGACATCATAAATCTAAAGAGAGAACAAGAAATTCAATCTGTGAGACTCTATGAATTAGTTGAACAGAAAAAGAAAGTTGAAGAAGACAAGACAATGGTCAAAGAAGATAAAAGACAAATATCAATGAGACTTGATGAAAAGACAAGTGACATGAAAAGGTTGACAAACAATCAACTAGACATGGTAAATCAAATGCTACTGGTTAATCAAGAATTAGGAAGGAAAGATGTGGAACTCACCAATCTAAGATCAGAAAATAATCAAGTAAGGAATGAATTGAGAATTGAAAAGAAAATTAATGAAAGGATGAACAAGCCTAATGAAGTTGTAAGATACTTTGAAGAGCTGTTAAGGTCACCTAGAAGATCTAGTGATACATTTGGACTTGGACATGATGAGAAACTATCATCCACTGAGGAAGGAGAATCATCAAAGAGTGGAGAGAAAAGGAATGCAAAACCAAAGAACAACAAGCCCACATGCCATCACTATGGAAAGCTAGGACATATAGCCAACATCTGCAAAAGAAAACATGGTAATTCTAATCCTAAACCAAAATTTAATGGACATTATTTTAACTGTAAGAAATGTGGACATCAGGCACATGAATGTAAGACAAAGGTTAGTAATCTACCTACCTCACCTAAATTCCAAGGACATTGTTTCAATTGTCAGAAATATGGACATAGAGCATTTGAATGCAAATCAAAACCCAAATGGTCATCAAATCAATAGATGAAGTCACCTAAGAAGGGTAATACATACAATTGGGACTACAACACTTGGTACAATTGCCATTAATGTGGAAAATATGGTCACATTGGAGCAAATTGTCTAAAGACACATTTTAGGGGTAAATCCAAGAGTTGGATGAATGGAAGTATGGTATGCTATAAATGCAATAAGATAGGTCACCTAAAGAAAGATTGCAAGACACACATACCGAGTGATGAGAAAAGCAAGAATGAAGAAACCATTGAGAAAATGAGAAATCAGATGAACAAAACATGGAAGAAGAAAGAAGAGGGAAGTAGTAGCGAAGCTAGTGCACCTGAGATCACCCAATCCAATGGATCAGGTGATCACACTGCTTTGAACTAAGCAAGGAAGGTATGTATGGAACTGAGTCCTACAATATTTTAATCTTACATCAGTTCCTAACATTTTTTGAGAAAAAGTCCATATCTGCATAGATTAAGATGCATTAGGACAAATTTGAGCAAAGGACTATACTGCATATTTGATGTCGCGCATCAATATTCTAGTCTATAGTGATTGAGTCACTAATGTATGTTGAGTACCTATGATAGCCAAGATGTGATGTACACTGAGCTATAATTGAATGGTTGTATCGACCAAACTTATGTTTAACATGAGATTGCCGAGACAATTATATCTCACCTAGAAAGTGTACGGATCATTAATGAAGCCCTAATCCGATCGTTTGAAGTGTATAAAGTAGGAAGTTACCATTTATTTCATTTCATCAGTGAATTGAGAATTTTTAGAGGGATTCAGAAGGAGAGTAACCAATGTGATTAGTGCTAAGTATGATTTGCAAAAATCTTCACAGCGTGCCGTCGGCAAAACATCTAAAGAACACTTGTGCAAGGTATTTTACCGAGTAAAATATTTTCAATACTTTAACCCTTAAGTTGTGAGACATGGCATCATCATCATCAGTTTCAATGAAGAAGCAAGGAAATGAGGTTTTTAATGTTCAATTAGTGAGGAGTGAGGCGTGCAAGCCATAGAGGTTTTAGGTCATTTTGAAAAGTGCAATCATGGGAGATCCGACTGGAGCCCTGTCGTCAATTCTAAAGAAATTTTTAATGATAAATGATATTAGGTCATTTTACATGTGCAAGATTGGAGAAATCGGTGATTATGAACTTAGAGAGGCATATGAGAAACTATGCACCAATGGGGTGTTGAAGCTGGAACACCAAAAGGTTACCGAGCAAGGATTGGTTCATGCCCTTGAATTTTTGTAAAATTTCAAAGTAGAATGGATCAAGATTGTATTGAGCAGGGTACATGACATGAAAATATGGCTGGAGGATGGACTAGTCCAAATCACCAAAGACATGATTCACTAGGCAACTGGATACCCCAAACTCCTTGGGAAGAAAACTATGAGATTTCAAAGCAAGGAGGAAATTCAGGAAAACACACAAGTAGTATGGAACAAGCGAGGCATGACTATCTCTACTATCACTGACCTAGAAATTGAGTTTATAGTAAGGGTGATAGCACAAAAATTTTATCATTCAAGTCAGTTGGATAGTGTCCCATGCATGGCAGTGGACCAAGCTTGAAAAATAATTAAGAAGGATCACACATATGACCTTGGCGAGATCCAACTGACACAACTTGCTGAGAATCTTACATCAATCCGGAAAGCAAAGAATTCAATGTGTAAGTTCAGTTCCCTACTTGTTTTTTTTTATTGTTCTACATTAAGAAAAGTTTTCCTACTGTTGGAGGAGTAGTATGGGATAAGAGTAGACCAGTGACAATTCAGATTAACAAGTTTATTAGTCAAATGGGTGAAAATTTTGAAAGCATTAAGGAGAATTACTTTGTAGAATTTAGGAAGAGAAGTAGAATTCTTGTATCCTTAATAGAGAAATACAATCAGGACATATGCTTCCTAGTTGACATTGACCTCACATATGCTCAAGCTATAATACCAAGGGTATCATGGCTAATGCCATTACCTTATGAGGTAAACATTGATGAAACTACAGCAGCAATCACAACCTTGTTAGCCGAGGAAGTTGATAAGAAGGCTACATATTTTGGAACCTATGAGGAAGCGAAGGTCAAGATAACCATGGGACTAAAGTCTACTACCATGGAGAGAGAGGAAAAAGATAGTGAAAAACATTGAGAAGATGATAGGAGAAAGAGAGGTAGATACACCTCTAGAACTGACTCAAGGATTAAGAGAAGATAAATCAAGTGAGTCTAGTGAAAGTGAAGAGGAGGAGAAAGTAGTAGAAAAGAAAGGCAAGAAGGCATCAGTTGTTGAGCCTATAAGAAAAACAATGTAGAAACCAAATCCTATCTCCTCACCTATACTTAGGCCAAGAAATAGGGCATCCTCTACTGTTGTAGCTGCCAAGCCTCAAAAGAAAACCCCTACATCAAGGAAGAGAAAAATTGTTTAGCCTAAGGCAGTGTCGAACCAGTTGAAGAAGAAACCAAGGAGGAAACTCATTTTGGAGAAGGATGATGATGAAACTGACAGTGATGAGAAAATAAAGAAGGTAGCATTACAAAAGAGAACACTGACTATGGATGAAATATGCCACAAAATTAAGAGCGTCGTTGGACTAGCAAGCTTCAAACAAATAAAATTTGAAAGGATGAGTATTGAGGATAAAGAAAAAGTTGAAGAAGCAATGATTGAGATAATTTGCATATTCAAAATGGTACCAATTCAATTAGGGAAATTGATTCCTGATGAATTATATCAAAGACTAGCATAGAAATGGGAATATGCCTTTATAACAGAAAAGAAAATCAGGGAAAGCACACTTCCTCAAGTCACACCAGACTTGCCCCCTACTTACATTCAGCAATACATGGAGCAATACAAAAATAGATTCATTCCCAAGCTCTAGGCATACTCTATCCTTCAACACAAGGTTGAAGATGTTGTTCAACAAAGTCTAAAGGTATGGAAGATCATTTTTGGTCTTATAATTGATAAAAGTACACAATAGGATGCTAGCACATCTAAGGGAGTTGAGCTAGATAATAAAGAGGATGTTAGTGAACCTCATATTCAGGAGGAAGCATCTTAGAAGTCTGAGGAGCATAAGAAGACAACTGAAATAACCATTGTTGATATCACTGAGGACACCCAGTGAAAACTCATGTATT
The DNA here is from genome assembly GCA_027943335.1 of Chamaecyparis obtusa. Classification (NCBI taxonomy): domain Eukaryota; kingdom Viridiplantae; phylum Streptophyta; class Pinopsida; order Cupressales; family Cupressaceae; genus Chamaecyparis; species Chamaecyparis obtusa. Next base: position 1,902,061 of record BSBK01001551.1, on the reverse strand, counting down.
GACCAAGGAAGAAATTCAAGTTGAGGCAGAAAAAGATACATCTTTGTCGGACAGTAATCTTATGTTATTACAAGTGCTAGAGTATCCACAGATTAAGGATACATCAAATGTTAAAGTTACCTCTGCCAGTCCACACAAAGCTACAGTTGATATGCTAGTCGGTCATAGTATTACTACCGAGGAACAAGATAGTTTGGTAATTTCACCTATGCCTACATCTATCGAGGAGTCAAATATAGGACATGCAGAACAGTCTGCATTAGTTATAGTAAATCCTCATGTGGACAAAAAGGAACCAGAAAAGAAAGAGACAGACAAAGCGATAAATACTCAAGAGCCTAAGGAGCAAGAGGCAATAAAATCTCTTATATATATGTCAAGTGGTACAACACCTAGAAAGAAGTCACAGAAAAAGAAGGAGAAATATCCTACTCCATAGGTGACACTCAACACTAGTACATTTGAGGCCATATTCTGACAACTATATGTCAGATTTTGAATGCCTATTTGTCGACACTTTGATAGATGTGTCCATCAGTGTTTTTGCATTGCAAATTTCTACAAAAGTGATAACTGTTGGTATTCTAACATCATTGTCCGTTGAAACTTGCCACATTAATAGCAACTTTACTATGGGATTTCATACGATATGTCTATCAAAACTCTGACAAACCACATGGAAGTACTGTCAAAAAACTCTATTGAAAACATTGTCAGAATGGCAATGCATATGCAATGATTGTCTGACAAGAACACCTATCAGAGAGATAGCATTCCCGTCATGAATATCTATCAAAAAGGGACTCTCTCGAACATTATAACTATTGGTAGTGTGACGGATACGTAGTGAATATCTGATAGGACAACCCATCGAATGTATAGCAGTCTTGTCGCACATATATGTTGAAAAGGATATCTCTCTGATGTTATACCTGTCAGGATGGTGATGGATATGCAATGAATGTCCAATAGAAAAAACCCATCAGACGTATAGCATTGCTGTCAAAATAATTTTAATTCTAATCGAAAAAGTGATAGATATGCACATTAAAGATAACAAAGCTCAAGAGACCATCATAGTTGGTCTTCATCTTTGGTCCATATTACTGACAAAACATTTTACCTTTCATTAGCTCATCAAATGAGGGGATTTGAAATAATTTAATAGAATATTTTCATGATAACATATATTATTTAAGTTGACGTTGCACGAATTTATCTACTTCACGCACTTGTAGACTACAAGGACAATGATAAAGAAGAATCTCCTCCCATGGCCTACATTACTCAAGCCATGGGAGGGGATGCTTCTTTATGGCTATCCTTGTAGTCTATAAGTGCACAAAGTAGATAAATTCATTCAGTGTCAAACTAAAATAATGTAAGTTATACATGAAAATATAATCTATTAAATTCTTTCAAATCCTTACATTTGATGAGCTAACGAAATGTAAAACATTTTGTCAGTAATATGGACCAAAGATGGAGACCAACTATAATGGTCTCTTGAGCTCTACTATCTTTAGTCCTAGCTATTGGGTAAGGCCTGGAAGACTTATACCTGTCGATCTTCAAGAATAATCACCGCCTTTCCTTTATGTACACTGCATAGTATCTAATATAAGAGAAGGTAGAAAATATGAATGGATAAACAAAATGAAAGATACAATAATATTATCTTGTTGTTTACCTTCTCATAATTGATCCCAGTCTCGCAAAAGTAATTTTATACAATCACTAGCACATTTCATGCATGGATGAGAAACAGTATCCAAAGTTTCTAGATTCTGAGAAAAGGTATGAGTGGAGGCCAAAGAAGGGATATTTGTGAAGGTTTTATAGACGTAGGTTACTAAATCATCATCTCCACACTGGTACTCAATCTGGAAACCCTCGTCCTGACTTTTGTCCCACCTTAGCTCAGTAAAGAAGATATTCTCTAGAATTTTAGACATCTAACAAATCTCCACAAAAATCCCTTCTGGCCTCCACTGAATATATGTCTTCTCATAATCTAAAAACTCTCCAACATTGATTCTCATCAATGTACAAATAAAATTATGAGAAAATTCTTAATCCCTAATTCAATCTTTGACAAATAAAATTATGACAGAACACTTAAAGAATATGGAAAGCTCACAATGTTTAGAGACACACTTGACTCCAAGTGCCATGTACAACAAAAATAATTTTTCCAATTTGGATAGTAAGTCTAATTTAACTAAAATGACAACCATAGCTAACACAAGAGGCTAACCTATTTTAAATATTCTTCACTTTCTCAAACCATAGTTTATGATACGTAGTTGCTCCTCCATAAGAATATCTGCAATCAATGGTTCTTACATGAGCCCACAAGAATAGCTTAGTAGCACAACAATTATAAAATAAACATGTCCAATATTATAAATAGAATTTGATTTCATTGAAAATCACTTAAAATTGTTTCTCAAACTCACCCATTTGTAGGAAAAGGGAAGTGGTTGAGTTATTTTCTCTTGCTATATTCAAAGACCTCCTGCCACATAACAAAGAACATTGTAATAAGACCTTTTAATCCTAGTGACAAGAACATAGAAGCATTCTAACTCATTTGTAAAGAAAATAAGCTTTCTATAAAATGAAAGGTTCAACCTAATTAATTTTAGCACTTGCACTCAAAGGAGGTGCAAGAGATGCGTCGATAGGCATTTAATTGGAAAGCATAATTGAAGTGTTACATAATAAAAGTGAGTTTTTTAAAGTGTAAATGAGAAGCCAAAATAATCAAAGCACATCAATTGAGAAGACATTTATATAATGTAACAAAATGGAGAATAATGAGTGTATGAACACCAAACAAGTAAACGGTAATGATTTATCTTCAACAGAAGTAGGGAAAATTTATACAAAAACATTGCTGTTCAAGTGAGACAAACTAAAATGTTATACCATCTCCTGCATCCAAAATCCCATGTTGAAGTGAGACAAACTAAAATGTTATTGGTCCATTGGATCAAAGATGAAGGCCTTACAACCTTCTCATTATCCTTCATAAGGACAATCAGCAAATTCATGTTTTTTCTTTTAACAAATTGTGTTTGAATGCAGGGTCTTCTAGGAGAAAGGAGATTACTTCACCCCTACATTTCAGAGATTGTTCAAGACCAGTAACTCTTGGGACAAGAGTTTCATTGGTGGTGGGGAGTATGGTGTAGGGGCACCAAGGATCAACAAGACAGCTATGAAGACATTCAACACATTAAAGACACCTAATGAGGGTCAAAGGGAAAAGGAGGTCAAAGAGATTCTAAATGATGTAAATCACATTAATTATCATGTCTTGGAACCTATAATGTTTTAATGCCATGCAATGGCATTCAAATGTATGGATTTCAACTATAAATTTGCAAGGGTCATTTGGATGTAATATGGACCATTAGTGTCCAAGGGTGTCTTAGGGTAGTTAGGATTATAAGAATGATGAAATTAAGTCTCCTAGGTGTTTGGAAACCTTTGGAGTTCTTAAATTCCAATTAATAAGGTTTTTAAAGCATTTTCTTAAGTTTAAGTTTTCAAATATTTAAAATACAATGACTAGTAGCCATTTAGGAGGAAAGTCAAGTTTTAATGTCTAAACACTCAACTAATCCCTCTAACTGATTAGGAATGGTTGGGGAAGTTGAGATGAAGGTGTCTATTTTTATTTTGAACCATTTTATGGGTACACACGAGCCTGGTGTACGGAGGAACAGTAAATGGAATAAGAAACTAGTTTTATATGTAATTTGTGAACTTGGAAAGGTGTTAAAAGTCTTTATTGATTCCATTTTTCAAGAATGAAATAAGGAGAAATCTCATACATTCATTACATCTGTTGAATGCATTGAGGATCATCTTAAATCATTGTTCATGCGTTAAATACTAGTGTAACCAGTGACTGTGACTGCAAACTGTCCTTACTAATTTGAAGTTTCATAGTGTTTCTCATGTAACTTTTCTTGGTTAATGTTTAGAAGGAAGTAATAAAGCACTTGAAGGCAATATTATATGTTTGGAGAGGTTTGAGAGTCATTTAACATGACTATACCCTCACACACAGTGGCATAGACTGGCTTTATTCAATTTTCTTTCTTTATTTTGAAGTTTATTTGTAAATAATAACCATTCCATGGACTCAAAGGCCTAGAATACATGGAATGAAATTTATTAACCATGTATGGTACTGATCTAACCTTGAAGTTGTAGAAACTTGAAGAGAGTAAGTGATCACTAGCTGTAACAGGGAGTTTTCCATTGAATTCCATGGCACAAGTATAGCAGCGGGAGTTTGGGCTGAATTTTATGATTGGAGTAGTCTTATATTGATGTTTTAATGGTGAATCAATCACCAATTGATCATGGAAGTGCTTGGAAGGTTGAGATTGACAAAGCCCTAGATTCAAGGGTTTGGAGTAACTAATTTGGGGCTTTTGGTGTTCTTTATGGTTTGGGTTTAATTCCTCTTAGATGTAGAGGTTTTGTGACATTTGAAGACACTTTATAGAGTTTGGGGTCTTGGGGTTACCTACAAATAGGAATTTCTTTGTTAAATTATCTACTTTTGGGTGCATTTACAAGAGTACAGTCAGGGTACTATGAGTTGTTCCAAAATAACCATATCTGAGTATTTGGTATGTTTAAGAATGGTCAAAAGGGCATCTAAATATGTGTTTAGTTCTTCTAGTATTTTGGGAAGGTGTAGAGTGTTGGCACTTCAAATTTTTCAAACACAAGTTTCATCCTTTTTAAATTTGAGGTATTCACCAGAAGAATTTTATTTGAAATAACTAGCTACATAAAAAATATTCCAAGTCCATTTGCCAAAATTGCCAGAATTTTCATTAAAGTCCAGAAAGCCCTAGTTAAATATCATGTTTGAAAAACCCTAAATGTTTCTTTCATTTTAGTTGAAAACCCTAGGTCGTCTTTCTATGGTTCTATTTGGTTGTTACTTTTTGAAGATCACTTAAAGTCCTTTTAAAGCATGTGCTTTATTTTACCATCGGGCGGTGCCATACTTCTTAGACTTCTTTTTCACCTAAGCTAATACTTTATTTTCCCTAAGTCTAAGCCCTAGTGATTTTTATTAATTTCCCTAAGTTCTAATGGTATATTTCACTAAGGTTTTGGCTTTTATTAAAGCCCTTAATCTCCTATTTTAATCCAACGATTGTCACATATCTGCAAAGAAAAGATTTACCCATCACGATGTTGCGACAACCATCAATGCAGTGGACAACTCAACACCTCTGTCAGGTGGGATTGATTTTATTTTTTAAAACATAGCCGTGCAATTCAGATGATCTATCAGCACACATTCATTGGGCCCAATTACTGAGGGTTTTAAGAGACTGACAGCTTGCCTTTGATCTAACGATTGTCGTATGTCCGTAATGAAAAGGTGATCAGGCATTTGTGATCATGATGTTGTGACAACCATTGATTCTATATTAAGCCATGAGTTACCACTGTGGGTCCAATCGAGAGTAATAAGAACATCAACCATTGGATTCTTTCAACTGACGGTAGTGATATATCCAGTTGTCAAGTAGGGTCGGGATGCTGCAGGTTTCAAGTCACCGTTAGATTTGCCTTGATCTAACGGTTGTCCTATAAACACAAAATAGAGATGCATGAAGTTTTACTGATCATGATGTTGTGACAACCATTAGATCTCTCTTAAGTGAAGATCTACGGTCCTGTTTTAAAGACTGATGAAGACAGTGGGTCCATTGCCAGGTGTGCTGAGGTGCTCATTCTTGATTGGTTGTTGAGATAGATGATGGGGCCAGTTTTTCAAAGCCAAATTGACTATTATATCAATTTTTAAGAGCCGCCTAAGGTGTCGGGAAGGGATATAATCGACGACCACATTTTAAAAATTGATCAGTTAGCTGTTGAGCCTGAATTTTAAACTGACTAAGGGTTTTTGTTAGGGTTTGATACAGTGAACCAGAAATGACAAGCTGAAACAAATTTTTTCTATTCTAAGGACGGTTATGGGGAGTGCTTTGAAGTCCAAAATAGGATGTTTCAATAGATGAAGATTGATTGGATAATTTGACTGAAAGGAAGGAGTATGAAGTCACAAATGAAAAGGCAAGACTTGGCGGGGTTTGAAATATTTTTTGGAAGTTGTTGCAGGAGACTTGGCACTCAAATTAACCTACACTTTTGAAAATTGCAACTAAATGCAATCTTTATGCACTTTGTGTCATTTGTCTTGTCTATGTAATCTTTGATATTTTTCTAAAAGATTTGAAGCTTGTGTGCAATCCTTAATTTTTATAAAAGGATTTCCAAGATCATTTAGAAGGACTAGAACTTGAACATTCTTACTAACAAGGCCTGAGTCTAGGATACAGTAAACTGTATTAGGTCAAGTTGTTTATGTAATAAGCAAATGTTATTGGTTTTTTGCCAATATTGAAGTGGCTTATATTGAAAGGCATTGTGTATACATGGAAAATGATTCAGCAAATGAAATCCAGGGTTTACATCTCTCCTATGTGTGTTCTTTTTATTGAGTTATGAGTTGTCAAATTCATTGCATGGATTATCTTTGTGTATGTGCAGATATTCTTCAGCTTTGATCTAAAGATCAAATTAAATAGGCTTTAGATACAACACTAATTCTCTAGAGTTTTCATAAGGATATCAATAAGTAGTGTGGATTTAAGAGTTCTCTGATTAAAATCATCATAGGATGGTAGTATTTTTTCAGAATACAAATCATTAAAGTTCAGTATTTCTATGTTTCACTTTGTAGTAAGATATTGCCCAATGTATAATTCACTGGCCAAGGATGAGCCTCTTTTGTATAAATGACTGCCTGATGGAGTTTTGTTGTATTCCTAAAACAATTGATATAAATCCGTTGAAAATATTTAAAGTATTGTGACCTGCATGTTCTGTCCCATCTAATGGTAATGGAGAATCAATAAGTGAGTGGTTATCATTTAGTATTTTATCACCATCTATCTGTTATTTTAAATCCAGTCTGTGATTGTTGAAGTAAGGTTTGTTTTATTGGATTAGGAGTACCCTCCTTGGTTTTGTAGAGCTAGAAGTGCAGAGGGCAGTCTTGTCCCTATAGTTGGTCCAGTCATCTTAGAACTCATATTTGGATCTAACCCCTCCTTAAAAACTATAGATGTATCGATTGCTACCAAAAGCATAAAGTCTGATTTGAGGAACCAAAAAAGAGTTTGAAGACCAAGGTCTTTACAGGGCTACAAGGCAGAGCCATTAGGCCTCTATGACAGTTTGGAGATATATGGAGATTGGGGGGTTAACTCTTGAAACCATCAAACCACTTTTAAATAGCCTTATACATCCTAAATACTTCACATCTATCACCATTCATCATTTTGAGTAACCATGGTTGGGTTGGTTCCTTGAAGAGTAATTGGACATTATGAGTAATAAGGTTCCTTAAAGAGTAATTGGACATTGGTTTCTTCAAGGTCTGGATGATTGGTCCATTGGAGGACCTTATTTCTTTGCATAGATGATCATTATATGGTTATATTATGGTGTTTGATCCATTGAAGGGATCTAGAAAGGTGTGGAAGTGATTGTTTGGGAAAGCCCTAGGGTATTAGGCCTCAAAGGGAGGGTTTGATAAATGAAACCTTAAAATTTTTTGGTGGTCCTTGAAAATGTAAGAATCCTTAGTTTTGGAGGGTTCCTAGATTCTATGTATGGTGGAGAAGTTCTGGTCAATTGAGGAGATTGTAGTTACTTTGGAAAAGGAGGCCTAATGGAGGGTTAGCCACAGTGCACTAGTTTGGGTTTGGGCAGTTGGTCCAAAGGAGTAACATTTAGTTTTTAACTATGTTGTACAACCTTGAAAAGGATATCCAGATATGTGATTTTTTTCCTGATTCCTTTGGGAAATTTTGGTAGAAAGCTTGGAAAAATAGTCTGGCAGGGCTACTAGGAAACTAGGCCTAGTGAGCACTTGGTTGTGGGATGTTGGATTGATGGGGTGGTTCAAATGAAATTTTTAGAACTAAATTTTCAAGTACTATATGCATTTGTGCCTCCCTCCACCACCATCCCCAAACTTAGGACCTTGGTCCCCCTTATAAAAATTTATAAAACTATGCCTTTTTTTCAAGAAATTGGGGTTGATCAGGTCAAAGAAAAACTAGAATGCCAGCTTGACCTGGCATGCCCTAAACACCAGGTGCCATTTAATCATAATTAATCATGTTTTATTGATATTTTATGCTTATGTGGTTATTATTGCATAAATTGTCACTCCTATGCCACCAGATATAGATAGAAAGAATCGATAATCTAGATCCAAACTACAAATCAATGATATCTTCATGGCACCTACCTGGTGGCAGCTTATAAATTATATCCTAAAACATAGATGGAAACCAATAGATCAACTGTTGCACTTCATCATTGCAAGCTTCTCTATAATTACTACATACCGTACAATGCAAAGCCTATATGGAATTGCAGTGAATAATGAAACATATCACACCCTTGCCAAATAGTGAATAATGAAACCATAAGTCCAATTACATTAAAATCTTGATCTTTCAAGATCATTTGACCTTCATGAGTCTACATGAATCTCTTTACATGCCTTTTCTAGGGTGCCTTGCACCATAGATTAATGCTCAATTTTGCATAGCCTCGTGTTTTACCAATAGTTGTTATGCCCAAGTAGGTTCATTGGGAGTGATTGTCCAAATCAAACCAAAATAGGAACTTGAATCATCAATTTTGGATGCTATATTGAAGTTAGAAGTTGTTTTCAAAGGTGTAGAGCCTATAGTAAGAGATCTAGTTGAAAAGTTGAGATATTCAGTCCTAGAGGACAAGTGAAGCTATAAGCTCTGCATCAAGTGGTATTAGAGCTCGGTAAGAGTCCTTAGGAGAAAGACAAGATGTCAGTGGGAGATGGAGAAACCAATCTCAGGATACCACTTGAAGCCTTGCAATGTTGAGAGTGGGATAAAGGCTACATTTGAGACCCTATATAAGGAACAACCTTATTGAGCTTCACTTTGTTTCAAGAATAGTTTTATATTTTGTACTAAACAGGGCCAACCACGTGAAGGTGGAAGATCATTTGGCCCCAACCCGCCCCCCCCCCCCCCTAACATCACTCTAAATTCCCCATTAACATCTAACATTCATTCATTATTTCATCCATTAATCAAATGTAACATTCATGAATTATCACATGATAACATTCATTAACACATTATAAAATTTATGAACCTTTAATAGAACATAATTAAATTTATTGGCATATAAAAATCATTCATTATCAATTAAGGTGCATAGATGACAATCATTTCTTTTTTTTTCTTTTGGTTTCTCATTTTTAAGAAGAAATCGCTAAGAGGAGCATCGATATCATCATGATCATCTCCCCTCTCATTAGATCTCAATGCACGCCTAGTTCTCTGTTGATGCAAAGGGGGTCATCTGCAATAACATATAAAAGGGTTAAATTAAAAATATTTTATTATAATTTGTTACAAGTATTTCAGTACTTTAAAGGCCATAATCGTATAGCTCTTTACCTGATCTAGTCACATCATCAACTTCAAGATCAATTTGTCCCACCTCGGCCTCAACCTCAACCTGCTCATTAACAACGACATCTACACTCTCTATAGCTGCAATACAAATTGTTACATTAATCCAAACACCAATTGCAATGAAATTTGTATTACTACACCAATCAATTTAAGATGTTTACTTGTATTAATAATTACATATAAAAAATTGAATAGAAAATGTATACCTTCATCATTGTGATGCACATCCTCATTGTCATCATCACACACAAGTTGTGTACTAGAATCGACAAGCTACATTCTAATTTCATACACATTCATGTTATCATTATTTTCTTACTTAAAACAAATATACTCACTTTATGTTGGAACTTAACATCAAATAAACTAATTGGTAAATAATTAAATTTGAAATAATCATCATTTAGCTTACTTACCATGATGGATCCATCAGTAGAACCTTGTGAACTTCTTATTCTTTCTGCCATGGCTTTATAGGCTTGTTGGAAGCCAATTCTATTGTCCTCTTCTTTGAGACTTATATTGAACGTTGTGCCCTACATTTTTGCTTGGTATCGTCAAATTTTATTTCATTGTTTCATCAAAACAAAAAAGATTGCAAATTATAAATAAATATTATAAAGATTAAATTATTATTTTCAATGTTAAAAGCCATCTACAGATTGTATTTTTCCTCATATAAATCTTATAACATTAACACTTACAACTCGTGCAACAAGTTTGGAATAACCGCCAGAGCCTAGCTTGTTTTGCCCGTGCTTTTTTAGTCTTGCCTTTGTTTCCTTTAATGTGTCAGACAATCTATGAAGAGATTGAAATATGTTAGTTCATATAAATATGAAGAGTATTTAGTACACAATTATATTCTTAATAGTATCACATACCTTCTTCTATTGTCTAGTGGTGTAATTCCTTTTTTTATTTCATTTTTCTCATTCACATCCAAAATAAGACATTGCCACTCTAAATCAGGAATGCAAGGGGGGCACTGGTACTTTGGGTTTTTGGATAATGTACACCTGTACGAGTCCGTAATATACCTCAAACATAACCCAACTTTCTAAAGGAGATTACCCTTCTCAAATGCATGAGGTCCAAATAAGTTTGTCATACTCTCTACGAGAGCATCCTTTAACTTTATATCTTGGCTTTTCCACCTTTTAAGAAAAAAATAGTGTTAGATTAAAAAATGAAGTGAAATTACCTTTAATATAGTTTTAAAAATAGATGTAATGATAACTATCCTAGCAATGATATGAAATAAAAATAATGAATTGGGGTTTTAGTTTGGATATGATGTTCCACCCTACACAGATGGTGGGCTCGAATATCCACAAACACTCGTCACCATGTTTACCATAAAAAACATCATTCCTTGCAAAATAATCATGGGATCATTAGTCGAAGGATATAATAGTATAAAATAAGAATACAATAGATATAAGCTTCTCATATTGAATGCAAGGTGTAGTTAAAATATGATTGTATAGTAAAAGAAAGGTCCAATCTTTAAAGTACCTGGAAGTTTTGCTATTTTCAAGGGAACTCCTTCTTCGTTGCTCACAAGCAATATGCAATCCTTCACTATTCCTGTACTAGGAATACAAGTACATCTAAGAAATTCACCATCAAGTGATGCATCTCCTGATGCATAAATTGAATCCATTACGAAATGCCCCTAAGAAAGAATACTTCAAGGGAAATAAACATATATATAATGATAGAGAAAATAAAATTTGTGTATGAGTAGGTGCTACCATGGCGTCTGTGGCCATGCTACGCATTGCTGACATTGCAGGACACAATACATCTGAGCCTTTCATCATATGAGGAGGTGATAGTAAATGATCATTGACAGGTGCTGAAGAATAAGATTGTTAGAGCATAATAAAAGTAGTGATTAGCATGGACAATATTTTTAGATAGTAAAAAAAAAGATAGTCCAACATGCGATCTACCTGAACCAGCTACAGTACCCTCATCGTGACCGTGAGGATCAAAATTTAAAAAAAAAAGTTGTAAAAGCAACACATCCACTTATTTTTTTAATGACATAAAAGACTAGTATAACATAAAAACTATTATTGAACTTTTGTTATAATTAAAAATTACATTAATACTTACTCTGTGATTTTGAGATAGGTGCATCAATTTAGTTGTCCTCTTTTGTGACTCAGGAGTCGGAGGGAATATAGATGTCAATTGAGCCACTCTTTTTCCAATTTTTTGGAGGCATTTTTTTAATTGCAGAGGTCGGGTCATCACAAATAGTGAAATCAAAATCTAGGTCCTCGTCAAAGGACTCCTCTTGAGGGACTGCGGGTTCCTTTCCCTTTCTCTGCTGGCCACCTATTTGTGACAAAAATATTACTAACACTATTAGAATTAATCTGAAACAGTGATGAAAAGAACATAATAAAAAACACTATTTAACATTTTGCTTCTATCTAATTTGTAGTACAATAACAAAGAGGTTTACATGCTGGGAAGAAGTACTTGCAGGATCATCATTGTCTCCTCTATGTGGTTGCTCCATATTGTGGCCCTGTGTTATTATTTAAAGTTAACCAATAATTAGAAAGGACTAGATTAATAAATTTCATTAGAAGATGATGATGGAGATGAGGTGTATGGTGAGGAGACTCTCTAGATGTGGCTGGAAAAAAAACTCAATTATTTAATGGTACATAGTACGTACATGCACCCCCATGATAGTGACATTGTTTACATCTATGTGATTCAAATTTTAATCAATAAGCAGCTCTTCCCCTGCACATATTGATTTTATCACACATACAAATACATGATTTCCCTCGCATGCCTCAAATATGTAATTGGGTTGCTTAATAGTTGATAGAGGTCATGTGCTATTTATTAAACCTACAATATTCCCTTATGTTTTTGGCCTTCCGTCAATGTATATAGCCACTCTTTTAATTTTCTCATTGTCTTTTTGTTGAATATAATTTTTTGAGAGTGCATACCTATGCATACTTTTTTTATATTGAATAATTTGCATCCAACTTTTGTAATTGTAACAAGGTCCAACATACTCCATCAATTTGACAACTTTGTTGTAAGAAAACCTTTATGCCATCCATGGAAAATAGGCCCAAACCATGTATTGACGATGGTGCAATGCGATATATCTTGCCATTAACACTAAAATCAGTGTTTATTGGAGGAAGTTCTTTGGGGACCCATTGTTTCTGTAGATATTGGTACCTAGAGGGCACCTCGATGTCACCTTTTCTCTCATCATTGTAAGAACATGACCCCCCTTGAGAAAGGAAAAATTTCATGCATTTATTGAATTTCCTTCTAGTCTTTTGACCTCTAGTTGATCTTCCTAATTCAAACATACTACATGACTCACTTTCTTCTTCCATTCCTATATTTCCTTCGCTCAAGGAAGACACATCTGACAAATACCTATTTGTTGCTACCTACACTCTATCAAATGAGAGAGATAGCAAGTAATGCGAGATATTTTGTAAATTGTGAAATACATTAATCTCTATAGGGTGTATTGACTTATACTTGTCGATCCATGAGACTGTGTGGGATGCTCGTGAAAGGGGTTCGGGTACCTACATATGTAATTCAATTATCTTATGTTAGCTAAAACATTCATGATACATATACTCAAAAATACATAGTAAGTACATTAAAAATCATAAGCATCCCATATGAATTAAAAATATTAAAAGGTACATCACAAATTAATTATATTAAGCATTGATCGCATAACTGTACATTTCTATCAAGAAATCAATATTAAATAGATTAAGCAGTGATCACATAACTGTATATTTCATTCATGTCATTCATCTTCTTCTTCATCCAACTCATCACCATGATCATTGTCGTCATCGACATCATCATCACCACCATCATTGTCATTATCTTCATCATCATCATCATCATCATCATCTTCTTCTTTTTCTTCAAGAAAAGTTGCGTCAAGAACATCATCGACTAACCATCCTTCGTGATCATCATCTACATCGTCTTCTAGTTGTTCGCAATCTTCTTCTTCCATCACATTATACCTCATCGGTCTTCCTCTTGGATAATGTTTAACAACAAATGACCAACCTGATTTATGTGGAACCTCTGAGTAAAATACCTGCTCACATTGGCTTGGAAGAACATAAGGCTCATCCCCAACTGACTCAAACCACCTTGTATTAATCATTTGAAATCCATTGTCATGTTCAATAATAGTTCTATCAGGATCATTTTGATTAAGTCATAGCTTGTACCATCTGACGACGAAGAGAACTAATATGAAGAAATTAAAGTCATAGTCAAGTATATAATCCAAAATGCCATAGTATCGATTTTCAGGCTCTCAAGGATGTAAGTTATTTCTAGATGAAATATTAGTCACCTGAAAGATTGCACTTATCCCAGAATCACAATTTTTCTTTGTGTCATCCAAATTTTTGATGCAAAATTTATGACCATTGCAAAACATAGCCTTGTGGTATAAATTATTGCATCGGGAGTTCATAAACGTACAGGTGATTAACAAATTTATATGTACCTAAAAATCTCTTAAACCATATGCTAAATCTATTTCCCTTTGCGTAACATTTGGATCTCTGTTACAATGAGCTTCATTAACCAATAAAGACACACCTTCCCATGTTAATGTGCAACCTAAATGATGACATCTTTCAATCCATACCGTCATCCAATCTTGATTGTTTGCAATATACAAATGTATTGCATCCCACTATTGAGTAGCTGTACAAAAAATAAATAGACGACTTAGAACCGATGAATTTTGAAGATTAAGAATTAATTAACAGCTACAATAACATCTTATAATTTATTACCTCTCACTTTCCTCATTCTACCTTTCCCCACCAAGTACTCTCCTTCAAATTTTCTAATGGTGTCGAATTCCAAATGCGATCTATATGGATCTTTGCTGCAAGCTTAGGAAGATATTCAGTAATGTACACCATAGTCTAGTATACCATAAATCCCTTCACCATAGAACCCTCAGGATGTGCTCTTTTCCGAACCAAAGCCTTCAAAAATTTCAAGTGCCTCTTAACCATCCACATTGTGTACGGGTCCACACAATTCAATCTCCTCAACTTGGTGTATGAGGTAGTGTTCTTGTGCATTGAAAAAGGTTGAAGGTAGACACTTTTGCATTTCACACATTAGATGAGGAATTATTCTCTTCCAATATTTTATATCTGCTTTATGGATTTATTTAGATGACAACCACCTACAAGACATTCAAGACACAAAAATATATAAACATGAGACTTTACAATATATTACATAACAAGAAAAAAAAATTGCGAATAAAATAAATATATACAAAAAATTGAACATATATCATTGCTTACCTCATGTATTTTCCAAGATCATATATCACTTGTTTGATATTATTGTCGAATTTCTCTAGGAGAGATAGGGGTAGCACGTACTGCAACAATTATAAAAATAATCATGTCATTCTTTTCTCACATAATACAATGAGAAGTACATGCAGTTTACAAATATATTGTAAATACAAAAGAACATGACTTACCTTGATGAAGGTATGTCAATCATGCATTTTCAACCCTGGCCCAAATTCATGTTTCTTTGATATGGTATTGCTTATGTTTGCAGCAAATCTTGTGGGAAATCAAATTTTTTGTATGACTTCTTTTATGGCATCACTTTGTTGCTCTGTTAATAACCAAGGAAGGGAACTTGTATTAATCCATTCTCCATTTCCATTTGATTCAATGAAATTTTTCATTGCATGATTGGATTCATGAATGTCGCTACAAATTTTGATAATTTTTTCTTTGTCACACCTTCCATCCAATATCTTTCACAATGTCTCTGTTACATTCTTTCCAATATGCATAGTATCAAACAAATGCATAATTTGCAGCTTCTCGTAGTAGGGCAACCTACTAAATTGTTTGGGATAAATTTTTAGTCCCTTTGGAAGGTGCTCAGTAGTATTTCCTTGATGACATTCATGATCATCAATCACATAATCAAAAAACAAAACACAATATAAATATACAAATTCCAAACATAAACCATTAGGTAGAATGGTAGTACCTTGATGATTAATTCTATTATATTCCAACTTCCATAGGCGATGTGTCATTCTCCGTGGCTTAGATGTAGTCTCTTCTTTCTCATTGAAAAGATGTTTTTCGGTAATTCGATACTTATGATTTTTGTGGAGAAAGTGTTTATGCTCATCAAACACCTGCTTTTCTAAACTTTTTGAATGATGAGATTTCATCTTTGGATCACAAACTGGACATGCAAATTTTCCCTTTGTTTGAAGACCTACAATATAATGATATAATTGGATTAAATATGTTAATTTTTATATTTAGAATTATCATGTGTAACTTGAATTCACCATAACATACTATAAAAATGTTTTAGCCCTGGGGCATCATGTATTGTACATACAAGCATTGCAGGGAATTAAAATTTTATGTTTCCTATTGGTCTAGAGATGTCATACATAGTGACACCATTCCATAACTCCAACAACTCGTTGATAAGAGGCTCAATATATACATTCATATCTTTAATTTGGTATTTACCTATTTGATTGAACAACAACATTACATAATTATTGTGACCATTTTATTGCAAGATTTATAATTACATACAGATAACTATTAAAAGATCAAATACCTAGAACAATCATTGACAACATAATGTGCTCCCTCTTTATTGACATCCATGGAGGAATGTTATTGTTGATGACAAAAATAGGCCAAATAGAGTAAACATATCTTAGCTCTCTAAATGGATTGACATTGTCTGCTGCCAATGAAAGCTTGAGATTTCGAGGTTCTTCGATAAAGTGTGGCCACTTTTCCTCCATGTCCTTAAAAGTAGAACCATTCGTAGGCATTTGAATAATGTCATCTTGACTCCTATTGCGTGCATGGTAATCCATAAATTGTGCCAAGCTACTACACCTGAAAAATCTTTACAAACGTGGTATAATGGGGATGTAACAAAGAACCTTGTGAGGCACCTTTTTTGTTATTTGATCTATTCGATATCTATTCATATGACATTTAGGGCATTCTATTGCAAATTCATGTTCTTTATGATAAATAATATGATCATTGGGACAGGCATCTATTTCTTGATACTCTATTCCAATATCTTTCATAGTGGCACATAATTCTTGGTATGAGCGAGCGAGAATATTCGATGGTGGTAACAAAAACTCACCAATCAATCTATAGAAAAAAATATAAGTTGTTAATATTAACAATATTTATGGTACATGTTTCACCCTTTAATTACTATAATGACATATATGACATACCTTAGCATATGTGACATTGTTATGTTGGATAAACCATTCATAACCTTCAAGTTCAACAACAACAATACAACAAAGAGAAGAGTTGTTTGAGAGCCTTCGTAAAGGGTCGTGGCTGCCTTCTCAAGTAGAGGTATATCATGGATGACATCAACATCATCCTGATCATCATCATCAGTTGCGCTAGTACCAAATGTGTCATGGATCAATGTATTAGTACCATTATCTTCAAATGTGTTATCTAGCACATGATCGTCATCTTCCATGGGATCATAATCTTCAGCTTCAATATTCGCACCACCATGATCCTCCACTTCCAAAGCCATATTCTCCATATTCACACCTCCATGGTCCATATCATGTACTCCCTTGGGGAGGTCGACCTATATAAAAATGATGAACACAAATAAACCATGATAATGATCTCATCATCAAGTGTATTTCATATATATATTAATTGTTAAATAAATATAATGAAAAACTTACCAATTGATGATAATCAAACCCCTCTTCAATGTGACCATAATCCCTACAATGTCTCTTAGCTATTTTGATTAGCAATCTTCTAGTGTTTAAGCCCTTACAAATATTGCAGGGACAATAACATTTTTCATCGCCTTTTCTTTTCAAGTTAGACCACAATCTATTGATTGTATCCCCATTATGTGCTTCACTTGGATTGTCTGACATGATCCTTCTTCACTTAGATTATCTATAACCTAATTATATATAGAAATTGAAAAGTTAGTTATGAAATGATGTTTTAGTATAGTAGACCAAATTGAAACACTTATGTTATTGTAGTGTTCCACCTAAACTCTTTCCTATTGTGGCAAGAAAGAAATATAATTTAAAAATATAGTATTTTGTAAATCAAAATAAAATATCATATATATTATACACAAAATATATCAGAAGTGCATTAAATTTGACCAAGCACTACTAGGAGCTAGACCTAGCAACAAATGGACTTGTGATGATTTTCACAATAATACATTTGTTGCAGGGTAAGGTCCCAGTAGTGCTTAGGCAAATTTGCATGGTGAAGGTTGTATATTTTGTGTGTGTGTGTGCACATAAAAAAGGGGGCCTTTATCTTTGATCTTAAAATGACAAATAAGCCTATCTAACACTTTTTGAGGGTGCAGGGAACAACAAACGGAGGCAAGTTGTTGATTGAGGGTGCAGGGAATGACACTCGTCAATACTTTTATTAAATTTTAAGACATTATAAGACTCTTACATTCAACCTTCATCCCATAAGTCTCTTACATTCAACCTTCATCTCATGCACCTAATAAATAGGAGATAAAATACATGAAATTGAAAAATTACATTACAAAACAATGAGCTAAAACTACCTACAAAAGTAGCCAATTTATATACAAAACATTTAACTAATGAATTGTATTTTTCTTCTCATCTTCACTACCAAAATAATCACCCATTTAATCTAGCTGCACTATGCAAGTCCAGTTTAGCGACCATGTGCCTGTCATCCTCAATTAAGACTAAGGAACACTATAGGCAAATACAGTTGCACATATATACATACAAATTCAAATTGAAAGTGATATATATATATATATATATACACACACACACACACACACATACACACACTCATTATGTCATCCTTACCTTCTTTAATTTTTAAATTTCCCCTTCGGCCTAGCTTTTAATTTGAATTATTACTTAAAGTTTCTTATATACAACTGTATCTCTCTTTGATATAAATAGTTTATAAGTCATATTCACAAATTCAGGTGCTTTAATGTATCATATGAGGTAGTAATTAAGGCTTCAATGTATCATATAAGATAGCAATTAAGGCTTCATTTGGAATTAGACTTTCTCTTCTTTTTTTTTCAGATTTGGAATTCGACTGTTGAGTAATGTCAATTATATTATTTCTAAAATCATTTTAGAGGGCTATTGAAGTCAACCAAGATAGAGATATGACCGATAAATTAAGAAAATAATAAACAATATTAGATAAAGATTAAGAACTATTGATATACTTTAAAAAAATTGAGATAGATGAGTGTGAGGTGAGAGATAACTATCCTTTGAAGAAAAGAAGCCAAGGCCTACTAGAATGAACCTGAGAGCATGTTAGTGTGCAACCAAGGTGATGAGGCATCAAATCCAAGTGATAAAATTGATGTGAAAGTTTTGAAAAATGATGGAGAAATTGCAAAGATAGCTCAAGAATTGATTTGAATGAGCAAGAAGTTAGAAAAAAGGAAAATGAAGATTTTAAGAAACCTAATGGATTCCCATTGTTGTTTTCCTATCAAAGGAGGTGTTACACCATGAGGGACAAAATGTAGTTTCAAACTTTTATAAATAAAGATATACAAAACAAAGGAAAATGTAAATAATAATTCTTACCATCACTGATAATAATTTGATATATTTAGAGATCTGGTCTTGAGAACAATATCATGTAGACCAATCCCTTTCCTTGGGAAATTCAGACTAAACTGTCCAATTTAGCATTGATAAATAATCACACCAGCAAAACAAGGATTTCCATTCATGGGGGAAATCACATCTAAGATACAAAGATGTATCCTAAACAGTTTCATTATTATCATTAAATACATATATGTCTATAGAGACCTTAAGTGGAGGTCAACATCCACAAAAGGAGTGAACTTTTATCCCTAAATATTTTATCATAAAAACATCACTACAATTGAGGAAGATAGGGAGAGTATTGTGTGCAACATAAAAATATTAGAATTAGAGAAGTTATAAAGGGAGAAAGGAGGAGTCAAAGAATCAAAAGTATATCAGATTTATATTGAGGAATATATGCGATATACAAAGAACATATAAGGTGTGTATCATAGGTTTGAAGGAAGACAATAGGGGATTTATGATCTTCTTATAAAAAGAATATTATGAAAATAGGGCGTTGTTGAAATCTAACCCTCGCCCTTTATTTGTGAAGGTATTATCATTATTATTATGAATTCTTGAGTAGAATAAACCACCTCATGTTTGATTATAATCTGTAATTTATGAAATCAAGTATGATGGAAGCTATTTAAACAAAAAGCTTTCATTCTTTTAATGAGATAAATGTTGGAAGTGAATGAACTTAGAGAGGGGGTGAATCAGAGTTCCTAAAAACTTTTTAAAAAGTTGACAAATATTGAACCTCTTTCTTAAGACAGAGAATTAATCTCCACATAAACAAATATCTTTATTGTATTGGGTATTGGCCATGGTCAGATGATATATCTTGATTACAAGGGACAACATTTTGTCATTGGCCCCCAGATAAAAATAAGTCTTGCTAGGAGCTTTGGTAAAAATATGACCATTGATGATCTGATTGAGAAGCAAATGAGAGTTGAGTGACAAGAAAAGGCCCATTCCCAAACTATTTCATTTGATAGAGATGCAACCAATGCATTGTAACAATATGTAAATGAGAATTTAGCTTTTGATGTTAAAAGAGGCAGATTTATGTATGGGAGTATAAATTAAGAAGTGAGGGGTGGGTTAACGTGGATTTTATTTATGAACCCCCTCAACAAGGGACTGAGGACAATTTGTTTATGTTGAGGGCTCCTGAGGAGGAAAAGCAAGTTGAGGCTATTTGTATTGGGTTGGGGTTGAGCAAGGTAGGGTTTATTTTTAGTCAGACTATCAGTCAGGGAAAGAAAGATTATAATCTTCCAATTTAGAGATTTGACATGTTGTGGAACTGCATGCCAAGAGTGGGTTGAAGGAGTGGGTGACAATTCTGGTGAAATTAGAGGTGAATGAGGGAGGCGGTGTTGATGTTTACTAGTTTGAGACATTCCAATTGAGCGATAAGTGTATTAGACTTTTTAAGGATAGATGGTTTACAAAGAATTGATATGATTTGTATCCTAATATTACCCAAATGATGAAAGATGTGATGAATTTGCAGAAGGATACCAAAGATGTTGACAATGATTTATTTTTTATGTTGATGAAGATCCTCAATCATTAGGTATGCCTCTACTTTTCTCTTTTCTTGTGTGTGAATAGATTCTTCTATATGATTTGATGCTCCTGGACATGCAGGTCCTCATAGTTTACTTTTTATTAATTCATCAAAATAAAATGAATCGGTGAATCTGGTAATATAGTTTTGATTCTAGAAAATGATAGGATCATTAAATCTCCTTCTAGTGTTGGAATTTTTTTCTTTGGAAAACTTCAAAGATCATTTTTCTCTCAGGACTGCTTACTTTTCCACACCCTGTCAATTTATACATCCCCAGAGTTTGGAACTGATGCTTGGGCATCTTTGTGGTGAGTTTATGGGCTTCCTTATTATGGAGTGAGTGAGGCTCACACACTTCCAAATATGTCATCTTTTTATGTTATTTACTTGATTCTAATTAACTGATGATGATATGCAATCCTATTTTATATTTGGGGATTATATTAACATATAATTGCCCTTTTTCAAACCAATTGTTAAACAAGAAAGTAGTAGCAGTGAGGAGGGGTCTTCTTCTAAGGAGATTGATGAAGATCGTGCACCTCAAAAACCAATTCATAAGGTACCAATCATGTTTTCTATTCACTTATATTTTTGGATTGGTAAATCTCCTTAATTTCATGTCCTTTCTTTTAATTAGTATGGATGAGATATATATCTTACATTTAACATTCAACTTCTTTACATTTTAGAACATGTAGTGTGTTTTCTGAGGATTTTACCAAATCAACTTTTAACATAAACTGAAAACACCAAACTGATTTCTTGCCCTTTCAACTTGACAAAATATTTGCATTTGATCAATAACTGCAAGCAACAAAATGATAAATCCACATACCTGTATCTTTGTAAAATACCTAGAACATAAAAAAGATGGCTAAGTGGCTGCCACCATGATTTTTATCATGTTCTTTTGTAGCTCAATATATTGAAAACCCTAGTGAAAACCCAACTAAAATTCTATCAAAGTTGCACTCAAAATAAAAATCATGGCGACAACCACTTAGGGATCAAAATAGAGAAAATAAATCAAAATTGTTCTTTGTCCTATTTCCTTTTAACACAATCTCAACTATCAATGATACAATACATTTGATACCCTAAGCTATCAATACAAATGGCTCCTAGCTAAAAGCTCACGGGCTGTCCATTTGATAACCATAGTCAACATTTCAAAATAGTGAATTGATATCCTTGAGCACAAGCACCAATAACATCAAATAATAGAGATAAAGCATGGGCTAGGGCATGACACCAGTAGAATGTGGTCATTTCAGTGAGCATCTCAACAATATACAATGTCATCATTAAACATTCCAGTGATATCAACAAACGCGAATCTAATTTCATGATTCATGATCAAATAAACACATGCTATAAAATCAGAACAGAGAATTCAAACAACAAAGGAATGATGCCCTAGCTCGCAGGTTGTACATGAAAAAACAAAGTCTCAAAATAAATCAAATAAACTTTTGAAGTCCATAAGTAAAATGTAATGCATTTGAAATTTGTAGTCGGATATGATGCCAGAGGCTCGAAAGTTGCCTGTCAAAGATACCCGATCAAAGATGAAGAAATCACATACCTTTGGATATGTCTTCGCACTCAACTTTGATCCACTCCTTTTCTCTGCAATAGAAATAAAAATGATTTAGCCATTTCACTTTTTTTTCCATGTATAACCCGAAACTATCAAAATTCCAATGGTCTATTTAAAACCCATCGAAATCTCGACACCATTGGGGACTATTACAAAAAAAACCCAAATTCAAAAAAAAAATTATTCGTTGGAAGTTTCTGTTGAAATTTGGCCCCAAATGTAGTAGTGCGAGGAAGTTATTGTGATTTCTAAATGGGACACAAATAACTTGAACTATGATCAGATGCAAATTCTACAAGATCTACTGAAGAATAAGAGAAAACATGAAGAAATGAGAAGGGAACATCAACAAAAGCAAGTACTTCATGAAATAAAAGGTATATTCATTGATGCTTTAGAAATGACTGATGTAAATGACTCTGACCCTATTCTGGAAAAAAAATTTCACATTGTCAAGAAAGTGACTAATGAAAACAGCAAGGCTATTGACAAGTTGTTACAGTGATCATAAAGAAAATTCGAGACCAAGGTACTTAATAAGGTCTCTGTAGATATCGCAGTGAAGCAGGTAGAACTTTCTACCTCAATATCAAACTCAGAAGAAGTTGTACTAAATGCACAATCTTTGTACAAGAAATTGAGTGATGTAGAAGTGTTTACCAAGGACACCTAGGATCTAATAGATAAGATACAGTTAGATATCAAGTCTATAGGTCACTCATTGAGCTTGGATACAAGTTCTAGCTCTATACATTACGCTAGGCTTCTACATACTCAAGGGAGGTTAGCCGAGTTGATGGCTAATGATGGTAAGATAAGGGCTTGATTACTCTCTATACAAACAATATTAACACCTCATTTAGAGGCCATACAAAGAGAGTTATCTATGACAAAGGAATTAGTTCAGAAAGATCCCCATCTTTCTATTGCCGAGAGCCTAGTTGACCTAGCTGCCGAGCTAGAGGTAAAGTCTGAGGTTTTGAAGATTACAATATTTGGTTGGGACAACGCATTGCATATGGTCATGCGACTTCACAAACCATTTCTGGACAAGTATTTCAAGCTCCCTACACCCAAAGAAGTTCAAGTGAAAAAAACAAGGGGGAAATAGTAGTGACATGACATGGTAAGTCACAAAGAGGGAACAAAATCAGAGAGAAGAATCAAACTGAAGAAAGAAAAAATGAATGGTATGACATACTAAGTTTTGTAAATGAGTATATGTATTCGAGTGTATGTCAAATAAGGAAGTCTTATATGTACAAATGTAAATATTTTGTTTTGTAAGACTGAGTTAAGTTTTAGGGGGAGTATTATGTATATACTTCTGTTAGTACTAAATACTCTTGTAAATGTAATGAAAATGTCACAGTGAAGTGTTTTTACCACTAATGTCAAAGGGGGAGATTGTTGATTCCTAAAGTTTTGTTGTCTATTAGTGTCTTACACTTAGTCATTTTCTAGGCAATGTTGGTTGGTCATCACTACAATCGAGTCATCATATATAGTCTGAGTCATGTATAATGTACATTTATCGAGTAGTAGTCATTGCCAAGTAAAATAGTGGTCACTGAGTACTTTTATATTAGTTGAGTCAGCTTTTGCTGAGTTATGTAAAGAAGACAATGCCAAGCACTAGAATATAAAGAACAGTGAATGCTGAGTACTAGTGATATCTAATGCTGAGCAAGCCAGAATTGACATATGTGCTTTTTATGGCACAAACACTTAGGTTAACTATTTTGGCTGACATTTATATTTCATTTGTTGTTTGTTGAGGATATCAAAAAGGTGATTATGCTCTTGTATTGTAATCATTAATCCCTATGTAACACATGGAACCAATCAGAATTAGGGAAAGTTTAAGCGGCAAAAATAGATAATCTAGATCGTAGATCTTAAATCTTGGAGAAAGTTAAGTGTCTATATAAGATGTGATATGAACCCTAAAATGTAGTAAGAGTGTGATAGAGAGAATATGAAGGAGATCTCATATTTTCAAAATAGATAAGTATTCTGATAGAGTTCAGTGACCGAGTAGAAC